>OY101440.1:116228503-116828503 GCA_956483585.1 Gymnocheta viridis
TCTTATAAATTTTCTTTTAAACTTTGTTTTGCAAAGTTTACTTTGAAAAATGTTGTATTCCTTCGTTTGTATGAACATGCAAAGTAGTCTTGGGTAGTTCAGGAACGAACTAGTTCAATGAACGATTCAATCAATTAAACTAGTCGAATTAGATGAAATTTTCATTTTAAATAGTTCACTTTTGAACTATGATGCCGTACACAACAACTTGTATAAATCGGCTTGGCATCGCTGTACTAATGTTGTCATTCTCCTTTTTTGAATTTGAATCAAAGGAAACGGATGCAAATATATTAAATATAACAATAATTGTTTACAAGTCCATGAGATTTGTCAAAATTCAGCTTAAAAAATTCTTATGCTATCCAAAGTCAAGTGAATTTCTTGCCAAACTGAATACTGAGTATTTTATCAGATGCGCGTACCAGTATAAATATACAGGGAATATTCTGTGATTTGAATTTGAAACAGTTTTTTGCCTAAATTTCAAAGTGCACTCAAAACGTATTTTAATATACATATAAAAATATTTTAATAATAATATCTAATAATTAAACAAAAAATATAAAAAAACAAATTTATATAAGTCTGGAAAAAATATAGCGACATATGGCTGCATTTTATCAAGGATGGTGCTTACTGTGTTAAATTTATGACACTTTTAGATTCTTTTTAAAAATTTAGCTGTTATAAAAGACATTCAAAAATATGTTTTTCTGGAAATTTTTATAAGAAAACAACTAAATCTTACTAAAATTACAAGAAATTTGATAAATTTGTATAGTGTGAATTTCATTCGTCCATAAAATTTAAAATCATCCTTATTCCGGTTGGCGACATCGACATCACGTTAACACAATAACAAAAAATTGGAGCTTGTCTACTCGCTCTCGAAAACAATTTTGTGCTACTGACAGTCGATTTCTGTTCTCTAAACTGTATAAAATAACATAAGCCCATCAATAGTACTCAGTTGCTATTGTGTTAACGTGATGTCGATGTCGCCAACTGGAATAAGGATGAAAATGTTTTTCTGGAAATGTTGATAAGAAAACAACTAAATCTTACTAAAATTACAAGAAATTTGTATAGTGCGAATTTCATTCGTCTATAAAATTAAAAATATGAATTTTAATAATCCAAATTAAACAAAAAATATGATTCGTAAAGATATTTTGTTTGCGACGAATTTAGACAAACGACATGAAACATGTATTTATATGAAAATCATAGCCCCAGTAATTACTATAAAATAAAATTTCTAATAATACTAAAGTTTTCGTTACAAATAGCTTTTTGTTGCATTTATTAAAATCAAATAGATAGATTAATCGTTCTGCGATTATCCGAAATATACTGAACTTTGATTTGATTGGAGAATTGAACAATTTTATTTTAGCTAAAATATAAATGTTTGGTTTTGCGTGAGCTAAGCGGGCTTCGATGGCCGCGATTCGTTGATTTGCTGTCATACCATAAGCACTTTAATGTGAGTCAAATGAACGATTTCACCATTATTAAAGATTCATTTAAAATCTTAAGGGAACATTTGAAGTACTTTTTATAAGTTCTTTTACAATATTTAATTAATATTTTATTTTAATCGAAATTTTCTTTGTTCGTGTGTTTGATTAACGTCAGTAAAATTGCTAATAAATAGTAGTTCCTTTCCGTTCTACCAACAATCATTCCTAAAACTCACTGGATTTTACCACCATCATCACGTTTATTTAACTCAATAGTATGCAAATCGACAGTTAGTTTAAAAGATTAAACTACTATTCAATCACTCATCTACCCATGGCTAACTTACACTCTTGGCCATAGTGCAGCAGTGGAAATAACTTTTAGAATATAATTCAACTTCATTATCCTTTACCAGTATGAAGTGCGCTTGTGGTGAAGACATGTCTGTACACTTAAGATTGTTTTCGTAGCTGAGAAATACAAGGCGGAAAATCAAGGCTTGTTAATTAATCTACACAAACATTGTTATCTTTGTTTTTTTCTAAACAAAATACGAAACAAGTCAGATTAATTGATTTTTATTGAATTCAGAAATTAATTAGTTATAAACAGGGACAGGGGTTTCATGCAAATGCATGTTTTTTTCATAGGCCTGATAATTGTAGATCAGGAATCATCTAAATATGCTCCAATCACATCGGCAGATGTTGAAAGGTCTTTTTCTATGTACAAAAATTTTCTGAGACCAAATAGATTGAACTTTACTTTTGAAAATATAAAGCAAATTTTATTTTTGCATATAGATAAACGAATTTCGTAATATATATACATAGTATATATATCATTTTTTTGTATTTTTGACTACTTTACATACATATCCAATGAGACTGAATTAATATGTAGTTTTTTATTTTTTTTATATAAATAAAAATTTTTAAATAAGTGCATATTTTTTTCTTTTTAATGCATATTTTGCGTTTTTTATGGTATATTTTAGGCGCATAAAACCCCTTTTTATTGCATGAAACCCCTGTCCCTAGTTATAAACAATGCAATGTAAACAAACTTAGCCATACCATCAAAAATCACCGGAGCATTTAAGGTTACGAAGTTTTCATATGGCTCGACAAAGATTATGCAATCAGTTCAACGATAAAAAGAGCAATTGAACTAACTGAACGACATAGTTCAAATTTTAGGATTGAACTAAAATGATCGATCACTAAAAGGAACTAAGATGACACAAGTCTAATGCAAAGCAAACACACATATGCAACCAAATACAAGTATGAGTAAACGGCGAACGAAGAAGAAAACAACTTTTCGAGTACGGCAAAGTGTGTACTCATCCCCTTTCTTCTTTCTCTTATCACCTTCAAACACTAGACTTTGCAAAGTAAACTTTAACGGTGGAAAAGCAGTCATACTGCTCATTTAATGCAACATTTTCATATCGCAATAATTAAAGAAATATTTGTCGTATCGTTCTTCAAAAAATATCATACAATTTTCTTATCTACTCGCCCCTTGAAGAATATTTTTTTTCAGTTGAAATCATAATTTCAAGAACAGAACAAATCTGCAACTTCAGAAACAAGCTGATGGCCCATAATAAAATCGACGGCCGTAACTTCAAATGCTCTCTTTTTATTGTTTGATTTTCTTTTGTTTCCATTTTTCGTATGAAACATGTATGAGATTTAATGAAAACGCTGTAACATTGTTGAGGGAATGAGAGTCTAAAAATGAGAGCATAAGAAAAAACGCTGTAAAAATAAAATAGATTATATTTTATGACCACATTCTCTGGCAAAATTTTATGTCAAACAGTTTGTTCTGTTTCATTATGAAGTGTGAGTAAATTAAAAACTTTAAACTCGTATTTTGAAAAACGTGTTTCTTGAGATAAGAAAACGTTGCAATAAATGAGCGATATAAAGGTTATACATATGACATACAGCTCATGTTGGACAGCATAATTTTTTCTGTGATCACATATGTTGTCTTTTTTCGTTTGATCATACATTTCTTACGGATCAAAATATTGACTGCCTCATTTAAGAAGCTTTTTTTAGTTTTTTAAAAAATGTTCTTTAAAATCAATTATGCAGTAAAAGTTATTTGAAAATTCCATTATATATTACCTGTAAATTTCTCTAATTGATTTTAAAGAATCCTTATCAACAGCTTGAGCCATTTGTTCCCACGTATCCACTGGAGGCAGTTGGCAATGTTGTCTATAAACTGGATAGGCGGGTAAGCCGTGATCGCGTCCGCGTTGTATGTTTAGCGAAACTAAGTCCAAACCACAAGCGGGTAAATGATCGTCTGTGAAATCTTCGAATAGACGTTGTGTAACTTCCACCGAAAAGAAACGGTCTACACGTTGTACCGGCGTGTTGGTGGCAATTAATAAGGCCGTATCTATGCCGGCAACATTCCACAAGGAAAAAGGATTGAAAAGCATCTTATGAAGCTCTATATACTTTGGATTGCTGCGATTGTTGGTGGCATTAAACAAACCCTTAAGGAATATATAACAATTATTGAAAATTATTTCAAATTCTTTACGACTGAGACTTAGACACTTACCGGCAATAAAGTGTGAGCAAATCGAAATGCTGACGAAGCGAACTCATTTGCTATAGATGGATTTACAGCAGGATCAAATGTATCAGGTGCATTTAAGTCATTCACTTTTGGCGTTATTCCTTTCTTATCAGCCCATTCTCTGCCCAAAAGTATGGGGAGAAATTCATTGTATGTAATATGAGAAATTTGGGCACCAACTATTTTACGCGCTTCTTGAAATATCGTTTCATCATCCCAACTGGGATTTTCTGCTCGTAGACCTCGAGCCAAATAATTGTGTTGCCTAGACCATAACAAATGCATAGAAGTTAAAAGCAGATTCTCATTAGCTCGATCATCTCCTGATTCAAAACAATATTTGCCCTGTTTTATCATTGCAACACGATTGCAACCATCATCAGGATTTGTGGAGATGGGCAACAGTTCCCTGCTATCGTTAGTTATATACATACGCAAAAGGCCATTACTAACCGAACGCAAATGCTGTTGCCGGAAATCTGAACTTCCGTACACAACCGAACCATCTAGAAAAGAGGTAGCCTGATTTAATTGTTGCCTTGGGCCAAAATGACCCGTGGGCGCTGGAGCTGAGCGCACAAAGTTCATACAGCTTACATTATATGCCTTGTAAAATGGATCGTCGGGTAACACAATGACTGGAAAACAATCTGGATGTGTGTTGTTTAAAGATGGTGTACAACAATCTATTGACTCGCCTTCTATGGAAGTCGTTAAGGACGTGGCTGTTATATCATGATCTAAGAACTGTCCAAACACCGCCAACATGACGGTAAAATTTGAGTCTGTTTCATATGAAGGACGATATATTTTCAAAGACACCTGACGAGCTGGCGGCAACAAACTAGTTCCATTCTTGAGAATTCCTCTGGGTAGGGAAATGCCATCTGAGTAATCAGGATTCAACATACGCCTATACGGTATTAGTGATGCGCCATAGTGACGAGGATGATTTTTATTATTACAAACACCATTCGAACGACGATATTTTGCATTGAAGTCACAAACTATATCGGACGTAGGATCTGGCAGTATTATTTTAGGTCCCCGACCTATATTTGATCTCTCTTCACCACGTGTATAATTGTATTTCTCAGCTATACTAGTGGTTGCTGCGTTTTCCACAAAACCACGACGCGCAAACTTTCTCGAGGCAGGATTTGAACTCAATGAGCGATAATGACGAAATGCCGGTGAATCTACTGGCGTTGGTTCTAAGCCTTCTTCCAATATTTCACGATCTCCCAAGGCCTTAATACCCTCATTAATTGCCCAAGCAGTATCAGTGCGATTCAAGTGATAACGTCTTAAGGACCATTCCTCTTCCGGTTCATCAGGTATAGGAAACTTTATGCCATCTAATCGTTCACGTTCATCAGTCAAATTCACATTTTGATTTAAATTATTTATTGACTCATTTGTTGCAAATATCAGGACGGGCGCATAAGAATATTCGTTATTAATCGCTAAGACAATAACTAAAGATGCAATAATGATGACTCTGAAGACATAAACAAATTGATAAAATAATAAAATTCACTAAATGGCAGAGTACGAGTGCAACAGTTTCCTTGAAATATTATACGTATGCACGATTATATTATGATGATGCACTTGTGGTATTTCACTATTTTTTACATTTTGCTTTTACATACTATTTTATTTACATACTCGTACATTTATTTCTTTCTAGTCACTACACAAATACATATTTTCTCAAATTTTTTTAGCCGCAAAAACCAAATGATTGTGTTTATTGTCAGAAGTTGTTTACTTTAAGTGGCAAGAAGTGTTATGCCATTCAATGTAGGCCAATAAACTGGGTAAGTAATTTAATATGCTCTGTTGTGTGGAAGGGAGAATCTTTAAAAACTCAAATAGATGTTAAGGTTTAAAATACGATTGTAATGCAAATCTTTGGAGAATTAAAGACTGCAGAAAGTTCACTGTGCAAAATATTTTGCCGCAAATCTAGAGCGATCTTTTATTAAATTTTGAATCAAAAACTATTACACAGTGTGACAAAAATAATACCTGGGATGTGATATTATTTTTCTTGTAGGTGCTGCCGAGTAGATCAAGAATCTGTATTTGAAATTTCCGGGACACCCCTAAAATCTGGAGTTACGGGGAAAAAACCGGTTTTTCATACCTCTACGCACTTGTAGGTCTGTAACTTAGTTGAATATTACACGATTTAAAATTTTAGAATTGATTTAGAAAGAAGAGACTGAGGCCTTTAAAATTATTTATATTTTTTCCTTTAAATTTTTGAGCTATTTTTCATATTGGGACATGTTTTGTTGCAGTATTTTGTAAGAGAATCCTATTTTTTATAGACATAATACGAAAGTATATTTTGTAAGGAAAAGAATGCTACCTTGATTTTTAAAATCCGTTAAAAACTAATTGATTTATTAAACTTTTTATAAAAACAAAATATTTGCAAAAATCATTAAATTCAGTTTTTTTGTGTTCTTTTAATACGATATTTGTTTTGTTTTTTTTTTTACTTTAAACAAAAACGATATAATAATCATAAACTACTCGACAGCACCTACAAGAAAAGTAATATCACTTCCCAGCTATTTCAACTGCGTTCTTTTTTGTAACACAGTGTTATTTAATCAGAAAACGAGTTTTTTAGCACGATCAGAGTAAATTATTAAATGGTGGCGGACCGAACGAAGTTTTTCAGACCAAGTCCGATCACCGAACATCGAACCCGAAAACCGAACTTCTTTTCATTCAATAGTAATAATTTTAATTTTGGTGCTCTTTTTATTTAACGAAAACAAATTGAAAACACATAAAAACCTTTTATTTTGAATATTGTACTTTTCTTGCTTTACAGGATCACGAATCAAGAAAACTAGATTGCGCACTCGGCCGTACAAAATAAATTTCTACTGCGCATCTACGTCATCATAGAATACAAATAAGTGTTTGTTGTAAAAAGTGTAAGAGATTTTTGGCATAAAACTATTAATAACTAAATAACTTCAAAACGGATTCATCGATTTCAAAAAAATGTTAAATGAACAGAAAAGAGATGCAGTCGAGTAAAACTTTTGAGTTTCGGCTTGAAGATATTTGAGGAAGAGCTTCCTCGGGCTACCAAAGTTTTATATTTCGGCTTACTTTCCATACGGTTTTTTTGCTGAATTTTTAAAATTTTGAATCAAACTTTTATCGACAAACACAAGAGTCATGTGCTACGCTACCATCTAAGTTTAAACTGCATGATTCCTAAGAACGAACTCTATCAAAATGCTGACAAAAATATGTATTGGAATTAATTTTTTTTTCTGGTGTTTTAAACATTAAATTTATTTTATTCGAACTTAACTTCGAAAAATAAAAAAAAAAAATACAAAAATTGTGAGTGAGAATTTATATTGAAAATAAAAAAAAAATTTCGTATTTTATTGCTGTTCTCAATATTAATTTTCACTCCCAATTTTGTTTTCATTTTATAAAAACAGGCATTTAACATCGATTTTCTGATTGAGACTCGATAGATTATTACTGTACTCAATAAATTGTTTTAAATTAAAACAAAATAAGTATATGAAATTGTTTTAGTAATTCGTGATCAAGATATATTAAAAACTGGTAGTCTTAAGTGATCAGCTGATTATATTTGCTTATCTCCCAGAGCTGTCAAAATCTGGTTAGTTTTAATACAAAATTGTTAAAATAATTTTCATTTTGTTAACTTAACTGAAATGGGTTTCCTAAAAAGAAAAATACTAAAAATTTTCAATAAAAAAAAATAAAAATATTAATAATAAAGCAATTGTTTGACATCCCTAGACGGTTTTTCCAAGAAAAAAATGCGTTTGGTTTTTGTAATGTTGTTGTTGTTGTACTATCGCGTATACCTGTTTTTAATATATCTTGTTCGTGATAATAAATCTAAAACGGATATTCTGCTAAACTTCGAATGTCGTGTTTTCCTAAAATATTCAAAGTTTTAGCGATTTCTTTCACAAAGATGCCAATTTTTGGGCCCAACTGGGCCGATGGCTTATAACTGGCGGCCTGTGCAGCCTAACCTAGCAAAACTCTTAACGATCAGTACGGACAAAATATTTGTTAAAAAAAATAAGAGACACGAAAAACTTTTTGCAAATAATTATTATGAGAAACAAAAGGGCGTAGTCGTATTTATCAGACTAAGAGAATAGCTTTGGTTTTTAGTTTTTCTTAAAGCATTAAATTTTTTACAGGAATTGAATTGCTTTTTTAAAGAAAGATTTTTACTTGTGCAGTGACTATTTAAAAAAGTATTTTTAAAAGTGTTTTTTCGCGATTATGTGTATATTTTTTCACATTCTTTTTTTAATATTTTCCTCCACTTTACTCACAAAAAAGTTAATCCCAAACACCACTGTAATTGATGCATTTTACGACGACGAGAGCGCGGAGAAACTCCTCCAGGAAATACATACGACGGACCGGGTTGTGGTTGTGGAACAAAAGTTGTAGTTAAGGGAGTAGTTTCATCTACCATATTATTGTATTTTTTTTATTTATTTTTTATTAAGTAATAACAATCGTAATCCCTTTACAAATGAGATGTTGCACACGTAACGGCGGTTAAATAGTAACTGAACTCTTCGAAGACAAATTTGAAGTAGACATAAACCAGTCAATAGATGTGATTATCTAAACGCACTACTATGGTTTCAGTGGACGAATAAAATTACAAAATATGTACAAAACTAAAAGATGATAGAGAAAATTTACGGTGAAAAAAACATAATCTTTTGCATATTTTAATAGAGATTTTTTTGTAAAGACATTAAGTTTAAATCATATACATAATTATTATTGAATGAGTTTGATTGTTTGAAGATTTATTATTAAAAAAAGAATAAATTGTATTGATCTAGCGTTTCGCGCTTGAATTGATTGAAAAACTTATTACAAGTAATATAAATTATTATCGAAAAATATGATTTTATTTATAAACTAAAAACTTAAACAGACTAGATTTACATTTCCATAATTTCATCGGTTTTCTTATAGGCATCAGTAATGTATTCATAAGTAAGTTTTAGCAGATACTGAAATGATTTATTACCAACTAAGCCTTCTAAGTCTGTGCTAGTGACAAACTCTTCCATGGGCGGTAGAAAACTTTCAAAGTCGCCATCTGTAAGGATGTACAAGTTCATTAACAACCAGAAAAAAAACACAAGCACACACAAAGTTAACAGTTTGAAAACATACCTATCAAATGGCACAGTTCTATAAGTTTAAAAAATAATAAATTCTGTATATAATCTATTGCAGAATTTGTATCATATTCCGTCCAATTGTCCCGTAGAATAGCTGCACGCCAAATTTTATGACGAGCCTCAAAAGGATCTTCCAAATAGTTTAATAACTCTAGAGCTTTGCGAAAATCAAACTCTGTAGCAGTTTCATTTTCTTCCGCAATAAATAGCTTTGGATAATTAAAAACAAAAAAGTTAAAAAAATGGAGAAAAATAAATTAAAAAAAACACTCATTTACTCACACTAATAATTTCCTCAATTTTCAAGACTTTTTGTTGTTCAACATCATAACCAAAAGCCAGTAATAAATGATCACTTAATTGCTCTTGGTAATCAACAATATTCAATTCGGCATTTATTGTTTCCAATTGTAAAGATAAATCTGAGCCTGTTGAGGCAAATGCTGATAATTTTGCCAAGGACAACATGGACTGATACGAAATGCAACAATTTATTCGAATAAAAATGTTCATTATATGAAAATCTGTTCAAACTTACCTTTTTCCGTTGCACAAACTCTGTCTCACTTTGTGCCAACTGAAACAGTATTTTAGAGGCTCTTTCGAAATCACCATTGAATATAAGTTGTATCCAACCCAACGTTGGATGGTCACGCATAAATTGCGATAGAGCTGCTTGATTACCTTTGAAACGTTCGAATACTTCACCTTGACGATTCTGTCTTAAATGCCAATTTATGGCAAATTGCGAAAAATCATATTCCTCGTATTTTTTAATATACGAATCGAGTCGTTCTTGATTGTTGGTAACATCACACAGTAGAACAAGACTTTGAAAGTCCAAATATTTTTCAGCTAATTTCGCGGCAGCCTCATATTGATTATTATCAACTGAAACAAATTGTTACACAAAAATTTATTAGGAATTACAGCATGATTGATCTTGAAAGGTTTTTTTTTTGCAAAATCTTTTCAATTCTGATGATGGAGTAACTTAAATCAACCAACAAAATTCAGTTGCTAAGAATACGTAAAGAAAACTCGAGTTGAAAAAAATTTCTGTTAAAGAAAATTACATCGAAAATATCATATAAAACAAAATTATTCTTCTCAATTGGTTGTAGGCTGGTTATCTGCGTATGTGATTATAACTGCCTTCGAGTACTTTTGCAGTAAAATGCAATAAATGAGTAATTACTGAGTAAACTAAAAAATTTACTCTCAATAAAAGCTTTTGCCCAAAAAGTACTCGAAAGGAAAAATTGTAAAAATTATTAAGATTAAGGAAACGTGTGATTGGAAATAAATGTAGTGTTTAAATATATTTACACTTTGGACTACTCAACTCTTTTTCTTGTTGGTACTCGATCCAATATTTATTATAACACAAATATTTTAAGAAAATATGAACAAATTATTTCCTATAATCGTTTATTTTAATTTTATTTGATTTTCCTAACTTGTTTCTGATTAAATTTATTCAAAAGTATGTGATTATTTGTTTTTGCTATTGACTACCTTAACAGCAAGTGCAGTACTAAGTAACCACATAATTAGCATTTTCACAGCTCCAACGAAATAACAAAATAACAACGAAAATGTCTTTAAATGGTTTATGCAACATGTATTTCCTTTTTAAAAGGAATATACACATGTTTAACGAATGAATAGTTTAAAAATAATTCTTTGCTTATTATTTTATATTAGTTTATTTCAGACTTCCCTTTTTTTAGGTAATTTTTTCACAAGTTGTATACATACTTACTTTTGTTTGTTTACCTTTGAATCATATATTTTTTGGTTTTACTAAATTTTACTACAAGAAATTTCTGCAGTAAAAATTAGTAAATTCTCAGCCAAGAACTGTCACTTTACGCTCTCAATTTGTGTTCACATTTACTGCAACTTGAGTAAACGAACGTAATTTAGTAAAATGCAGTAAAGTTCAGTAAAAATTTGTAAAAACTTTTGGGTACCCGAACACACTTTATATATACAACAATAAAATACATTGAATAAAAATAAAATGTTGTATATTTTATTGTTGTGGATATAAGCACATACGCAGATAATCTGATAACCAGCATAGAGCAACAAAATATATATATGTATATATATTATTTCCCTTCAGTTATAATTAATTTTTGTATCCAGTAAAAGGAATGATGAAGGTTCCGTTGTTGAATACCAGCCAGCATTTTTTGATTTTTTTAATCGAATTCGACTATTTTTCGACTCTACTGCGCGATTAAAAAGTCGGAATATGCGCTCATTTTCTGAACATAAAAGATACTTTTGTCGGGCGGACTACCCGCGACTCTTCTTTATAAGTAATTTATGAGTCTTTTTATATAATAGTTTAGTCATTTTCGACCCCTTTTCTAGTAGTATTTAAATTTTTTTCGAATCGTTTTCTGATCATTTATTAGTTTTTTATATCACTTCATTTATGACTCTTTTTCGAGTCGTCTTTCAGTCATATTTATAAAAGCATGATCAATTATAAAAAATTTTTGGTGAACCCATTTTTTTAATTTTTGTTTACTCAGGTTTAAGATGGACACAAAACTCATATAATGGCTTTCGGCACACTTCGTTTTTATAAATATAGCATTAGAAAATTAAATTTTACGAAAAAAATTTGTTGTATATATACAATATATGCATGAAAGGGTTAAACGGTTTTAAAACCTTAGAAATTGATCCAAACTCAAGAAGGTAAGCATATGCTTGGTTGTAAATGCTGTTTCTTAAAAAAAAAAGTCTAAATATGGCCAAATATTTGTTCTAGCGAACCCTATGTGAATTGGCACGAATCATTTTCGAGTCCTTTTTTTGATCGTGTAAGGGATTAATCAGTTTTTGATCACCAGAAGTGCTCTAAGAAGACTTAGCAAGGTGATTTTTAAAAAAACAATCTACCATATGCTAAATGAGTATATGCCTTTAAGACACACATACATTTTAGGAGTAAACATTAAAATTTTGTGGAAAATTATGTTGAATTCGTCTTGGTTTCAACAATCAAAATGAATATTTTTTTTTAATAAGAATATATCGTCATATGATTTCAATAAAGCCCTAAGTTACAAAAACTTCAAAAACGACTTCTTGGCAGATTTCGATCCACCATATCAAAATGCATGTCCCTGGAAAATTTTATTTATTAAAATTGTACTAATTCGTCAATAAGAAATAAACTTAAACTAAAAAAATGTTGAAAAATATTGCTTAAATTTTCATATTAGAGAGTTTTTTGCTTGTCCTCTAAAATTTTTTCAATGTAACTTAGGGCTTTTATTGAATTCATATGACGATATGTATGTGTTGTTAACAAAAAATTACAAAAATTATTAAAAATAACAAAATTAGTAGCCGGTAGTTTTGGTACTTCGCTATTGTTTTCGATTTTAAAAATATTTTTTTTTAATTTTGTACAAGGCAGATTCATATCAGGAAGTCAAATCTGCAATAATTGCATTTGCGAATTCTTCTATACTATGGCTCCTATTATCAAGAAAGGAAGCAACGAGCGTACGCGCCGCCAACGATACTAAAGTTCTCATATTTAGACATGTCTCACATTTCGATCGGTACTGGCAATTTAAATATGTACAATTAATACCTTAAAAGGCCCCTTCAAACTCTTTTAAATATGCAAAGTTATATTTAAGCTTTTTAATAACATACAAAGCTTATGAGCAAATAAAACGTATTTATTTGTTTTTATCTTAAAATTTGTACTGCAAGAAATCTATGGGAAAATAGCTTTGTTAAATCAACTTTGGAAAGCAAAAGTGGATTGCAGTTCAAAGTTTCTGTTATAAGGTGTTAAATATTTAAAAAAAATAATTTAGAGAAGTTTTTTTATAAATTAAAAAAATTTTGAAGCAAATATTAAGCTGCGGCCACAAGAGTGTTTTAGAAATGCGTATTTTCTATGCATTAAAGACGGTATTAAGGGAAATACATATATCACATTAATTACTCACTCAAAATCGATATCAATTCTCTTCTTTGTGACTCAAACTGCTGTTGTAATACATTGATTTTTTCCGCGTCCCTTACACTATCCAAATAACGCTTGCGACCATCCAATATAAAATCAATCAATTCCAATATTTGTTGATAAAGTTTTTGCCTCAAATCGGGATCACTAGTACCATGTGCGCCATATTTGACCGAAACGTCTATAAGATGAGATAGAGAATCTCTTAAGCCAAGGTTACCCGACATTGCGGTCCACGGCAAATATTCAAAAGAATCCATTTTCTCTGCAGGCAGCGAGTAAATGGTTGAATTCTGCTCACGAAAATTAATGACTTCGGTTATAACATGCAGTACTATAGTATTTATATCCGATATAAATGCTGCTAAATTGGAAGATTGATGTTGATTTTCTATGCGATTGTCAGCCAGATCACAGAATGCTTGGAAAATATCTTGAAACTTGCATATGCGTACATAGAAAAGATCTTGAGCAGTTAAACTGCCCTGGGGACATTCTTGCCAACGTTGGACAAGCAAATTGATGGCCTCATCAATTAGTTTATTATATCTGTAAAGATATAGATATAAATTCAAATTAAGATCCGTTTGTTTTTAGTTTTTAAAAATACTTACTTATTTTGTATACTTCTTAAAGATATGGCAGCAATCATCCTTTCATTTATATCGGATAAAACAAAACAGGTGGGCTTTAAAACATTCCCGCCAGCACTGGGTACTGAGCTTAGCTGAAATTATATATAAAATGTGCTTAGAATCGCTATGAGCATCGCTAAAGTAATTTCTTTTTCAATAAATGTAAAAAAAATTATTCTTATATATTTTTTTGACCTTTTGTTTTTTTAAATGAATCTAATTTATCTCGAGCTATAGGTCAATTTTTTATTAAAAAAACGTTTACAAAATTTTATTAGATAACCGATATTTCGATATATTTTATTTAAACAATTTTTATATTTCCCTGAAGAAGCCACACAAGGAAGTGGCGAAATATCGGTCAACTAATAAAATTTTGTAAACGTTTTTTTATAAAAAATTGACATATAGTTGGAGATAAATTAGATTCATTTAAAAAATATTATTAAAAATTTTTCTTAATATTCCCTGACACGAAAGAAATTGAATTTTCTATTTTATTGTTGAGTAAAAACATATACGAGTATGATCATTTTTATTTTCTTTATTGTGAGCCTACGTCTGCATGACTTTTTGTAACCGTGACAGATTTCATTTCACACTCTCGTGTGCGTATCAAGAAATATTAAGTGTGTTCGAGTACCCAAAAGTTTTTACAATTTTCTACTGAATTTTACGAAATTGCGTTCGTTTACTCAAGTTACAGTAAATGTGAACACAAATTGAGAGCGTAAAGTGACAGTTCTTGGCTGAGAATTTACTAATTTTTACTGCAGAAATTTCTTGTAGTAAAATTTAGTAAAACCAAAAAATATATGATTCAAAGGTAAACAAACAAAAGTAAGTATACATACAACTTGTGAAAAAATTACTTAAAAAAAGCAAAGTATTATTTTTAAACTATTCGTTCGTTAAACATGTGTATATTCCTTTTAAAAAGGGAATACATGTTGCATAAACCATTTAAAGACATTTTCGTTGTTATTTTGTTATTTCGTTGGAGCTGTGAAAATGCTAATTATGTGGTTACTTAGTACTGCACTTGCTGTTAAGGTAGTCAATAGCAAAAACAAATAATCACATACTTTTGAATAAATTTAATCGGAAACAAATTAGGAAAATCAAATAAAATATAAACAAAATAATTTGTTTATATTTTCTTAAAATATTCGTGTTATAATAAATATTGGATCGAGTACCAACAAGAAAAAGAGTTGAGTAGTCCAAAATGTAAATATATTTCAGCACTACATTGATTTCCAAGCAGCTGTTTGCGTAATCTTACTAATTTTTGCAATTTTTCCGTTCCCTTACTTTTTAGGGCAACAGCTTTCTTTTGAGAGTAAATTTTTCAGTTTACTCAGTAATTACTCATTTACTGTATTTTACTGTAAAAGTACTCTAACACAGCTATTGTTTGGCATTATTTGTACTCATTTTGTTTTCAAATTTCAATACACTGTTGCTGTTTATATTTCTTTTATTAATTTTTTTTTGCATATAATTACCTTATCCCATAAACCAGTTGCATGAAGAAATTCTACAAAATGTCTTAAAGCCAAATTTTTTTCTTTCAGCTGAGTTATAATCTGAAGCGAAGAAGAGCTTCCCAAAGCATACTTTTGGAAATTTGGTTCTTCCCACATCTGCTCCCAACGTGGATCTGTCGCGGGTATATCTTCGGCTAAGTCTTCGGCAATAGTAATAACAATTCTAAAGGAATTTAATGCATTTTTGTTAGTGTTTTTTAATATTACTTTTAGATAAAAACAAAATCAAAAAAACTTTTTTTAATTTTTGAATGACTTACTTATCCAACTGAGCTGCTTCGCCTGTTGTAGAAGGTTCCGTAGCATTTCTAAGTAAATCATTTAAAATAGTATTACACATATTTGTGTTACGTTTCAATCGATATATAAAAGCAGCCTTAAGTTGACTGACTTCATCTTTAAATTCAGAATATATGGAATCTGGATCCAAATCATACATGTATAAGCTATGTTCATTAATGTTACTCATGGATGAGGACAAAACACTTTGTTCTCTTAAAGTATTATCGCCCATGGGGGAAAATACTTCAGGTGTAGTACAAGACGTATTCATTAGATCCGAACTATCAAAATCACCTGGCGTTATAGAAACCAAACCATGAGTACGACTAAATATTAAAGGTATATTAGCGCAAACAGCAGCACTTAATATGCGATCATCTTGCAAATGAAACTCTATTTTTTCTGCATCTATTTCACCGATTTGCATATTAGCCAAAGGCAGAGGATAGACTACCTTATCGTTAAAAATATAAATATGTGTGCGGCAAATAATAAAGCGCAAAGATAAACATTCATTTTCTGTAGCCACACTATAGAATTGTGAAAATTTGAAGGGAGTGAAACTTAACAAACGCATGCCTTCATTGGTTGTAGATAAAACACCTAAAAAATAAATACAATAGCAATATAATAAAAAAAAATAAACAAGCAAGGAAATATGTACATTTGCATGTATGTATAGTTAAAAAAAAACTTACTCATGCCATAATACATTTGTGGTGTTTGTGTAGTATTAACAGCTCCAGCCAATATATAAGTTTTATCCTCATATACATGCATATCCAGCAGTTGTAAATCAACATTTATACTATCTGCAAGAAAGATTTGTTCCATATTAAAATAAACGTCACTTTTAATTATTGGTTGGGAAGCTTTGCAGACGTGTAGTCATAAACTTACCTCGTACATTCCAAAATTTCTGTTGAAACTCATCACGTATTTTGCGTATAATATCTGAATCTTCAAACAACAATTGTTCATTGTTACTAGAATGGTTTAATCGCCAGCGCTGTATCCAACGATCAGCTAAAACAGAAACCAACGCATCATGTTCTCCCGGGTCCTGAGAATCACAGGAAACTGCTACAAATTTCTATTAAAAAAATACAAAATATCACTCAACAATTTCTAGCCAAGTTAAAAACGTAACAAAATACATCAATACACATATCTATATTTTTGTTCATAACTAATTAAATAGATATGTACATGTATTTCAAAATTCTCTACAAGTACATCTTTTACAGACGTTTTTTTCAACTTACATTTTCCTTATCATTCGCACTATTCATACCAATTATAATCGAGGCAAATTTCTTGCCGATTCCACCCAAAAACCCAGAAGGCTGTCTTATCGTTTTATGATGCAACACATGACGACCGTTTTGTAATTGTAATTGCAATAAAACCATGCTACAGGTGGTTGTGACTAACAAATAACTAAGGGGCATTTGTTGTTGTGGTAATGTCAGCATAAAGTGGAACTCTTGTCCATCAAGAATATTTGTTAAATCAACCGAACTACCATCGTGAGCAATTGATGGCCAGTACCGTACATCACCAGTGGGCGAAACAGCAACACATGAAGCCATTTGTTGACTTTCGCTTAAGAACACACTAACTAAAGATGCTTTATGACCAATATCACAATGGGGCAGAGTCAGTTCACGGCATTGGGCCATGGCTCCACCTCTTCGTTGATGATTGCGTGCTAATAGGTCTTTTGCGTTCCTAGGTGGTGAGCTGCCTGTACCGGAACTACGCATATCTTTATATTGCCAAATTAAAAGACGCCGGCCGTGTACCACCCAAGCCCAACCATTTTCTGCACAACACACTGATACGGTTTGATTTTTTTCACAAAATGTTAATGCTTCATTTACCAAAACAGGTAATTGCAATCCATAGCTCTCCACTAAATTGAAATCGGAACGTATACCCATAAAAGACTGATTTGAGCGTCCTGAGATGCTGTAACGACTTCAATGAAGAAAAATTTATCTAAATCCCCAAATTTATGCTGGGTTTGACTTACCTCTGTCCTATACTGCCCCCACCAGTTGCCTTCTTAAAACCCGCATAACTCAAGGCTAAACCACCTAAAGATTTCCGTCCCGCGTTGCTGAATGAACTGGCAGAGCTCTGTCTGGTGCGCAAACCAGAGGCAGCCCCACCTAATGAATGTCGTGGCAAACCCGAATACAATTGTTGATGTAGATTTTTGTCCATTTTCATTGATATTACTTTGCTTTTAATACAATTAATTAATTTTTAGAAATATTCAGCACAACATACATAAACAAAAACCGGCGTATCTTTTGACAGTTCACAAAATGTGTGGCGCTGTTATTTTCCAGTGTTGATAAGTAAAATATAATTAGTAATAAGAAAAATGAGTGAGATGGTAACAAAATAATTTTTTTGTGACAATTTTCTTATACATATATTGAACTTACAAAGTGATAATATTAGCTAACGCTGAACAATAGAAATTTGTTTGCAAATTCATATATTTTCCCCTTTTATAACAAGCTCATAAAAATATATATACACTTTCAATTTCAATTCATGTCTGTAATTAAAAAATAAAAATTTTAATTGAAATAGACAAATGTAGTATGTACACTTTGATAAAATAAAAACACATTCATAGTCAAAAGTTATTTTTATTTTGTATGTCAGAATGCTTAAAACTATGTCTTAAAAGGGCTAATGTTACCACCTGTAGTTCGGCTTAACCGTGTATTATTGTATCATTCCCAAAAGCTGGCAGTACTGTTCGACAAAAAAAAACTGTTAGAGAAAAATTTCCCAAACAAAGGCTAAACGTCAAGTTTCAAACAATAATTCATTATTTCATGCAGCTGTTGTTTTTTCGCTAAGTTATTGAAAAAATGATTTAAGTCTTTCTATTATATCGAATTAAATATATAAAGCAATAAAAAAATGGCAACATGGACCAAAAATCAACCAAGTGGTGGTTCATCAAGAAGAAAGTGGAACTTAGATGGTAAGCGTTTGGTAAACACCCACTATTTTGTGGAGGAGTCAATGGCATGTATTTATGAAATTTATTTTCTAGACCGCACTACTTTAAACAACTTGAAGTACCATATAGCCTCGGAAGGTTGTTCCGATGTACAATATGATTTGGCGAAACAGTTATTGGATGAAACTTCCGGTAGTTAAAACTAGTTTTATATATTTTAAATCTTTTGATGTTTTCAATTGTAGTACGCGATGTTGAAAGCACAAGTGAACAGGCTGTACACTGGCTTTTGAGTGCTGCGCAACAAGGTCACGATGAAGCCGCAAATTTGTTGCAAAAATGTTATGAAGAAGGTTGCGGCATAACGATAGAAAATGAACAAGACGTAAGATCCTGTTTATCCATAACTCCGGGCGAAAGAGCTGCTCGTAAAGCGGCGCGAGAACTTTTTGCTTGTCTCTCAAATGGTGGTAAACATATTTCCCCACGTCAATTGGAACGTAAAATGCGTGAAATTTATAAAATGCAAAAGGCTAAAAGGCAACCGGGAGATTCTACGTCTACATCTGAAGATGATATGGATGACGAAGTTTTGGGCCACCAGCCTTTAGAAGATGCTTCTGGTCCTGTACCCAATGGTTCCATCAATTTACGAACTCATCGAAACGCTGAAAGAAGAAGGAAACCAAGAAAGAGTCATTTGAATGTTGCAGATAATTTTGTAGACAATGACCACAATATCACCGAAGAGAATCTCGTTTCAGCAGCTGTAAATTATGCTGCTGGCCGTATGCCAGCTGTAAATGAGTCCTTAACTCTAACAATACCGCATCCGGCAACTTTAGATCATGTTCCTTGTTTTCATCGTTTGTTATTTCATCCCATACTGTTCTTTACTCTTTTGTATCATCGCCTGATAAATGTGGTCTCCGATTTTCCGAAGCATGTGCCACAAAGCGTGCGGTTTGCAGTCCTGTTAATGGTTTACTGGCTGGTCTCCAGTGATAATTTAACAGTGCTACTACCCATTGGATTCTATTACATTTGTTGGAGTGCTATGATTTGGTCTACCTGTAAAATGCTTAAGACCAAACATGATTTCATAGATTTTCGCATTTGGTCGGGATTGTTTCTCAGTTATGGAGACCATAACATTGAGGCCGATATTTCTGAGAATCGCTTTTTAAAGAACAATATGCAGCCGTATCTATACTTTTTCTGTGCTTTTATTGGCAATTTAATGATATATCCTTTTATTTCTTCCGAATGGCTTCCCCACTCAGAATGCACTTGCGTGGCCGGCATTTTTGTGTTTGTTTCCATGGTGGCTTTTATGTACTCGTCACAACGTTTTCCAGACTGGGTTGTATTAGTATCATTCGGTGTTAATGTTTTAGCTAAATACCCTTACGAAATGGATGAGGTTGTCGCCACGGGTTGGCGTTTTTTGGATTTAAAAGTTCCCACTTTTTGTTCGTTTGTGATTGGCAATGGCATTGAATTTTGTTTAAATTGTCGGTCTGCATTGTATTTGTTAATACCCATGTTTCTGATACATCTAGCAAAAAGATCAAATTGGCATGGCACATACACCCATCTTATTCCGCATTGCGTTACTCTCAGTTGGCTGCAGTTGTGCATTACAAGTGCTCAAAGTGCAACTATGTTTGGTGTGGTCAGAGCAACACTGGGTTTATCTGGAGTTTTATTATTCTTACCTTTATTTGGTTTGGTATCTTTGCTAATTCCGGTATTTGTGGTCATCGAATGGCTGGGTTTTACTGATCCGAATACACGTTTGGGTACCACCGTGGTTGCGTCGGTCTTGGCTGTTTTGGGCTCCTGTTTTCTAGCTATAAATCGTACTACCCAAAAGTATATAACAATAATTCAGGTTAGTATATTTTTTATAACCAAGATAAGTATGAATATATTTTACATGCTTGAAGTCTTACTTTTCATCCTTTTGGGTTTGATGACATTTATGTGCAATAAAGTATATACATATCTATATGCAGTTTAGATGAGTAGAAACGCAATTGTCATTGAAAATACATATAAGCTGGTGCTTTTTATTTCAGAAAATGTTCTAAGCTGTTAGCATATTAAAGGTTGTTAGAAAATGGTGTTGTAATTGGCGAAAACGGTAACGAATATTTCGTGAGGGTTTTCCTAAACTAAATACCATTTTTTAAAACAAAATAAAATGTATAGTCTCAATAGGCAGCTTATCGTAAACAAAAATTCTTTAAAGCACATTTAACTGACGACAGTTATATACAAGATATCGATGTCGAAAAATTAAAAAAATTATGTCTTAATATTTAAAAAATTTTTGTCATAGATTTTCTGTATTGAGATACTTTTTGGACTTAGAAAACTGGATCGAATGAGGAAAATTTTAATCTAAAGTTGGGTGGCTCGAGAGATGGTTGTCAAAAAGTTTCGAAAAAAATGGTTTATGTTAATTACTCCGAAAACATACCATTTTCCAGAGCTTGGAGATTGAAATAAACGGGAACTTCCAATGATGACTTTCAGTTTTGAGCGTTTTCTATGTTTTATTTTATTTTGAACAGGTTTTTTAAAACAATATGTCGTCAGAAAATAAAATACACGCAAGAAATGTAGAAATGTACAAATAAATTTTTCAAAAAGCTGTAACTCATAAGGAGCCATCGGTAGACACCAAAATATTTTTGGAAAAATTGTAAAAAAAATCTATGTATATGAATTGACCTTATTCATCTGCAAAAAAAAGTGAGTCGCTGTATGTATACATATAAACATACATATGTATGAATGTGAATATACATTAGCGGTTCAGTTTTGGAATATCTCAAAGATACCTTTTTTATATTTATAAAATGAGGAAACTTAATAAAATATTCTTTTTCTCTTTCTAGCTGTTTATTTTTGTTACCTTCGCTTGTGTACTTACATTCCCATACATGACTTCTAATTTTAAAGACACAACGCGTTTCAACACAATTATACCTGACTTAAAACATCAACCAGTTATAACCACATCCCTGCCGCGGGAAGAAAATCACATGCCACCGCCACCTGCAGATTATTTGACTTGGCAACGTTTCTATTCACATTGTGGCCCACAGGCTTGGTGGAAAGACAATAATAAAATTAAAACTCAGCTAAAATGTGCTCATTTAGAAGGACAGGCCGTAGCTTGGGAGGGAGACGTAACACAAGTACAAATAACCGGTGTTCAAAATAAATTGGCCTGGTACATAAATAAATATTTACCAATTTGGCTAAATCGCATGATTTCTTGTCTATATGGCGAACGTCTAAAAACTCTATTCAAATGCACAAATCCCCATGATCAATTATGCAATGATTATCAGAATATATTGAAAACTTCTCATTTGGATCAACGTTGTTCATTGCACAAATGGAATATCTACCAGTATGAAATACGGGTTAAAATGTCTTCAGGTTTGCTGGATAAACGTCAGGAAGCTGTTTTATTGGCTGAAAATAAATTTGGCAATTTTACGCGTCGTTTAGTAGAGGGTGATCGCGTACATTTTTATGGCACTCTCAGCAATAGTCGCACGATTTCTTGGCCTATATCTCAAAGATATGAGGAATATACATTAGGCTCATCTATGGCGCATATTAAATTGGCTGCCATTGAGTGTTTACAATGTCAGGACCGTGAAAATACACCTGTAATATTGGACTCGTTACTGAAATCACCGGTAGATGCTCGAATGCGTGATTTAATGCGTGGTATAAAATATTTACTTAATGCATTCTTAAGTCCTTTAATAACATTTAAATGAATACCTAAATTATTTATATATTACTTGTTAAGTTTTTTCTTCTCATTAATTTTTACTAAATATATTTAACTTTTGGTATTTAAAATAATATACATATGTATGTAATTATTTTATCTAAAATTAGATAAACCTCAGCTACAATAATAATACATATGTAATTAACAAAACTAAAGCTACATACATACATACATATATCGTCAATTAAACGTTTTGCATTTATGCTAACGATATGTATGTATGTTTGGATATTTACATACTCATATGAACTTATAAGAATTGCTAACATATATTAATAAATTATAAATGAATATGTACATACGTATGAAATGTTTAATTGTTATTAATTATTTACATCTATACATAGTGATAACGGTACCCAATTCCTTTTTAATTTTTTAATTCGTTGCTTTTTAAATGTATGTACATAATTAATAGCATCTTTAAGCTTTGTTCGCTTTTCTGCCAACTTATTTTTTTATATATGTACAGTAGACACCGGATATAAGCACATCGCATACAAGAAAAGACCGCTTATAAGTGGACCAAAAACCATGTCTTTTTCCATACAAAGAATTTTCTATAAAAGAAAATCGTATATAAGAAAAAACCTGATGTAAGAAACTTTTTTCAAACACCAAAGATGTTGAATGATATGAAAAAGATTTTATATTCGAATTTTTTTAGTTTGCGTGTAAAAGATGGACACAAATAAGAAAAAAATATGTACATATGTTTGTTATGTATGTTTTATAAAATACACACAAGAAAAAAGTTTCTTATGTCCATATATCGTTAGCTAAAATCCAAAAACCATGTAACTAACAAAAAAATTATAAATCGATTTTTTGATTGATTATAATCGCCCTTATTGTGTTTGGTGTTTTTGTGGCGAAAGTCGGACGTTTTTAAAAAATGGTGCCGTAGTTGTCAAAAACGCCAATATATACGACACAAACTGTCGTTAAAACGTTGAAGTGTTTGGCGTATTTATGTGTCAAAAGTTTCTAAAATTGTAGTTAAGAATTTTTTTTACGCCATAATTCGATTTAATTTTAATTAATTATTTATACACAACTGTATTTGAAATTTTTTTGCAACGGGTTTTTATGAAACAACTTTTTTCTTTTACAAAAATTTTACGGTCGACAGCAACTACGACATTGAAGAAGGGCAATTACTCATTTAAACCGAGAAAAATTTTATTTATTTTTCTATTGAAAAATAATTAAAATGTTAGTTACGTGGTTTTCGATTTCAGCTGACGATATACATATGTTTATAAGAAATAACTTTCTTATAAACAATAATTGCTTATGAGAAAAAACCGCATATAAGAAAAAATTTTCTGACATTTTTAAAAGTTTCTTTTATCCCTTATGTACTGTACCGTACATACATACATATATTATTTTAAATGAATAAATTTGGCAGAAAAAAGTGCAGCCCAAGTAAGCATCCTATTCTTATTTAAATAAAAAATTTTAAATTAAAAGGTAATCCATTTTTCGGTTTCTAATTCAAAATACACAGAAATCTATGATTTTGATGAACGATATACAATGTCATTTAAATAACCGATTCTAGATTGGTTGCAGCAGCCGATCCTTTTGAAATAGTTTTAGACCACTTTTTCTGACATTTTCACTAGGTATCTCGGCGATAACTTGATGAAATACGCCAACGTTAGGACATTATCCGCGAAGACACGGTGATAAACAGTAGCTCCAAAAAAAAAGTGTTAAAATTTGCAGCAATTAGAAGAGACTCTAAAATTATAATTCTTAATCCTATAATAACCGTAGTCGATTCCGTGGCATTCATATTATGTAAAAGCGGCAATAGCAATTAATGGATATTTAAAAAAATATTAGTTTATAAATAAGTTGCATTTTTTAATCTCCTACAACCTGAGTGATATTTTTCTTAAAATGCAAAAACAACAAAGAATTTAGGAGTAACTGTAGAATATAAAGCCCAAAGTATCAGATTAATAAATAAATAAACCAAGGCACGGGCCCGAAGATCATTAGGCATCGAGTTGCATTTTTTTTCTCGCTACTGTATGTATACATATGTATGCATGTATGTATGTACATATATACTTTGGTGGTTTTATGTGTGCGCTGGTCTGTCTACGTTCTCTTTAGATTACTTTTCTAAAGTGTTTGCTTGGAAAAGGCAAAATATGACTATAAGTGCACACACATGCATACATGTGCACACACGTATATTGCTATTTTGTTATCTATCATTTCAAACAATTTTTTTCATTAATTTATATTTTTACAAAGTCATTGTTAATTCTCTGGCACTTTTCTTTTAAAAACATTGTGTTCGTGAAAACTTGTACATATGTAGGTACATTAGGGGATAAACAAATTTTGGCCCTAGCACTACGCGATAGCGAATATTGTGTTATTTACGAAAAAAATTTTTTTTGGTCATTTGAAAATAACCGCACCCCACAAAAGCGATTTTCTAAAAACCCTAAATAAAAGTTTTTTTTAATATTTTATTAATAAATGGAAAAAAAGTTAAATAGTTTCTTAATTTTTAAAGAACATGAATTACAAATTTATTGTGTGCGAGATTTTGGCTAAATGTATAAGTACAAATAAAAATTTCCAAATTTACCGCGTTTTGTGGGCGACCTTTTTTGAAAACCATGAAAAATTAATCACCCTTATTCCAGTTGGCGACATCGACGTCACGTCAACACAATACCAAAAAATTGGAGCTTGTCTATTCGCTTTCGAGAACAATTTTGTGCAAATGAAAGTGTACTTCTGTTCTATAAGGTCTAGAAAATAACATGAGCTTGTCAATAATAGTCAGTTATTTTCGACAACGAGTAGACAAGCCCCAATTTTTTTGTATTGTGTTAACGTGACGTCGATTTCGCCAACTGGAATAAGGGTGAATATCATTTTTTTAATAGTTTTCAATGGACTATTCGAATATGCTAGGGTCACTTCGATGTTTGCAAAAATGGGAATAAGTTATACCCCTAATGCACATACATACATACATGCATATGTATGTATGACTTGAATTTAATTAATATTTATCCCAATGTGATGAAATCCAACGTAGTGAAGTTACAAGTTTGTTTTACTTCCTTTTATACATACATATGTACGTAATGTGAATTTCCTTCACTAGAAATGCTACAATTTTGATTAGCAATCTTGATTAGTTAAAAATAGTTTTATATGATAAAAATCTAAATGAGAACAACGTAATTATGTTCTGCCTGTAGGTTGGAATTAATTAACTAGTTTCTTGAAATATCCATTTCTAATTGTTTCTCAATGAAAATGTTAGGAACTTTAGACTAATAGCCATGTAATGTAAATTACTGTTTGTACCAACGTAATTAGTTGAATTGTTTTAGGTTTAAGTTGAAAGGATTTGTCTGGCTTAAGTTCAAATCTGAGTTTACATATTGGTTGTTGGTTCGACACCCTCTCAAGACATTTGTTATTATACTTGTTAATTTAAATTACAATGTAATTTGTATTTATAAATTTTAATAAATAAATAAATTGATTTGTAAATGTGGATTTACCCAAAAAACGCAGATTTAACTTTTAAACATGTAGTTTTGAATTTAAAATTCGTCAATACTCTTTTTTATTTATTCATTCTATAATACATAAGACGAAAGAGATCTTGAGAAATCACTGTATTTGTATGTATTCCAAATTCTAGCAATTCTTATCAGAAATGATCGTTTAATGTATGTACATATACGTGTCCTATGAATGGCTCTTTTTTACATTTTACAGGAAATGTGGAAATTTGGTTTATAATTTTTTTAATGTAATTACAAAAGAAATAATTATAACAAATAACTTTTTACCTTTAATTTGTAACGTCCTTTTTTCCAAATTATTATTTTACTTAATAACTAAGTATGTTCTACTTGTCTTCTTTAAAATAGTTTATACGAAATAAAAATAAACTCTTCGATTATCAGAATAATTTTTATTCGATTGACTACCTTCCTTGATACGCACACGAAAATAAAGTTATTAGACGTGTGATACAGTTTCAAAAAGCTTGATTTTGATAAAAATAAATTTTTCTAAAACTAGTATTAAAAAAATAGCGAAAAACTTACTGCACCACGATGGGTTAAAAAGTACCAATTAAAATCAGCCACAGCAATAAATTAATATTTTCTCAGAGACAAAATTATAAGTTAAAATAAAATATTTAAATAAGTGGAGCAAAACAATCAACAAAAAATGAAATTTATCTAACAACTAATTACTGATTATAGAAAAAAAAACAAATAAGCAGAAGCAAAAAATATATATGACAGTCGTACTTTTAAGCAATCTGACTAATTACACAGACTTCAAAACTACATACTCATTCGCTGATATTATTTAATTACCCACATTTACGAGAAAATAGCAAAGAAATTCGAAATGGCAAACTTGTTAATTTTTAATTGTAATACTCCATTTCATATTTTGTATTAAATTCATTTATGTTTGTATTATTTAAATAAGCTTAATTAATTATAAAAATAACACTCATTCATGTTCATTTCTTTTAATTAGTCATAAAACTTAGAAATTGGAAAAAATTGTGACGATATTTTTGTAACAAGGAAAAAGGTTATTGAAAATATATATGAACAAATTTAAATTCAGATATCTTTAGCTTTAAATAATATTACCCATATCTTAAATGTAAACAAATTAAAAATTAGCTTCAATTACTTTGCAAAAATTTTAAAATTGTGAAAACGAGTCTGTTTTCAACAAGTATCTCACAATTGGTAATTATTTTAAAGTGCAACACATAGTTTTTATTTTGATTTGAATTTAAAGTTTTGAACTTTTTATATATAGATATTTTTATTAAAATAAAGATCGAATCTTCCAAAAAAATGTATTTGTATGTATTTGTTCTATATGCCGTCCAGGAACACTCACTCTCTGGCTGTAGGATTCTGTGGTAATTTCGAGGCCTGTAGAATATAACCCTTGGCAGTGAGAACGCCTCGGCAGCGTACATGAATTTGGTAGCGCAATGACCAATCGACCGTATAATTGGGTATGATGAAATTGTCATCGTCGATTAAAATTTCCGGGTCACCATGAGTCAGCAGTTGTATATCATGTTGAGTACAAAATTCCTTAAGCTCTGGTGGCACCACACAGCATTTGACTAAATTTATTTGATTAATAGTAGGAGGCACTCTGGCATTTTTATGCAAATCTCTCAATGCATCGCAGTCCAAATCGGCTATGCCTAATTGGCAGATTAGCTTCTTTTCATTAAATTCTTCTAAGACTTGCCACAACCCTTTCAGCGCATCCAAATTCTTTTCGTTGCGTTTGCCCCACCCTACGTCGCTCGCATACGTAACAGCACTGGCCGCATCTGGTGTCTCGGGTAACGTCTTGACTGCTGTTTCTAAAGGATGATATGCCAAAACTAAGTTATCCACATGTTCCACTTTCAAAATGCACATTAAAGAATTGACAGCTTCTTCCACCGCTTGCTTAGAGGATTTATTTATAAATAATTTTACGCCAATACTTATTTCTTTACGAGCGTATTCTTTAATTCTCTCTTCTAGCTCTAGATTGGCTCTAAGTACTTGAGCTACGGTATCATGGCTCTCCACCTTCGTCTCGCAACCACTAGATGATTCCGTTGCCTGGTCATTTGTATTTTGAGTTTCAGCCGCCTTTTGACATTCTGTGCATAATTTTAAAGAATCCAGCAACTCTTCATTAGATTTACGCAAAGGTGCCCCATTGTCCACATTTAATATATTCCCTGTGCTGATAATTACCTTTTGAAATTTGCTATTGTTCACAATTTCATCCAACATGTTTTCGTTTTCTTAACTTTTTCAAACTGCAGTGCAGACTTTACTATTTATATGAACTTGACTTAAATTATTTTTATAGATTTATTATAATTAAAAAAATTAAGATAAAGGAACGTGCCGTTTTAAAGAACTTTCGATACTCATTAAAAAAGAGACGGGCGCCGAAAAACATGAGAGTAAACAGTCATTCTATTAAAATTGACACCTGCAGAGATGCCACAATCATAGAATGATATGTTCTACACGAAACAAGTACCACGCAAAAAAACATATATATTGAAGATTGTAGTAAGATGCACAGAATATGCAAAAAAAAACTCCCAATTTTGACGTTATCACGTGCAATGCAACAACTACGAACAAAAGCATCAATTGTCATACATACCGATAAAGCGAAAGAGACCCCTCATTGAATATAATGGTTTGCCATCTCTTATATCTAAATGTGTTAATTTTGTTCTAAGTTTTTGGGTCTAATGCATAGCATATTCACGTATTACTTAGCGTATCCAGAGTGTGGATTGAACATTTGTAGCGGAATTTATAATATATTCCAAAAAGTTCATAAGACAAAAAGAAAAGATTTTGAACGAATCCTATTACTTTGTGGTTGATTACAATCATGTCAGAGTATCACAAGCGTCAAGGCGAATTTATTTTCCAACACAACATCTAGTAAAACATATATATGGTTATGGCAATAAGGAAAATACCGATATTCATAACTAGTGTGGCATCTCTATCTAACAAATAATCATTCTAATGGTAGCCATATGAGAACACATATCTGGCATCACTAATCTATAGCGTCATGTCAACAAAATTCCGCCAAATTGCCGTAAACAACAATAGAGCTGCCAAGCTACCGATAGTTGCACAATTCGATAGTACGTTATAAAACTTAAAAAAAAACATTAAACATAAAATTAAATTAAACACACATTTTAATATAACAACACAGTGGATTCCATATTCTTTGTTTTATTTAATCACAACTCTGTCCCAGTTACAGAGTTGTGATTAAGTTAAGCTAACATATACAACTTACGATATTATTGAATTTTTAGATGAATGTTTGCATGAATATCAGCCAAAGTAAACTTTGCATATAGAAAAGCCATCTTACTGACTTCGAGTTTATTTTGATATATGTAATTACATTTTTCGATAGTATCGCTATTAAGAAGAAAACTATCGATAAGTACAATCGAATGTTTTGCTTCTCTAAGCACCAGTTATATTTTATTTTGTCAAACAGGAAGGTGCTTGGGAAGAAAAATTGAATAAAAAGCTAAAAATATAAGTTTATACCCAAACAAGTGCACTATATTTGAGATAAAAGTTACCATTAAGATATGAAAAGCAAGTTATTAGTGAAATTAATGTGAATAATGTAAAATTAAAGTTAATATGCAGATGACAATAGCTTTGCCAAATCATATGCGGCTGCTATTCAATTTAAACTGCATATTTCGTAATAAAAATGCGAGTTGAGTGAAAATAAATCTTAATTGCATTGAAGTGAAATAAAAGTGTTCATAATTGAAAAATATTTAAGAGTTATAAAAAAATTTGCTTTGCTTGTAATTATTGTTGTGGAAATCAAATGATGAAAGTGTGTTTGGTAAAAGGAAGTGAAAAAAATATAAAAAAGTTTACAAGAGTGTATTAAGTGATGTATCGGTTTTCTGTGCTAAAGTTTATAAAATCGTTGTTGGTGTTTTTTTTTCATATGCAGTAGTTTTGATTTAGCTGCATTTTGTTCAACAGCACTTTTGATTTAATTGCACAAAATGAATAACTTCTGTCACTATACTTTAAAATCCCATACAAATTCCTTTTTTAAGTGCCCTTTCGGTACCTCCACATATAATGTAATTGCCCAACATTTTTGGCATTTTAAAATTGTTTTCATACAAAAAATCAATGTTAGCTGCGTTTTGACTTAACTGCCCGAAAAAATATATTTATTGTTATTATTCTTGCTGAACTTTTTTAAGTGCATTTTGTATACTTACATACATATTTACAATATTTATTGGCAGTTTTAAAATAATTTCATAGGTATAAAAAAGCAAAGCTAGCTAGCTGCACACATTAAAAATTTATGGTGGTCACTTTTTCACATAAGTATCTAACTAAAGCCATTCGTAATTAAAAAAAATCCCAAACAAGCCACCACTGTAAATCTCAAGTTGTCATCATTAAAATATGCATATTATTTTGTTTCCATATTCATACAGACATTTAAGATAACAGCATTTTTACTTATCTGCACAAAAAATCGTGCAAAAATTTTGCAGCTAAGTCAAAATTACTGTAATTACTGAAGTGAAAACAAATAAGTTTTTAACCATAAAAAATTACCAACAACATTTTGGCGCGTGACCGACAGTTTCAATGGTGTATGAACATTCTACTTCTCTGTTTGTTTATCACAGACAAACTCCTATCCTGGACATGAACAACTTTTTATATTGCGTGTCTTTCAACAAGCTGAATTTAGAAGTGTACAGCAAAAGTTGAAGTGAGTATTGAACCGATATATTCATCTATTAAAACAACTTTATTTTTTATTTATTTACAATAAGTGTTTTCTTTTCGAATCAAAACAATTAAAACATTATTTTTTACATTTATCAGAAAAGTTGAAAATTACCCAACAAACAAAAACAATTTAGAAATAACTTGTAGCAAGCTTACTTACATAAGCCTTAAGTTTTGAAAATTGTTGTGATTACTATTATAAAAGGCTTATTAAAAATTGTTTAATAATGAAAACTGAACCCTTGCGATAATATTACATGTCTATAATATAATGTAAGCTAAGAAGTCTAATTATAGAATAAACTTACAGAAAAATGCTTTTCTAATCATGTTTATAATAAGCTTACCTTCATAATATTTTTGTAAGTTTAAGAATATAACCAAATAATATTTGAGCTACTGTAGTAATTTTTCATTAGAATTTTATTTGTTTTTTATTTCATATAATATATTTATAAATTATTATTTTTTTTTGGTCACCCAAATATTCCTTGGGGACTTTTGTCTGTTTCTGGTGAACTGAAAGTGATTGTGATTTTTACAAATTTGTCCTCTCCTACTCTAATAGAAATTGCAGCATCGTGGAAATGGAAAGAAAATGAATATTGTTAAAGACTACAATATATGAAATACTTTGCTTTTTATAGCTCTAGCAACACTCAGGCTCCGCGCACTCTTTTTTTCTGCCGGTCCCTTCCAGAACAAATGCTCTACCGGCTTACCTTAATATAAAAATTCCTTTTTAAGTCGAAAAACTGTTCATTGTTCGACCAAATCACAAAAACTGAAAACTATTTTTGGTGACACCAACTCATGATTTAACTTGATCCAAAAATTAAAAACTTGCAAAAAGAATAACACAAAACGTTTGCAAATGTGAATGCCGCAATTATAAAAAAAAGACGTGTGGCATTCGGGAACTGCCGCGGCAAAGCTATTCCATAGCATTTTTTATCAACTTATGCAATTATAATTATTTATTTACTTTTTATTTATGCAGTATTTTTTTTCATTGATATTAAATCAAGTTACACTTTTTGAGCGTGGTGACCGATAAGAAAACAATTTTTCTTCTTTTATTGAATAAATGAGAAGTTAATATCGTTTAAAATATTTTTATTATCTTTCAATACATTTAGGTTATTCAGGAATTTTTATCATTGAAACTATAGGTTTATGGTAACTGAAATGCAAAGTTGCGATACATTGCATCAACTTTAAAACTTATGCCCTGATTGACGTTGCTACTACTTGTCGACGACGTTTGAAAAAGTTATACTTTGTTTAGTTTAGCTTTGGAATTCAGTAAGTTTCAAAAAAATATAAAACAAAAAAAAAAGTACGAAACAGAAATTAAATTTTTATTGTGTTTTGTGTGTTTAGTGATTTCTAATATTGACATTTTTAAGTTGTTACTTGTAATCCGAAGGAAGTACTTGCCTCCAATGATATCGCATGTTAAAGTAATGAGTTAAAACGTCAAAGAAAAAGTGGCGTAAACAAGGCGAATTCATACCCACTGAACTCGAAAACGCAACTGACTCATTGTGTTTTATCATCTTTTATAGTCAAAACAAGGCGACTGCTCAGCTGATTATTTTTTGCTCCTTGCATCTCCTTGCATTTTGATCTGTTTTGTTTGTAAAAATTTGTTTATGTTTGATTTATATATAGTGTTTGACGTTGATTTTGACAAAGAAAGCAGGTATTTATCAAAGCGAATTGAGGCGAGTCTACCTGTTATGAATTTTCCTTGGTCAAGATGTGTTTTTCGTACATTTTACTGATTTTAAATTTGTCTGGAACACCATATTTTGACATCCGAGAATGATATTTGAAAAGACAAATTCTCTTGTGACTACCTGTTATGAATTTGGCTTGGAAGTATGTACTTCATATCTTTGTTAGTATTTTAACTCAATACTCAAAACTCATCAACGTTTTTTTTTGTAGGTGTAGCAAAAATAAAAAATAGTTTAGAAGATGCCATATTTTGATAGAAAGTTTTTAAATTCCTTATAGTCAAATTATTTCACTTAAAGTGTGCATATGAAAATGAACTTACCTCTATTAATTGAAAAGCCAGAACTTACGATTATTTAATAGATTTAATCGTGCTTTATAGACGACGATGAATATTGAAATCGATTTTCGTTTTCTGCAATTCGCCATAACTCATTCTTTGTAAATAAAGCACCGCGAAATCAGTTTGACGGCTTTAATATTTTGCAGGTAAATTTACGTGGCATTTTGTCACGATAAATTCCGAATTTATCTTAAATATAGACAGCTCATTTGCGTTCTAAGCGAAAGAATACCGACTAGAATTTTACGATCTTCAATCTTCAAAAATGTTTAAAAATATTTAAGTGTTAATAAAAAATTTTAATTCTTGTTTTATTTTAGTTGTTCAATTTATTTTTATCATTCATATTAATTTCCTCAATATTTTTTTTATTAAAATTTCATATACATATTTAATTTCTTTTTTCTAATACACATATTCATTGTTTTGATTCTATTTAATTTTCTTATTATTTATATTGATCTTTTTATCTACTCCAATATGTCTTTGAGTATTCAAAAGTTTTTGTATTTACATTTTAATTAAGAAACGTTTTATAAGCCTTTATTTCTTTTCTTATACAACATGCGATGCACACATACATGCATACATTAAGTAAAATTATTTTTCACAATTTACTTTAATATATTTGTTTTAAAAACAAGTACATTTTTTTATTATACTATATAATAAAAGTAGTTTTGGCAAACTGAAAAGAACTACTCCAAAATAGAGGGATAATCTTACAGACAGATGGACATTTAGTGTGGACATTGAGCTTGAGGTCACTTTTTTTGTTAAAAAAAATCAAAATTTATTCTTTCACAATATTTCGTTATTCTTTTGGGTAACTTCTTCAGGAGGAAAAAATCGATAAGAAATTTAAATAATAAAAATTATTAAATTACAAATCAACAATTTTTTTATCCGTTTTGGAAAATTATTAATTTGTTATTTGTTATTTAAATAGTTTATAAATTTTTTTCCTCCAGAAGAAGTTACCCAAAACGGTAACGAAATATTGTGAAAAAATAAATGTTGATGTATTTTTTATAAAAAAGTGCATTCAAGCTCAATTGGAGTCCTTTTGCTTGGGATTGTTTAATGGGAGGGATGTCATTTGATTAAACGGAATTTCGTCAAACGTAAAAGCACTATGAATATTCGATTTCGTTGTGAACATTAGAGTTTTTTATATTTTCTTTTCTAAAAAAAGTGCATAATTTTTTGCCCTTTTTATTGAAAATTTACAATGTAATGTTTATTTTTTAATAGTGAGTTTATTAGAAATTATTGTATCATCACTTACGAGGCAAAATTGTTGTCTTAAGAAAACTTTGAATAGCAATTTTATTGATAATAAGTAAAAGAAATGTTACATTTTTTTTTAGAAACGAAAACGGCATTAGAATAAATATTTTAGTGTAAAGAAATTATTTTAATCAGAAACTAAATAAAGACTTGATCGATAAAAACTTTAGGCTAAACAAATTCATAATTAATCATTTCAATTACATAAAAAGGTTTAAAAATGTTTTATTTTAGCGCCGAATTTTTCGATATATTAATTACTCTATTCGAGAGTTGAAGTTTCTCGTATCGGACATATTTTCTTAGAGACGCAGAGTTTTGATATTAAAATAAAACATAGAAACATGTTTTTAATATATATGAAATCGATCATATTTCTGTGGCAACAAGAAATAACTGCTTAAGTAGGCATAAGCCAAAATTAAGATAATCTCCGCATTCAGAAGTAACACCACACAAAGTTTAAATTATTTGGAATAATTTTTAAAGTAATGAATTCCTTCTTATATATATTTTCCAACTTATAATCTCATATGGAATAACAGCTTAACTTAACATATAATTTAGTGTATTTCAAGTTGAATATATTAGTTATAGACAGTAGAGCAATGTATTCCTAAATTAGAAAAAATGAGAAAATGACGTAAAATTTTCAAAAATCCACTTGAAAGATAAAAAGTACTCTCTTAAAAAAAAGGAAAAATATGACTTAAGCACTTTTTCCTTATTGCCAGATTTAATAGATAATTATCTATAATTATAATTTATTGAATACGTGATTGAATTTGATGTGGCTAGTGCGAATAGCACGGAAATAACGCAATCTGGTGGTGCAATTTTCGCCTGCACTTCGAAATAAGTTAGTTAACATCCACCTTAACAATTTTCTTAATGAAAAAATATTTTATTTTAGACTTTAACTACGAAATTGTATTTAATATTAACATATTTCAATATGGCCGTGGGACCATATCTTTTCTTATTCCACATATTTCAATAGAACATGTTAAATCCTTTTCGTAATTCGTTTTCAACCAATTTTTAAAAATAGGCCTAAAATAATTAATACTTTTGAATTATTTTCACAACATTTGAAAATTTGTTTTTTATTTTAAAATAAGTTTTATTTAATGAAATTCTACAAATTAAAATAATTTTTGCATATTAAATAATTAAAGTTGCTGCTGTTATATTTTCAAAATACACATTTAAACATTGAGATTTGTTAAAAATGGCATATTTAAATTGAATTATTTCTATGTACTCTTCTAGTACCTTAAAATGTTGTTTCTCTTAATTTCTTAAGTTTGCTAAATAATAGGATTTTTTAATTTTTCATAAAAATAAACGTTTTTGTTCATAAAAATATTTTTCGCTCAAGGAATTAAAAATAAATGCCACATTGAAAAAAACCAATTTATTATAATGATTTGTAACATGAAACGCTTATGAAGTCTACTTTAGAAAATTTTTGTACCAACATTTTTGTATAAACATCTTCCTAATTCTTATCTTACCGAAAATAATCCCTAAGCCAGCAGTTAATATTTAAAACGTACGATTTTTAAACGAACGACTGCTTGCTGCAGTAGTTTCCTGATTATTTGACCATCTTCAATAATTTTGGTAGACTTGTAATTGAATGGAATGACCACCATTAGAAATATAATGCTTGATTTAAATTTGGATCTATCCCACATAAAATGTTTCTTAATTATCCTGGTAAAGAAATGCAGAATTATTTTTAGTAAATTCCGAGGTGTAACCGAGTCTAGTTTGTGGGAATTAACGATTTTAATGGGGGCGTTTTTCTTTCCATAAAAATATGGAACAATTTATTTTTGATATTCTTTTTAATTTTTACTGTTTTTGAATCGAAGACGAGGCATTGATCATAAACATGGCTGATTTAACTTGCGGAAAATTTAATAGACTTTACAAGTATAACTTCTGAGCCGTAGTACATATCGCACTTGTTCAGCAATACTGTATTTGCTCATTATAAGCACAAACTTTTTTAAATTGAATTTGAAGGCACAGTGGAGATTGTTTATAAAAAACTCCGCGGGACCAGCAAGTTTTGTTTGAAAACTTTTTCTTTTTCAGCAAAGAAATAAAAACAATATTAGAATTGGTTCAATTTATTCCAAAAAATTTTAAACTCGGGAACTACATTCGAAATGAATTTATTTTAAATGATTTCGTTTTTAGAAAATCCCTTTTAAGGGTAAAAATACATCGTCGCAGTTGCGGAGTCGAATTCCGTTTCTCAGAGAAAACATAATTTATTTATATTTTTATTTAAAAAACGAACACAAACTGCTTACACCTTTTTGGATTGACTGCAGTAACAACCAGGGTCTTGGCAGCAAACGAGTCTGCGACCACTACACTAACAGTCTTATATACTTGCCGGATTGTCCGGATAATAATTTTGTGTAGAAAACATGGGTGAATTCAGCTTTAGTTGCTAATTTTTTCAAATTTCCAACGGTCGTGCCGCCGATACAAACAGCTGTTTTTCTCACTAAACTGTGTCTGTAACAGCTGTCACGTAAGCAAACTACTCATCAATTTACAAAAAAAGTGTGTCTGCAAAATTTTTGCGAGAAAAGCTGCCGCTTTTAACTGTCATATATAATCGCAAACAAAAACGCGGTGAGATAAAATTGTAATAATACAAAACATATTCAAAATGGAAAATGTAATGAATAATAATAAGGAAAATGTTCTTAAATGATTTATTTATTGATAAATTATTTTATAATTTTAGAAAAATATGAGAATTTCTAAGCATATTTTGCAAACAACAAAGATTAAAGTCGCACGCTACATTATTTTTTACAGCCGACGGTAGTATTTTTTGTCGCCGTCGTTGAAATTTTTTTTAATGTTAATAGATTTTGGTCGCCGTCAACGATATTTGTGAGTAGCGTTCTCAACGTATAAAATTTCACTTCAGCTTTGAGTTGTATATAATGACATTTCTACGATAACGTAACGACGTAAGCTCTTTTGATAGTTTTCGACATGAGTTACAGACACACTTTTTTCTCACTTTTCGAGAAACAATGGAATATTTTGTTTCACATCTTTTCGACGCGAGAAATTCTCGCCTAAGTTACAGAACATGGGTACTGCTTACGTAGACTGTACGCAATCAGCTGTTTTCTGGACTGTAATTTGAAACAAGATGCAACCGAAACACACACACAGACAAAAAACCAATGTAAAATCAAAAAATGTTGATATCAAGTCATTGTTACTCGTAATATGTTGAAAAAATCCGATTGAATTTACTTTTAACATTGTTTAAAGTTAAATCAATGGTTAAAATTGTAAATTTAGTATTAAAATATGTTGATTTAAAATTAATCACATTGAAATAACATTATACATTTTAAATTTTAACTTTTACAAAGTTAAAATAACATCAGTCAATGTTTAATTTTGTAAATCCCGTTTTTATAGTAATAATTACAGTTTTTCATGTAGTGTTAACATTGCATATAGTTGAAACAAGATTAACTATTGTAAAATCACATTAAAAATGACATTGGAATACTTTGAAAAAACTTTTGTCAATTTTAAATACAGTAGTATTCCGATTTAACGAACATTCGAGTTAATGAACATCACATTTAACGAATACCCGAATTTTTATTTCTACAAAGGAATTGAAAATTGATACCGAAAATTATTTAAAATGTTAAGGGTACTTTTCTTAAAAGAGTTTTTCATAAAATGTACTTTTTAAAGGATAGATTTTCAAAAGTTATATTTTGTGCAACAGATATTTTTTAAAAGTACTTCTTTAAAAACTACTCCCTTTAAAAGGTACTTCTTTAAAAATTCCTTTTTTAGAGGTACCTTTTTAAAAGGTACTTTTTCAAGTGATACTTAAGATATTTTTTAAGAGATGCTTTTTGAAATGTTACTTTTTAAAAAGCACTTTTCTAAAAAGTACTTTTTAAAATATAGTTTTTTAAAAGATTCCTTTTGTAAAAGGCAAATTTTTTAAAAATACTTTTTCAAAAGGTACTTTAATAAAAGGTACTTTTTAAAATATTAACAAAAGTTGGCTTATGTTAAATCAACATGCTAAAAAAGTCAAATCAATGTTAAAAAACATGAATCAAGTTGAAACAATGTGGAACATGTTGAAATGAAATTAATTCATGATAAAAGAGGAAAAATTAAAAAAGTATCGCTGCTTTACAGCAATAAGGAAACTGCAAGTTTCATACTATCGCATCTTTACTGCGTATCAGAAGTTGCAGTGTTACAAATTTTAAGTGAATTAAATGTCTGCAGCTAACAATGATACTATGAATTTAAAAAGGTTTGTGGAAAATTTAGCAATTGGAGGTGAAAATATTAATCTAATATTAGTGGCGAAATATTATAGTAAATACTCTAGTTGTTCAAAATACGACACAAGGTTCCCATGCCCACCTTTACATGTTTTTCCAATTAATAATCGTAAAATATATTTAAGAAACAAATATTTGTAAATCTAAATGTATTTGCTATATGTATGTATGTGTTCACAAATGAATAAAGATAAAACAAATTAATTAACTGCTTTTTACTAACCGGCTGTCCCATTGATAAACAACATTGCGTAAATGGTATTTCAATATAGGAACCATGTTAAATTAATATGGAATTTCCTGTAAATTTAACATCTTTTCATGTTATTTCATTAATTACATTAATTCTAAATGGCTTAATAGTTGATTCGACATTAAATTTATTTTGATTCAACATGAAATTCATGTTGTTATAAATTTTCTTAATATTGTTTCAATAAGGATCCTAACGTTATTTTGGCATGACAATCTCTTTGATTCAATTGGCTTACAGTGTCAATTAAACAGGATTTCTAGTTGTTTTCAAGTGGATAACTATAACTTTTATTTTACTTTAATATCATGTTAAATTAACATGAAACGCTTATGAAGCAAAATTGTTAACAAAACTAGTTGAATCAATTTTTTTTAATTGATTTTACAATGATTGTTTTCTGTGTGTACTCACCCTCATCCTATTTTTCCTTCTCCCAATCAAACTCAAGGCTTTGCAAAGTAAGTCCGAGCTTAAACGGGCGAACATTTGGAAGAAAAACATCTAGAATTCTCTTTAGTTTTTTTCATTCGCGTTCTCACAGGCGAACATGTTGTCGGCAACATTCCATTATTATTTGCTTATTACTTGTAAAAAGAAAATTTAATGTTGAGAAAGCGTGTCGCCGAGTACCGAACACAAGAACAATGCTCTCTTCACCACCCGTAATATGCGACAAACGCAGATTAAGCTTTGCGTGTGGAAAAGTGTTAAAATATAGCAACATCGTAAAATCGGGGGACTGGTACTGTATGAAGCCAAGGAATTGCTATTTTGAATAACGTATCAAAAGAACTGCTATGGAAACATCGGTACCAAACAAAGCTTGCTTATATTATGCATTTTACATTAAAGCTTGTCTGGTTATTAGCTTCTGAAAATCATATAAATCATATTTAGTTTTAAGCCTATGGGTAAAAATAGGTTCAAGTTCGTCGCTACTCCTATTTAACTACAATAAAAATATTTTTTTTCGATCACTTAAAAGGAATTCCTAAATGATTCCATTTAAAAATTTCGCTTCAGTAGCCTGTTTCAAAATAAAAACAAATTTTAATTTTAATAAATTCATATGTTTTACTTTTATTTCTGAAATGAATTTAAAATTATACAAAAATAAAAAATAAAAAATTCGTTCATCACTTGAATTAATTGCGCTAAAAATCCTTGATTTTGTTTTATGAAAAATTATATGTACTTTCTTATAGAAACTTTATATACAAAAAAAATAAAAACGGAATTAATAATCAATAAACATAATTATTGATTAGTTATGTATGCATGTAGTTGACACATAATTAATTATTAATAATACATTTTAATTGAATTTTAATTAATTCCTCTACGACATCTACATACGATTACGTATGGAGTGGACACAAAAAATAAAAAAAGAAATTGCTTATAGTGCTAAAATTTCTATAATTATTTTTCAAAAATATCTAATACATTTACAGACATTTTTTGTTTCGGTTAGAATAACGATTTTTATTTTTATTATTTTTTGTTTTTCAAATTATAACATTTAAGTGTCGATGGTATTTAGTGTAAAATATATTTTAATTATATTAATTTTTTAAGTGAAATTTAAACATTTCAGTTTTTAGTTTTCTTGTTCGCATTTTTTTTGTTAATACATAAATTTCAATAACACTCAGTCTAAATTCTGAAATTGGTCAATAATAAAAATTATTAAAATTTTTTGTTTATTTTATTTCTTTTTATTATAAATACATAACAACGTTTGTTTTTTGTTTTTTTTTTTCTTTTGTCAAAACTAAAAATTTACAAAAATCGACGGTCATTTTAAGACATTTAAGTTGGACTTTTTCTTTTAAAGCTTTTGTTTTTGAGGATGTTTTTCTGTTACTCGTAGTTACCGTTTAGTTTAAACTGAAAACTTTCAAAGGTTTTGTAAATTTCGAATTTTTGCCTTAAAAGTATTATTTTAAAATATTTTAATTAAAATTTTTTAAAAATATTTTGAACGAAAATAAAGAAAATCTAAATGGCTTCTATGAAGATTTGAAAATGGCTTCTGGAAAATGTTCCTTCGAACATAATCTGCCATTTGGCAGTCAAATGGTGATTTCAAAGTATCTTCAATCTTTTCTTTTTGTGAACTAAATTATACGAGTAGAGACACTGAGAAAAGCATTAAAATAAAATGTAGAGTTGTGTCGTTCCGGAACGACCTAGTTCCATTGAACGATTCTCTAATTGGAACGATGCGGACCGATCCAAACGTTCCTTTTTGATCGTTCCGCAATTGGAAGCCGTATGGAGGAATTATTAACTTGTTCTGATAAATGTCAAAATCAGCATGAAAAGTCAACACAAATTTTATATTAATTTTTTATATATGATGCTTGACGGATGTGCGAGCAAATCGTTGGCTCATCAAGACCTGTTTGTTAAAATTATTTCGTTCACTGTACAATTAAAACAAGGTTGACTTTTTGTATGGAGATCAGTGTTGCCGACTTAATGGACAATATTATATTTACAATTTATTTTATAACAGTTATTTTGTATTAATATTTTACGAAAGCACTCATGGAACTTTTTTAGAGTAGCGAGAAAATGAAAACAAACAATAACAAATGTTTGTTGACGTTTTTAGGAGCGACAGAGAATTTCACTCGTTCCTCGATTCTACACTGTTCAAAGTAAAACAGGAACGACTTAGTTCCTTTCATCTTTCGGATGGGTCGGAACGATTACACAAAACGAACGACTTTGCACAACTCTAGTAAAATGGCATTTATCACGATGACACAGTTCAATCAGTCCATTTTGTTTTATTGCTCAAGCGGGACCGAAGTATATTCATATAAAGTAAACGCGCATCGACCGACGACTTTATTGCTACGATATTGAAATGAAGATCCCAACTTAAAGAACAAAAGAAGATCATCGAATTTTTGAGATCCTTCTAAAATCAGTGAGGATTCTTTGAGAATACTTCTTGACAAATATAAAAGACAGATGGTATTGTATGTGGCAGTTACCGTTGGGTATAATGCCGCATTGACAAGTCCTAATAACGTCACTGGTAAGGAACAGAATCCTTAAAAGTTAACTTTTTGTGAAGACAATAAAATATCGTGTATTTATTCTTATTGGTGAGCAAATAAGCGGTGGCGAAAATAAATAAATATTTGCGTGAGATTTATTTTATTTTAAGCAATAAAAGGATTTCTGTAGGAATCGTTTAAAAAGGATAAATATTCTTATATTGAGCTTGTATAAAGAGATAAAAAACTGAAACTTAAGAATACATATTGAGTGGCCACGAACAACAAAGCAAATGAACTAAAAATTAAAGAGCTTTATATCATTATCAATTCAGACTTCTAAACCTGTTTTTAGTGCTTTTTAAAATGTTTGAGGCGGAAAATTTTCAATTCAGTTATTTTTACAATTATTCTATACAACAGAAATACAATGCAGAAATGTATGCAGAAAAATTTCATGAAACCGCCTGGAAATTGAACTCACTCATGCCAGTTTTCTTGCCGCGTTTGCTTCTTCGTACCTCTTGCCAACAAAACAAAATTTTACGCAACTGATTTCAATGAAAATTTAATCATTTAAATCAAGTCTAATACTAAAAATTTCCCGTTTTCGGCTTGATCAAAGTATATTTTATAGTTATTTGTACTTAAAATGTTGGGTACGATTCGTACTCAAAGTAATTCCAAAATACTTGAATTTAGTACGGCGTTTTTCTTTCTGTGTACTCTTCATTAGGTTTTGTTATGTTGATTTAAGAACTCGACCCTGTAAATTCATTTCATTGTACAAGCTTAGGTATTTAGAAGTGCAGATAAGAAATCCTCTTTCAAAGAAGATTTAGAATTGTGAAACGTTTTTTTTAAATTGAGCGAATTTGATCGAGCTAAACTGCCTCTTTGGTTCTCCGTTAGTATTTAAAATTTGACGGGTGTGAACCTGCTGTTTGTTGCAGAAAAGCTATCGGGGAAAATATTTTTAGATTATGTTTCTTTCTTTGGAATAAATTAAATTAAAAAAATATATGAAATATATATTTTAATCATAATGAAATAACAATGCTTCATTCAGTTGCTGCTTAAAATAGCGAAACAAGTAAATACTTTTGTTTCTCAGTGTCTTACTCTTTGTTATCAATTAAATTTTAATTGAAAAGCACAATTCTAACGTTCCTATTATTATTTTTCTACGCAAACTGCTTTCGGTTGCCCTGATGCAAACCTCAATGGACGTTGACAAGGGCCGTAAGTTTAAATCAAATGTGATTTACGATTTGAATGTTCTATTGCAGCCAACAGCTCATTTTTTTGACGGACATATAAACGTCCCTTTTTCCAGGGATTTTGTAGCAGTAATGGCTTGAAATCGTCTCGCAAACAACGTTCTCGAGCACCAATTACCGCCACAAGACAGAAATTTTCTAGCATATCAGTCGAGTATATGGGACCGTTACTGCCTTTAAGGACAGCAGCCATGTTGAGTTGTTTCACCACCAAATTAACTACTTCTCGAGCTGTGGTCTTGGCGGTCACATGCAGTTTAAGGCTGGTACCCGATGCCAACCCGGTATTGTAGGCGGTATAGACTTGTATAATTCCGGAAGGTGTATTGTGGGACTCAGTCGAGCCGCTAGCTAAGCTGGGACAGCTAGCAGCGGTATATTCATCTTGACTGCTTTGTCTTTGTAGATCTTTTGTGGACGAGGAACTTGCAGGCGCCAGATTTTCATCTAAACTAGCTGAATTGGATTTCTTTGCTTCGGTTTGCAATGTCGTCAGAGTAGTCTTCAAATAGAGATTTGCACTAGATGCTGACTTGACTTTCTCTGCTGTCTTGATTTGTTTACTTTCATATTCTCCATTGTAATTAACTTTTAAGGACTGACACGAACCGGCTGCGAGAGGATCACGACCTAAATACGGCACAGAGGAGGAGTGAACTGTAATTAGCGGAGTAACTGGTGTAGAAGTGGATGTTATATTCGAACTTGTGCGTTTTCTCAGCAGATTTTGAGATTTTTGGCTTTGCTGCCTTGCCGCTTCGCTGAGCGCGTTATCTGAATGAGAAGGTGGCATACTGAAGATTTGCTCAAAGTCACTTGCACTTGTTACGACGGAATCTTTGCCGGAATGAAAGCTTTGAGTTGTATAATGGGAGGTACCCGAATCCCCTGAATTTTTGCGCAAAGACATGTCGGAAGTCGTAAAATCGTTGCTTACTTGTAAGAAATTAGGAGTTGTAGGATTAATTTTTGAAGATTGTTGCATTTGCGTTGTTTGATTTTGATTGCGCGTTGCCGCATTTCTGCCTAAATTTTGTTCTGATTTGGAGTGTTCTGGTCCAATATTTATACTGCTCGTTGTGGAAGCGCCTGGGCCGGGCCAGCTGCCTCGGCCGGAGCCAGATTTAGTAAATTTTACATCTCTCATGGGGGGCTGCAAAAATTGAGTATTTTCATCGATTTGTTGCCCGAAATCCAAAATTTCTCTCATGGCTGCCGATGGAAGCGCATTCTTATCTCTAGCAAATGCAATAACATCCATAAGCCACCGTACAGCTTTCCACACAGCATTTAAACTCGAAGTTAACTCTTGTAGTTTGGCTAGACGTTCTTTAGCTGTTTGCAATTCGGAAGTGGAGAAAGCTTCTCGCTGCGAATGATTAGCCAAAGCAGTATCCAATTCTAAGATACACGAAAGTCGGGCATACTTTTGTATAATACCCGGTTGGTAGGTGCTCAAATGTATCATTTCGAAAGCTTGTATACTTAAGCTGGCCAAATCGCCGCGTTGCAGCAAAAGCTCTGATTGCCCTGGAACAGCACAGCTTAACTCCACGGAGGGACATATTATTAGGAAACTTATATCCTTGCTATGCTCTATGACTTCCACATCATATAAACGATGGGTCGTTGCCTCGTCTGGCTTGATGTTCATGTGCTTTAAAAGCTTATGGGTAGCTGCAGTTAAGTCGTATAAAAACAATTTTTGAACCTCTGTAGTAGCTTCTGTATTGGTATTAAAGTTTAAGGTAAACTGCAAAGGACTAGCGCTTCTACGACCATCATTCGACATATCATCGCTGTCTTTCTTCAACACCTGCCATTCCTCGGCAGTGATGTGACTATTGTCTCTTACTTTATAGTGTGGCAAGACATTAGGAGTTTTAGCTGGCACCACCACCTCTATTTGATCCATGGAACATTGCATTTTCAAATAACCTAAATACAAGCCGGGCATCAAGCGTTGCAGGGCTGTCTGATGATATTGTATCTGATCGGTAATGGAAGATATTAAAACTTCATTGATATTGTACTCCTCATGCAGTGCACCGATTTTCTTTTGCAACTTATTGACGGGTAACCAGCGGGAGTTTAATATAGACACAACTTTTTGACTTTTAACAGCTTGTATGCAGGTTAATACGACAGTGCCATGTGTGTCCTTTAACGGTTTATAAAACAATTGGCCGAGATCATTGAAACCTAGTGTAGATTGCATTTGACAAACAGCTGACAGCAGTTTTGTGCGAAAGTGATTAGCTGAGGTGAGATTTCTTTCCATATCGGTGCGCAGAGATTTAACATCATCCCAGGTGCAGGCCACCTTTAGAAGGAATAAAGTTAAGTGATAAGGATTCTTAGGAGTTCATTCGCTTAAATCTTACTAACCTTCATCAGCCAATGATAGTCACTGTTTAGAGAACTGGGGTATGATTCATCGATTTCTATTACGGGTAGAAAATCTTCACTAGTCACCAAAATCTTGTCCTCACAGTACACAATGCTGGCCAAGTAAATGCCCCTTTCAAATACAAATACAAATTGTTCTTATTGATTTAATTATTTAACCATCAAGAAATAAATAAAAATACCTTCTCAAATGCTTCTGAAATTTGGAAGCTACAGAAAATAATTGCTTAATTGTTGTTTTCTTTTTGGGATTTCTTCTTTGCTGACTATTGGTGTCCAGGGTTAATTCCGAAACATCAGCTGGTCGGGCCAAACGCACAGCAGTAAATAAATTATCCAGCATGCGTTGCCGTCCCAGATAACGATCTTCACGATTATTTAAATCACGCCAACCTTTAAAAGATACAATATTTAATATTTAATTTTAATCGTGAAAGTTAATTTGATGTTTAAATGAACGTACTTGATGGCACTATGCTGGCTGGCACGGATGTTTTATATGGACCCCAACCTTTAACATTGCCACAGGCTGCACGTATGTAGTAGCGTCTTCCCTGAGTTAGACCAGAAATCGGACACTGAGTTCCCATTGTACCATGAAAACTCCGCCAATCCATGAGCTCACGTTCGCCCATAATGTTGCTAAAGTCAGCCCGAGTTGACCATTGTACTAGAAAAGAAATAATTAAAATGTGAATAAAATCAATTATTTCAGTTTAAAGAACATTTTAATTTAATAGAGAATTTCAAATACTTTTGAGTGTTTCGCAAATGTGTTAACAATTTTTCGGTGCTTAATAGGGTGATCGATTTTAAGACATTTTCCAGAAATCGGTTTTCGAATAGTTCGAATATTTGAAATTTAAAAAAAAACCCGGTTACGGTATTTAAAATTCAGGAAAAACCGGTGAGACTCAAAACTCTTGAAGGCCAATAAACAAACAGTGACCTGGCGGCACTTAAAAAATAATTGCCAACGACGCGTGTTTCTTACTCGCCCGGAGATGCTTTCTTTACGACTGATTATTTGTTCTGCGAAAGAAATCAGCGGTTTTTAAAAGCAAAAGATATTCAAAAGAACAAGATTGAAATTATAAACAGAAAGTTTTCGTAAACATTTTCTTTTTGTTTGAATAAAAACACAAAAAAGAAACAAATTAATAACTAAAAAAGACGTGTGGCACTCGGGGACTGCCGCGGGAAAGCTATTGCATAGCATTTTTTTATCAACTTATGCAATTATAATTATTTATTTATTTTTTATTTATGCAGTATATATGTTTTCTTTTATATTAATTCAAGTTTTTTTATATCAATTCAAGTTACACTTTTTGAGCGTGGTGAATTTCTTGATTCGGTCGCCGCGCTCATAAAAGGTAAAGGTTAAATAACTTAAAAACCTACGAATTGTCTGTTTGTTTGTGTATATAATTTTTTGTCAACCACGATTGCTCGTAAGTACGCCATTTTGTGTTTTCCTACGTGTAAAAATATTTTCTGACAATACTGTATGTTAATGAAATCAATAGCAAAAGACTTAAGAAACAAACTTAGTGTTAGGTTTTATTTTCGTTACGGAATTTCTTGATTCGGTGGCCGCGCTCAAAGCCCGTGATAAAAGCTATGCAATAGCTTAAAAAGTAATACTTTCTATCATTCTGATTCAGAACTTTCGGTAGCAAAGGATGTAATTGTAGAAATAAATTTTATAAATGTGTACAAAATGTACCAAACAATAGTGTCAGAAAAGGCGTCGTCAAAAGAGGTGTTACGCAAGATCTGCTATTGAAAATGATATACGAGAGCATTCGTTATTTTAAATGTAATTGTACGAAAGAAATAATTCCATCGACATAGTGGGCCTGGCAGTTTATTTAAATAATTTTTTTTACATTTTATTTTTGTATTTATAACATTTTTAGATAAACAATATATGGCGAATAATGTTCCCTGGGTATCTGCATTAGAGAATAAGTGTAGAGTGTTGTAAGGATTAATATAAAGTAGTAGAAGAAAAAGAGTGTTTATGTTCACTATGTATTAACATTTACTCAAAACGATTCAAATTTTAAGTACAAATTTTGTTCATTTAATCCAAAAATCGTAAAAAGCTAACGAACATTAGTATTTCGTTCAGCACCTAAACATTTTCTTGTGTAAATTTGCAACTGTGCGTTTGTGTGGTCTTTATATGCAGTTGTTCTTATGTTTGCTTACCTTTGAATTTAGTACCAATTGCTCCTTCGAAGGGTTCAAGTATTTGCACTTGGATTGAGTTATCACCGGTTACATCAACAGTGACTGATGAGACCGCATCTGGAGGTCTTGCTTGATCCCAGCCCAATAGTAGACGACGCAACCCTTTGACACGTCTTTCCCAGATGCCAATTTGCTTCTCAACTTCATTGCCGGTACAACCAGTTACCGAGGAGCCAGTATTGCCTGTAAAAGAAAATGTTAAGAAAGATTTTATTTGAAAAGTGAGATAAAATATTAAATAATAGCGTTTTCTTTTTTTTAAGTGCAACATTTTTGCTCTTTTTATTGAAAATTTACAATATAATGATTTTTTGAAATACTGAGTTTATTGGAAACTAATCATTTACGAGGCAAAATTTTTGTCTCAAGAAAACTTTGAATAGCAATTTTTTTGATAAAAAATAAAAGAAATGTCACTGCCTGTTTTTAGAAAATGAAGACAAAATTGTGAGTGAGAATTAATATTGAAAACAACAATAAAATACGAAAATTTGTTTTTGTTTTCGATATAAATTTTCACTCACAATTTTGATTTGATTTTCCAAAAACAGGCAGTTCCATTTTTTTAGAAAAGAAAATGGCATCAGTCTTCATAATAGAATGAACGATTTGAGCGGCCCTATTACTAAAACAATAATTGTGAAGTTCACTTCATTCAATTGGCATTTTCAAAAGTTTTATATGCAGACATTCGTTATCGGTCTGTGTGACACAATACACTCAAAAGAAAAATCAATCCATCCGTACTTAAATCAATCTCAAGCGGTATTGAAAGTACGGTAATCTCAGATTTACTTAAATCAAGTACTGAAATATTGATTTAAGTACGGACTCAAGTAAGTTCTCAATTTGATTTGAGAAGTAAAAAAAAAAATATTTGAATTTAGTACGGCGTTTTTCTTTATGTGTACTTTTTATTCATTTTAGTGTATGTCGAGCGTATGTCTTCTTAACAAATTGAGAGAATTGGAAGCAGCGAAATATGAATTCAATTAAGAATAATGTTTTTCAAATTCTTTAGCTTTTTGAAAACACCCTCCAGCACATACAGTTTTTCTTCATGTAGATTTTAACTAAAACTTTCATACTGAAGGGGAAAAAGTTTGCTTTAAATTAGCAAAACAGTTTTCGTCTAGTGCATATTTTATTATAACAAATTCTAATTGAGTGTGTGATTAAAATAGATACATATTTCTAAGTGCGACTATATGTAGTATATCGTCACCTAAAATGCAAAACAACGTATCATAAAAAAAATTAAAATTTTAGTTTTTTATTGATTACGATTTACTACATCGTACAGTAGTTTTGATTTAGCTGCCTTTTGGTTAAGACCAATTTTGACTTAGCTGCATAAAATGAATAACTGCCGTGATTATTTTCTACAATCTCATACAAATTTCTCTTTTAAGTGCTCTTTTTGTACCTGCACATTTAAGATAAATGCCCGAAATTTTCGACATTTTAAAACTGTTTTCATACAAAAAATCCGTGTTAGCTGTGTTTTGACTTAACTGCCCAAAAAAAAATATTTCTGCATTTATTCTTCCTAAACCTTGTTTAAGTGCATTCTATATACCTGCATATTTACCATATTTTTTGGTAGTTTTAAAATATTTTCATATAAAAAATCAAAGTAAGCATTAAGAAAATATAAACATCCAACTCAAGCCCTTATAATTAAAAAAAGCAAAAAATTCACAAATCGCTAAGTTGTCATCATTAAAATTTATCTATGTATTTTGTTTGCATGTACATACATATCTTATCTGAAGAAAAAATCGTGCAAGGTTGATTGTGCAGCTAAGTCAAAATTACTGTATCACATATGTGCGCAAAATTTCAAACTTTTCTTAAAAAATGTTATGTCCCAAATTCAAAATAACTTATCATCAAGTGAATGATTTTATTATTAAACCAAAAAAAAAAAAAAAACTTATCATCACCAGTGTTGTCAACTATTTACATCAAAAATACGCTGTCTGAAATAAATTGGATTTATTCGCTAATTTCTCGTTTTGGTTGTCTCTCAAGAGGGGAAAAGGTGAGTAGAGACAACCGTGGAAAGGAGATTTAATTATGACCTCAACCAGCGGTTATAATTAAGGGGTATGGGAATAAAAGAAAGAAAGGGGAATGAATTCCTTTTCTTTTATTTAAAGGTTTTAGTTGAGTATGCACACCTTTGCGGAGGGGATTATAAATGAATCGTAAGTATGTGGACCTGGGTGTGAGAACTTATACTTATATAAGAATAGGCACATCGATTTTCCACGGAAATAGTAAGGGATTGGGGTATGTGAAGTTTGTATAAAAAACTAGTAAGTGAATCCAGATAGCCCACATGTTTTCCAAAAGAAAATTCTCATTTTTGTTAGGTTAAGAAAAGTTTAATGTTACTCGTTCAGAAGTTCATAAATAAGTAATTTACAATAATCAGGCATGTTCTACAAAAGTTTTTAAAGTGAAATATGAAAAGTAAACTTTTAATTTTTGTTGCTCTGAAAAAGTTGAGTTTATTTGTATTGAATATTGTAATTCAAATGTAAAAAGAAGAGTGCAGAACACAAAAAATTTAAACTGAAGTGATTTCAAATGAATTTCACTTCAAAGTGAAATGTAGAATGTACCGCAATATTTTTATACTTTGTTAGAGGTTTAGACTTCGTTCGTCTTTTGAAAATATACATTTTTGTCGCTTTATAATTCAATGTTGACAACTAATTTTTAGGTTTAAAGTTATACAAATAAATAAAGTAAAAACGAAAAGCATTTATTTTGTCCAAGCTATCTTGGACAATGTCCTTTTGCTCAAAATTCGCTAGACTGTTAATACCTGATTTCAATATCTCAAACAGTTTCCATATTATACAGGTTTTTTTTCTCCTGTAAACTTATGTAAAGTGATGTTAGGTTATTTTGCATTTTATATGACGATATGTGTGTATTACAAATTGCTATTCTCATTTGAATGTTTTACTGCAATATGATTTACTTACCAATAATGATGCTTGATATTGAAGGTCGTGATGAGAAAGATGGTTGACAAGTGCCCTCTAGACCGCTTAAATCATTGATACGTAACTCGGCATCTTTTAATAAACCATTCAGTTTGGTGCCAATGCTGTCAACGGAAACTGCAGAATAGAAAATTAAATTTAGATACAATAATATTACTCTAGAACTGCAGGCACCAAAAAGCTATTTTAATTAAAAATTTCATTGAAACATTGTCAAATATTTGAAATATAAGGCACACTTTGAATTGAATTGTATAATTTTTAGTTGCTACAATCATTTTCTTTGGTCATAATTAGCTGTTTTTACAGGGTTACGCGATTGTAGTGTCACCTATTCAAATGCCGATAGTTTTTTGTGTGAAATAATTTTTATTGAGCCAACAAATGACAAAATGTGTGCAAATAATCAAAATTTAAGAGTCCATTCATTGATGACTTCTGGTCTTGACTGTGGCCTTCAAACGGTGAGAAAATAAGTTGCATGCTGCACGAATATGATCATGCGGTATTTTGTTCCATTCCATACTGGCATATTTTTTAGTGCTCACTTTGCGCTCCAAAATGGCCCAGATAGAAGAGTCCATCGGATTTGCATTTGGCAAATTCGAAAGCCATTGTGTGGACGAAATAAAGTATGGAACATGGGGTTTTAACCGTTCTCGGTTTACACGAGATTTATGAGATCGTGCCGGTCTACGATCGAAATCTTTGCGTGCCCACGGCTTTAAAGTAGCTTCCAAAACATTTTCGCAATAATAAGTCGCATTGACTTTGACACCAGAATCTATGAAAACGTTTGGACAGCGTTCATCGGCGGTTACAGCTGCTCATACAACTACTTGAGACGGAAAATTACTTCGAGTGGCCTTTCGTAGAATAAAATTTTCGTGAGCGTGTTCAGCAAGCCCCGCAAACTAGTGGATAGTATACTAGACTGCTAATCTTGGGGTTACAGGTTCGATTCCTGACTAGTACCTTGTTTTTTTTTGCAGACAAGCCCGAAAGGCTTCGCTAATTGTGTTCGTTATAAATAAAAGACGTGTGGCACTCGGGAACTGCCGCGGCAAAGCTATTCCATAGCATTTTTTATCAACTTATGCAATTATAATTATTTATTTATTTTTTATTTATGAAGTATTTTTTTCTTTGATATTAATTCAAGTTTTTTCTTTGATATTAATTCAAGTTACACTTTTTGAGCGTGGTGACCCATAAGAAAACAATTGTTTTTCTTTTATTGAATAAATAAGAAGTTAATGCCATTTAAAATATTTTTATTATTTTACAATACATGCAGGTTATTCAGGAATTTTATCATTGAAACTATAGGTTTATGGTAACTGAAATATGAAACATAAGTTTGAGACTTGATATCCTCTAAATATCTGGAAAATACCACTTAAACAAACAGACAATTCGTAGGTTGTTTGTGTATATCATTTTTTGTCAACCACGATTGCTCCTAAATACGCCATATTGTGTTTTCCTACATGTAAAAATCTGTTCTGGCAATACTGTAAGTTAATGAAATCAATAGCATACTTTAGGGGTTAACATACGCTAGGCGATTCAAATGTTTAAAAAAACAAAAGAATTAAGAAACAAACTTAGTGTTAGGTTTTTTTCGTTACGGAATTCCTTGATTCGGTCGCCACGCTCAAGGCCCGCGATTAAAGCTATGCAATAGCTTTAAAAAAATGTAACTAAACAACATAATTTTGATATTTTATTTTTTTTTCGTCAGTGCACTTAATGTTTGGAAATTCGCCACGTTCGGACAAGCGTAACAACTCGTTTGCTCTTTCAAATCTATTCTTTTTTTTGGTTTGGTGTAAGGCTTTATATTGAGCTCATTTTGGAATATGCTTCGTCTGCTTTGCTGGGATATTTTCAGTTCTTTGGTCATTTGATTACCACTACGACGTGGTTTTCGATGAAGACAAGCCTTCACTTTCCGAAACATTTCATTTGATGAGGCGGTTTTTTTACGTCCACCACTCATAGCGTTTGGCAATGCTGCCTGGATCATTATAACGATTTATGGTGCGATACACAAGCATTTTATTTACTTTAGGATGACTCGGCTGATTGTGATTTTGCGGCCAAATATAACACAATCACACTATTATGTTTGAATTCCATTTCGAATAACTTTAGTTCTAGAAATTTTAGATTAAAATGCTTGTGGTAGCTTGTAAAAAATGTAAACAGCTGCCATCGTTATGAATTTCATAAAGCTGGCATTATCGGTTTGGCAGTATTATCAACCTGAAATTGGAAACATTTAAATCGCCTAAACCGTATATTTTATACTGCAAATACTTCTATGTTGTGGCCTTTACGCGTTTCTCACAACGAGAATTCAACTTATTTTATTTCTTATTTATTTGTTTACTTTTCTGAGATTTTATTCTTCAGCACTTACATTGTGATCCTTCCAAAGCACCATGTTGCAATAACATTTTCGTCATTGAACGGTTATTGCTTAAAACGGCCACATCCAATGCCGATAGGCCATCAGTATTAATGCTAAATTGCAAAGAAATTAGATATTAAATAATGAAAAATTGGCAAAGTATAAACTGATTGCTCTGCTCTTCCTTCACTTACCTATTCACATCTACATCTGTTGACTCTAAAATGGTGCGCGCCTTATCTAAATGACCATGTTCAACAGCCGAAAAAAGTGCTAGAGAAGAAAATGGTTGAAAGAAAATGCAATTGCATTGATTATAAATTTCAAATAAATCAAAGCAAACAAGATACAAATATGATTCGTAATTATCAAGTGGTTTGAATTGCTCTCAATATTATGCAAGTGCTTGGATTAAATACAACTTACTTGCACTCGTGTGTATGTTTGTTTGCAAAAGTGAGATTAAATTTAATTTATTTATTGCTTGAAATGCTGCCAACAAATCGTTGTTACAGTTTTGCAATAAGAAGAGTTGTGAAAGAGTAAAATCGTTCAATTAAAAATTTTTTTAATACTTTGATAAAAATTGAAATTTTATTTTTTAAAATTTAACTCCTATTTTTGAGCTTGATATTCCCATGTGCTGATCTTGGCAACAGGAATGACCATAAAGAAGCCGTCGAGAGGTATCAGTAGAGTTTTCTTTTCTGTTTTACAGTCGGCACTATCATGGAAGTGCTTTCGAAAACAGATATTTTAGATGATAGATGGACTAGAAGAGCAAAACATTTACTAGTGTGTCGATATTTTCTAGTTAAAATACAGGCTTTCTTATGAGCTTTGTCACATTCGGTACATCTCCGTCAACGCAAAGTACTAAAGTTGGCCAACTTTTAACGTACGTTGAGTACTTCGACAAATATCAGTTTTTTTTGCTTTCTTTTTATTAAATTAAATAAAAATTCAAATTAAAAAAAAAACGGAATATCCTCGAACTCCATTGAAAATGTGTATTTTAATCAAATGAAGCTGATTTAATGTCCGTCAACAAAGTAATCATTGTGTCAACCTCCTCCGCCGATACTTTAATGTCAGTTGAAAAAAGCAACGTATAACGTACGGCGGATTCTATCTGCCTCGGCCTTTAAGCATTTGATGAGAAATGAATTAAAATAATTTAAAGAACATAAAACTTAAAAAAAGCGAATGCTTGAAATTTGATGAGCAAAAACGTGTATAAAGTGTTTTGTGCAACTTGCAGTTTTTAAAGAGTCAAAAGCATAAAATGCATGAAATGCGTTAAACGTGTGGCCACGGGGGAGTTTCTTCAGACTAAACCACTTTTAATTTTCAAAGTAGAATTCACATTTGTTATATGAAATTGTTTACAGTAAAATGTATAAAATGTGAAAACATTTCCGCCGGTCAATTAAGTAATTGTTCATAAGCTTTGTTCATGTTTATAAAAAGCTTAAAAGGATCTTTTCATGTTAAAAACTGTTAAAGTGGCACCTGAGTTATAAATTTTTTTCATGGCGAAAAATAAATATTAGAATTGGAAATATGGAATTAAAGCTTCTCCAATATGGGCTGTGCTACATGCCTGTTAAGAATTCCTTCTTAGTTTAATTTGCACTAAAAGGTAAAAGTGCAGACTTTTACTTATATGAATGGCCAGTAAACATTTTAATAGCTTAAAATCAGCTTTAAGTGTTAAAAAATGTTTGAAGTGGTGTGTTAAGGTATGTAAGTTATACAAATAAAAGTAAACGAAATCTTAAGAAATTAAAACGAAAACGATGGGAATTGCAAGCACGGATTCAGAACTTGGTTAAGGGCCGTTTCAGTTTATATTTGAATGTTTGTCGTGCGATACGCTTTAGCGTAAATTTTCTAGTTCTGGTTACACGGCATCCACAGATTATTACTCTGACTTTTCCACCCACCTCTTTTAATAGCTGGTAAAAAAGTGTATTTTGTATGAAAAATATTAATCCCATATTTTGAGGAGTGCAATTTTAAAAACTTTGGGCACAAGGACTTCCTGGAAATTGAACACAAATTTTACATGCGGAAGAAATGAGCTGAGTTATCGAAAGTGACATCTACAAGTAGTTTGATGTCGGATAAAAAACATAAACCGAATTATTCGAATTATTTCAAAACGATTGAACTTATTCCTTTAAGATCTTCGTTTGTTTCTCTAAAACATTTTATTTTCATAAAACTAAATATTTATGGTTTCATTATTACCATGCAAATGCAGATTACATTGTGTTAACTTGTCCAATTGGGCTTGAGCCAATTTCAATTGTTTTTTGGACATTTTCGAACGATGTGGTGTATTGCCAGCTTTTGTCGTTCGTGCATTAGATGGTTGACGATAAATGGCCAAATTTTGTTTATTTTCGACAATATTTTCATCTACACCAGTTCCATTCATATCACCGCCAATATAATGTTGTTTATGCGTATTCGAATGACGTGAAATGCTTAAACTATTGTTGTTATTGTTGTTGTTGCCAGTAGCGGTCGCTGCGGTCGATTTCATATTTTCCGCCAACATTTTATTGCTAGAACTATTATTACTGGATATTGAAGATGAGGATGATATTGATAACGTTGAAGTAGCTGAAATTGTGTTTGTAGGTGGTGGCAAGTGTAATTTAAGGTTATTATTACTATTATTATGTGCTGGTTGTTGTCGTTGTTGATATTGTAGCTGATGTTGGTGTTGATGTTGGTGTTGGTGTTGCCGTTGTGGTAATAAAAATTCCATTTCTTTTATATCTTGTGCAGTACATGACATGGCCGAACGTATTTTTGCAACAGATACAACATTTTGTGTCAATTGCTCCGACCAACGAAATGTCGCATTCTCACGTTCATTAAATTGTTTTTGTGGAAATTGATGTTGCTGCCGCCGCTGTTGCAGCTGCGGCTGCTGGTGCTGCTTCGGATGCTCTTGATAATGATTATTATCTAGACTATTGAAATTGTTGCAATTATGTTGTTGTAGTAAATTTATTTGATGTAGATGATTTATTGTAGTTGTTGTCGATGAAGATAATGCTGATGCTGATGTTGATGAGCTTGTTGATGAAATTGTAGTTGCTAATGATGATGAGGGTTTTCTTAAGATGACTGTATTATTGTCATCATCATCATCATCATCGTCATCATGATGAATATTGTTGGTGCTGTAGCGATATTTGTTATGATTGTTATTATTCTTAGAGTGTTTACAATTATACGAGGAGCGATCTGATCGCAATGTTGCACTTTTATTAGGACTTATACTACTCGGTAGTACATTATCTTTGAGGAAGAAAAAAAATAAAATAAAAATAAAATAATTTATAAAAAATAATAATTCAAACAATAATAATAATAATAATAATAATAAAGCGAATATTTATTTATGCAAATGCCATTAACCAAACAACACTGCGATTTAAAGAAGATATCTTATGAAAGTTATTAATAATTTTGACACATTCAAAAAATATATTTTAGATGATCATTTTAGAAATTGCCAATAAATGGACAACAAAGAATATTCTAAGAGATGAGGTCACCTGCGCCCACTTAATACTTAATTTCACAGCCGTGAGATGGTTGAAAAGTTGAAATATAATTTAAAAATAATTATCTCTGATGATGTTCTTCAGCTGAATTTTAGAATGTAATGAAATATGTACGTTTGCAGTCTAGAATGTTAAAAGAAACAGCAACTGAATAATGCACGCAAGGATTACACCGACAATCGAATTAGAATACCATTGACATTGAGGAGAATCTCTGCTTAATCTGCGTTTACACACGTCCCGTCTTATTGACATGATTGCTACTTTAAAGGCGAGAGAGACGAGAGGAAAAGAAACGAGTACTCAGATGAATGTACTGTCATTACGTTTTGTTTTCTCATTCGAAATTTTAAGCCTGAAGGCATTTGCCAGTAAATGTCGTCAACATGACATGACTTGTGTGAACAACGATAAAAGTTCAAAGAAGAAAAAGTAAGAATCATGTCTTCTTCAAATTTGATTCTCGCTCTTTTGTCTTTTTCTAAAACGCAGTGTTGTGATATCTTTAGAAATAATAAATTTAAAAATAAAATAAAATAAAATTGTTAATTGGTCTTGTTAAATATTTCTTATAATTTAAATATTTCAAATGGTGTTTTCTTTTTACATGTAAATATTTATTTAAGTTTTTATATGGGAACTCAGTTTGTTTGTTAAAATGATGATAAATGCTAAACATTTTTTTGTATGTTTCTGTTTGGCATTTCTCTTAACACAAAAATAATAATTGTGTGTCTGCTGAAATGATAATTTCTTTAATGTAGCGCCCACATCCATTTAATTAGCTGTAAGTTTTTGCATGAGGGTTTGTTTGCACAGGGTGTTAAATTATTTAGGCGACTGTATGATTTTGATTTAAATATCAGGATTTTTTTTAAATAAAGCGTTTGAATGTAATTTTAAATAATTTTTCTTATATGCCAGCAAAAGGGTCAAAAGAATTTGTGTGATTTTTTTTAATTTTAATTTTGGGTTCAGTTCGTCTTACCACCATCCTTGGATTGTACATTTTTAATTTGACAAAGTTTAGCCAATTCAGAGAGAGTATGAAATGATTTTTGTCTTATAAGGGCACCCGGCGATCGCAAACAACTGCTCATGGGTAGTAAATTTTTCGTAGGCGATTTTGATTCATTATTACAATAGCACCTGTAAGATTTGTCCAATTTTTTGGATTTTGAAATAAAGTGAAAAAAATAAAATAAAAGAACAGAATGATTTTGAAATAAAATTTTGTGTGGTGGAATTATGAGTTTTGGTGGATGCTGATAATTAGAGGTAAAATGCAAATGTTTGGAATGTCTTGTTTTCGTGTTTTTATGCATAAAAATATGATTAATGAAGTAGTAATTATTTTTAGAAATGCAAAAGAAAAATGTAATTCAGAGCTGAAATGTCTTTATTTTTATGTATTTGTAAGATCATCATCAAAAGTCGACTTTAGTAGCGATCTGGTTAAATCTATAATTTTTCAAATTTTAACAATGTCATATCTTCCAACTCAGCGAAGCTGAAACATGTATGTCCGTCATGTTGCTACAAAATGTAACAGATGCAATAAATTTTGTAAAATAATCTTGTGTATTTGAGATTGAATGTTGGTTTACAATGTTGTCGGAATTGGATTTGAAAATATGACAAAAAATAATTTTGTGTGTTGAATTTCAATATTATCGGGTTTATGTTAAAAACAGATAGTAATTCCAGATTGAACATAAAACCCATAACATTGAAATTCATCATACAAATTATTTTTTTGTCGCCTTTTCAAATCCAATTCCGACAACATTGGATTCTGTGACACCTGTGAATCCTGTATGACTGATCATGGACCTATTCTCAGTAAATTTTCAAGGGCCATGTGCACTTGCATTGGCTTTTTTTATTCGAATTTTATGTGGCTAACAATATATTTAAAACTTCAAAGTCCCATTCTGGGGTGACATTTCGTCGTCCCGAAGTTATCTTCACGTATATCACAAAATAAAAAAAATATATATAAAAAAATTAAATACGACCGTTTCTCTTAAAGACTCAAAACTTGACGAGTGAAACCTGACATGTGTGAACCGGGTCTAAGATCATAAACTTGTACTCCGGAAGTAGTGCGAATTCGGATCATCTAATAATTATTTTGTATATAATTTTGAAACTTTGGACTGAATTTCCCAAAGAAAACATTTTTTGGAGATACGGGAAGATAACTTCGGGACGACGATTTGTGAACTCGTACATAAATTTTGGCCAATTTTCCAAAACGTGGTTAATAGACACAACAAAAGGATAACAGCATATTCTATTGCATTATTTGAAAACTTGTAGCTTCTTTTGCTGTTATAATCTTAAGAAAGTAATTATCAGAGGGATTGACAGATGGACGGTCGGACACGGAAGGAGATTATAAGTTAATCGGTTTGTATACTTGATTATTCTTCTCCGGAAATATGTTATAAAAATCAACAATACTGCATTAATACTGATTAAGTCTTTCAATCTAAAAATTATTTTTAAACCCTTACAGCTTTAATTTTTATCATCCAATTTTCACTGTCAGTATCTCACAAAGAAGCCTAAGGTGTCATCTATCAACAAGAAAGAAAATTATGACAAATTTTAAATCTATTAAAAGTTATAGATTTCTTTCCGTCTTGTCGCAAAATGTCCCACCGTGTGTCCCCGCATATATTTTTTGTAACCAAAAGCCTTTTCTTTTCCTCAAAGCTATTGTCCTTCCCTAAACACAATTGCAGACGATTTAACTGCCCAGTTATAGTCACAGCACATTTTTGCTAAGCAGGATTTCTTAGCTCACTTTTATCAAATAATAATCTCAGTTTCCGTTTTAATATTTAAATCCCTTTTAAACCTTCTTCCTTAAGGATTTTATTTAGACAAGAATCCTTTAGTTTAATACTAAGTCTCACTTTAGTAACTATTACAAGCACACACTTAATACCATAAAACAACAACATAAAACAACTAAATACACACACATGCACAACAACTTAACGTAAGAGGAAAATGTTCAATAAAAACCGCTCCGAAACTATTTGATTTTTCATTCACACATTTAAACACATCCATTAATAAAATAAAGGATAATGCTTCATAAAAAGGATGTAAACAAAAAGTACGAGTATGTCTTGCGAGAGACAGAAAAGATATTCTTAAGTCAAAAGATAAAATTAAAAAGAAAAAAAAACAGAGAAACAACAACACCTACTACTATTCAGGTACGGCATTGGTTTGCGTATTGTAGCCGTCCTCAGACGTGTAGTACCATAAATTCCTTGACAAAAACTTTTGGATATTTCCTTATAAATGTGATTTTTATTATTATTACTTTGGACATTATAATGATTATCCGTTTCATCTTTAGTGTCCTTAGCAGACACACTTGTGGATGATGGACATGAGAATACATGTCGTTTTTGCTGTTGCTCTTGTTCCTGTTGCAATTCTTGCAAATACTTTCGACAATAAGTTTCTGGTATTTGTAACAATTTGCAAGCTTTCCGAGGCACACTATTACCCATGGGCAAAGCAGACATTAACTCTTCGATATGCTGTTGACTGTCCTGGCAGCTTGGCAAATCTTCCATATTTGTAAAAGTGGCTGTTGCCGATTGCTTAAATATCTTTTTATCACTTTTTGTAGTGGCTCCGATTTCTTTTATTTCTGTGTCCCTTTCTTCATCACTTGGGAATTTTTCATAATTATTCGCACGTTTATGCAGAGGAGTATTGAATTTAAAGGGCGATGGTTTTAGATTGGCTTCATTTAATTTTCCTTTTAACATGCGCAACGAGGCGCGCATCGAACGTGATCGCCGTAAACTTGTAATGCTGACCGTACGCGGATCTTTACTGGCAAGTTTAGCATACGAACAACGATTCGCTTTGCGGCGTTCCATTTTTTATGTTTTTTTTTTTGAGATTTTCTTCTTTTTTTAACTACAACTTAAAGGAAAAATCCTTTTCTCGTTTTTTTTCTTATTATGATTCTCTGTGTGTGTGTATGTTTTTTAAATTTTTTTTGTTTGATTACCACACATTTGTGTATTTCTTTTAACACTTGAATATTTTCACATTCTCAATTATTTTATTTTCTCGTCATTCGTTCATTTTTCAAACATCCTTAACTGCCAGCGTCATGCGTTGCTGCGAAACAAAATTAAACTGATTCCAGTGTCAGACGTGATTGCGTTTATTTCACAACCCCGTATTTTATACCTACTCTGATATTGGAATGTTGTACATGTTGTTATTGTCGTATTTGGAATCTCGTTTGGACTGTTTAGTCCACCAACAGCAGTAGAGGAAAAGTTATTGTGTATGTTATTCATTGAGTGTTGTTGTGTTGCTTGCTCTGGGGGTAAAAATGAATGGACAGACAGATTGAGAAATAACATTACAGAAGGGATGGGAAATGCAAGTTTTAAATTGTACCAAAAAATATTTGCTTGGCTTATAATTGACAGTTTGGTTTCAAAAACCAAGTAGAGTTAAGCTGCGCTTACAGATTTTCATTTTATGCGGCAGTTTACTTTTTAAGGGACCTACAAGTTTCTAAAGACTCAATAAAAAAATATTGGTACTACTTGATGCATTTACTTTCATAAGTATATCTCTAAGCGCCATTATTACAATTTATCTTGAGTTACAGGCTGGATTTTATCTGCCCGATAAATGGCTCTGCATTATTAAAACTGAATTTTTTTTATTGTTATTCTTATTAATATTAATAATATTTGCTGGATAAAACAATAATAAATGAAGGTTTCATAATGTAAAGCAATTAATCCATTCGAAAAAATCCAGCATTTAACTTAAGGGAAGTTGTTTTAATGTCCCTAAGTAAATTACCGATAGACCATTTTTAAAAACGTATCCTTCAATATCTTTTGAAATTTTCAACAAAATACATACTTTTCCGATCGTCTTCAAAATGTGAGAAATTTTGACGACGTAAGAGAAAAACGTTTAGCACAATACCCAGCAGAAAAAGGTAATGAATAGTAAACGAAAGAGTAATGTACAGCATTTTCATTCCAGAATTCATTATTGTTAAAACAGAGCATGTCCTAGGAAAGTAATGAATTCGCAATGAACAAGCAAAAACAATACATTCCTTCTTCGTAAGAAGTGGAAAATAATACATATCTTCCATTACATACGTTCTCAATGACCAGTTTTCCCGCTGTGTATGGTTACAGAAACAATTTTACTCACATCGTTCCAACAACTTAAATGACAGATAGATCTCGCAATGTAGAGATAGAGGAACAATTGTGTGAGAAAACAATTGTTGTGATTATTTTGAGAGTTCGATCGTTTTTCTTCAATTCATTCGTTTCATAGAAACAATGTTCTGGTGGCATTGTTACATGTTTCTGAATCATACTTAGTGGTACTTTTTTTGCCTTAAATTTTGTACCAAAAAAATGAGGACAACTGCACGAAAATGCTCTTTACCGATCTTTAAACAAACTACCCCTACTTTAACATACACAAACAGAAATGTTTTCTCTAAATGATTGTAACAAAAGCACAGCTGTCTGTAAATCCAACAAACATTAAAATTAGTAATTTTTGTATCATACGATTTTAAATGAGATTCTCAAACCCTTTTCCTACGTCGACAGAGGTTTCAGATGAAACTACGAATTCAAATTAATGTTTATTTCCAAAAAAAATAGAAATGTTTGCCAGAAAATACTTCCTTATCGCATCTGATATTATTGGGGTATTCACACTGTAGTCATAAGTCATATGTCATAAAATAATAGCACACCAAAATATGACAAGTGTGAACAACCCCGTCATAATTTAGTGTGCTATGTCATAATTGTGCCAGCTGATACAAAAAAAAAACATTTAAAAATACAATTTCATATCAAAATGCCGAAATCAAGTGAAAAAAGTAAAATAATAGCTGGTTTGTGCGAAAATTACATGTTAAACGTGATAATGGCTACCTCAAGTAAATATGAACAAAAAAATTCATGTATGTATGTATTCAAATTTAAATTCACCCTTTTCTTGGTGATGAAGAGGAGGAAGAACAAACTAATGAGCCGAAATATTTTTTCTTACGGCGGCAAGTAGAAAAACATCCATAAGCTGCCAGGCAGATAGCTTACACAAACGCATAATTTTCATTCAAGGCGAATTAATTATAAGGTGGTTGCAGTGGCGAATTCACGTGAATTTATACATTACCTGCCCTTTCAAATTTGTTAAATATTTTCCGGCGCCATTTTAATGTAATTTTTTATGCATGGAGAATTTTGACAGCGTATATAATGAATTCACCGTTTACAGAAACAAAATGCCTGTTGTTTGCTTTGTTGTTGATTTATTGTAGTCGTAATAAATTTGCCTTTTGCACGAAAATTACATTAAAATGGCGCCGGAAAATATCATGGTGTAATAATATCAGGTGTGCGCAACAAGGAATATGGTTTTTTGTAGGGTTGTGTTTTGACCGTTAAATAATCTGCAAAAAAATGGTAAGTTTCACGGTGTTGTCAAAAGTTGTTTACATTTTTGGCCGCCATTATGAATATTTTTGTTTACGTTATGCTTTTTGTTTTTGCATAACCACTAAATACATACAAACCACATTTTGTTATGTTATGTATACAGCTTTTTTTTGACAATATTGTGATAATTTTACACAAACAAAATGCATGTTGTTTTTTATTGTTGTTTGATAAGAGCACCTTATATTATTACACCATGGAAAATATGTAACAAATTTGACAGGACAGTTAATGTATAAATTCACGTGAATTCGCCACTGCAACCACCTTATAATTAATTCGCCTCCTGGTAATGAATTTGCCTTGTTTTCATTTTGTGTTATTTGTAGCGGCGGCTTGTTAATATTATTGCCGGCTCGAATAAGGAGTTACAGCTGCTCGACTAAGATTTCTACTGTTATTTTATGACAAACCAAAAACATACCTTAAAAAGTCTTATTATTTTATGACATTTTTGCTTGAAGCACAACAACAACTTTTTTAAACCATTGTAAAATAATAAGACATTATGACAATATGACTGATATGACCACAGTGTGAACACCCCATATATGTTATTTGAAAATGACTGCAGTTAAGTTTAAAGTCGCATGTTTGCTGGGAAAGTTGACATGCGTCTCATTGAATTTGTATGTTTAAGATTTACAACTTAAAGTGTCAAAGACGAATTCCAAAAAATATCTTCTGTTTATATTTATTTTAAAACCCTCTGCTAACTCACCTTAAGATTGTTACAGCTTTGCTTGTGTTCAATTAACTTTTTTCGTAGCTGTGAATGTTAGTGTGTGTGAAGGACGACCTCAAACTCCTCTTTTAAATATAATACTAATTTTGTTTTGTGGCAGAATGAAATTATAACAAGCTTGTTTGTTTTTTAATCGTAATAAGTAGGTGCGAGTGTTTTATGTATTCTATTTTAGTTTCTAAATTAGGGATCTTGTTGTTTATGACAAATGATACTTTTTACATGGCTCATGAGTCATGACATAAAACTGCTTTAAGGCTGTAAAGATTTCTTTAAATACTCGTATGTATGAGCTGTTAAAGCAACAAGAAGATGGTTTAAATGAAACCTAATTAATGTCGCACAACACATCGAGGTCACAGAAAAGAGCTGTGGATCGCGCTGGGCCTTTCTAAAATAATAATATTAATAGCACTAATTATATAATTAATAATTTAAATTTTCCTGACTTTTGTAAAAATTATAACATTAGTTAGAATTATTTTCGCTCAAAATAAACAAAGAATTAGAAAAATCTAGTAGATTGTGACTAAAATTCTTCGTTGAATTAGAAATAAAAACATTTCGGATTTCGTCAGAATTTAATGATTTATAAAATCGTATAAAATCGAAATTATCTTGTTGCAGTTCCTTGTCACTGTCTGATTTCCTTTTAACATTTTATGTACGAGTTTTCTTTCAATATGTACTATTTCAAAAACACATTCAATTATCCTGGCAAATGTTTATATCATTTCAAGTACTCATCTGGCAGCAATATGTGTATCTAATTTTTGTATTTCTTTTTTAATGCAACAAATTTTATGATTATAACATTTGACAAACATCAATGGCCAGAAAGAGATCTACAGTGCACAAGTATGAAACAGGACCATGTAAAATGTATCAGAAAAAAGTACTCGACATATTTTATGTGGTGCTTCAACGACAACAACAACCAGCTGTAAAACCATTAACACAGTGTCGCGGCAAGTGTCATAAAAACAAGGCAATTTGTTTTCGTTACTTGTTAACCTTCAACTGTTGGAGTTTGCTTTATTATTATTGTTGTCTTTTGAAAGATGTTGTTTGTTCCTTAAACAAAAAAATATAAATAAAAATATATGATGGTAAGATTACCTAATACGCACTTAAACACATGTAGTGACTAAAATAGCACCACTGTAGTTTGCAAGACGGGCGTTCAATTTGTCACTTGAGTTATAAGAAAAGATATCTTTGGTGGAATTCCACATTTTTCTGGAAAATTCATTGTCTGTACCGCTACGTACAGACTAAGCGAATCTCGCTTTAACGAAAATCTGATATAACCAGGGCAAGTTGAAATATGCACAAAAATTATTAAAATATGCAGGCAAATATTCCAAAAAAATCTTTAAAATATGCACAAAAATATGCACCCGAAAAAACACTGACTAATTATTTTTAATCAGTTTTATTTAAACAAAATGTAATCAGATGTTTTTTTCAAGTTTTGAAATTGAAAGGATCTTCGGTCAAATATATCGAAAATATACGTTCAACATCTTGGTCAACGTTTGAAGGCCAACATTTCGATTAAATACTTTTTTAAATTTTTCAATAAATATTTTTTGTTATTAATATTCTGAAGTTTTCCTTTTACGTCTTCTATGACGGATAAACTTTCATGTAAAGAAAGTCCTTTGGTTCCAAATAAAGTAAAATAATTCAATTCAAGTAAAATAAAGCAAAATTTAAAGCATCAAAGAAGGTAAAATCAAGAAAATCGAAGAGGTTAGGTTAGGTTAATGTACGTGCGTATTTTTAGCATTTGTAGTAGTGTCAACTTTAAGAACCATTTGATCCTTTAATACTGGACCGATTTAGTCGGGTCACTAAAGCTCAACAATATCTACCATTTGGTAAAAGAATGAAGAAAATCGGTTGGCAAACAAAGGAGAAAAAGGGATCCAAAAATTTTTCTTTGCCTATTTATATAATAGATTTGCATAAAAAGCTAAATATCGCGATCATTTTTCGGATTCGGTTTTAGGCAAAAAAACCGAACAGGAAGGAGTCTTTTTGACTGCCTATCTGAATCAAAAAAGGCATGAAATTATACTTCTTGAGGAAACTCGATAAAAATTATCATCCATATCTGATTTGGTAAAACCGTTTAAAATAAAATTACAAACAATTGTAAAAGAGATTAATTTAATTTTGAACGCTTTTTCCAGTTCGAGGAAAAACTGGTCTCTATTGGAAGATCCAACCATCTAAAGATTCACTTTCACCAGCATAAACTGCAGCTCCAGTGTAAAATACATTAAATATTAAAATCAAAGATATTATTTCTATAGTATTAAACTTAATGATTTGTTGTTTATCTAAAAAAATTTGCGATATAATAAAATTTTCTTTGTAAACGAATTGGCCCGTCTTTATATCGTTCGTTAGGGTACGGTATCTGAGCCCCTATTTTATCTACTTTTGTTGAATTTATTGTAGAAATTATCTATTTAACCCGAAAACTGATAGAAATAGAATACGGGAGGTAAATAGTTCTTTCTCATCCTCCATAAGATGGAACAACTCAATCTCATTCCATCTTTTTTCTGTTTTCTGTTTTTTCCAATTGCGTTTGCTTTTAGTATAATCAATATTTTTTTTTATTTTACTCACAACTCCATTGAGTTTTTCTTTTAATTATCTTTTTGGATTTGTTCAAAACAAAATTAATTAATTAAATTCCAATTAAAAATAGTTCGACAGAAGTAAATATTAAAATTGCGCATTGTACATCAGGATATGTTTAATAGCTTTGGCTTCCACCTTATTACTAGTTATTGTAGCTATTTAGTTTCTTTCTCTTCTCAAAGTTAAAGACAATCTCAACATTACAAATATTACAACTGAATCGTTGGAAGGACCTCAACTAAAGACTTTTATTTATGTTTTCATTTTGGTCTTTCAAGATGTTCGTTTTTAGTAAAATCCCTTCAAATGAATTTGTTATAATGAAATACCAAAAACACTATTAAAAAAGAGTTTTTGCTACAATTTTCGTTATATTTTAATACAACGAAATACAATGACCTTAATGTCCTTGTCTTCTCTAATCCCATTCAATTTAATTCCCTCATTCATTATGCAGCAAAAAAAAGCAGAGAAAAAACTTAAATAAATAAAACGCCAAAAGAAATGCCAGCACAAATCCATAGTTCTGTATTAAATTGAAAATGTTTTGACATTGATTTAAACAAATATACTACAAAAAAAAATAAAACACCGAATTTATTCCAAATGGCAGTCTTTAGAAAAATGATACACAATGCAAAAAAAAAGTCCTTTTAAGCTTAAAAAACAGCATTCATATTGACTAAAGTATGCAAAGATATAAAATACCACACAATCGACTAATCAAACAGCTGTAAAAGTGGTTTGCCAAAGGACATGGTTGGCAAGTCGAAAGGCCACAAAAATTTCTGTAATTTTTTTTTCTGCAAGACTTAAAGTTGGAGCTCATTGAAATAGTTAAATGCAATTCAAGTTTATTGCTAATGCCCACCGATTACATGATTTATACTTTCAATCACTTTCGAATTAATCGGCAGCGCTGGCATTAGAGGTATTATTAAAATGAAAATTCAGGAAGCAGTGTTTTTGAATACTTGATAAATTTCTCCGCATTGAAAAAACAAATTTTTTCTGACGACAAATGGATTGATTAATTCTACATAAAAAACATAATATATAAAAAACTTGTTGTGCGTGTGAATATACATATATTGAGGATGAAGAAATATTGCATTGAATTCGATATCCTTAAGGATATAAGTAGAATCGGTACTTGTCGTTGGAATAGAGCAGGGTTTGTGAACTACATACAGCACTCTCTGAGAGTATAAAATATCGTTGAATCAGAGAAGACGCGTCGCCGAAATATGCTTAAAAGCCGATCCATCGTCCAATTCATCTACTTGTCAGCGGCTTATCTGCAAAACGATTTTATAATTTCAGCCGATGTTATTTAGGATACACTCACCCGCATTATAGAGGTTCTACTGTACTTTCATTCATTGATGAAGTCAGGTGGCATTCGAACTTGAGCTTAGCAAAAATAGTTACATTTCAATTTACCGCAACTCTTCGACTATAAATTAAATTAATGATTAAAATGCGATGCGTGATTTCAAATTTTAAATCGACCCCGTTCACATGAACCCGCTCAAAAGAAGATGTTACAAGATTTTGATTAAACAATTTATTCATGTTTTGCTCGGTGACCCCCAGTCATCTTTCTCTTGATGCTGGCTTTATCTTTTTGGAGAAGTTCAAGGTAAAATGAATATACACAAATTTAATTTTGCACCAAAGTTCACTTTTAAATTAGAAAATGCTGCCAGTTGTGAAAACGATGGTTTAATTGAAACAAACTGAAAATGTCATTCTGAAAGCTACAGAGATTAATTTTCGCGATAGTTCTAGATTTACTGTCATGTCGTTAAATTAACTCTAATTTCAAACAAATCAACCACAATTGCCCTGTAATGGCCAAAAAGACATCAGATTAAGAATACAAAACACCAGTGAACAAAAATTATAAACATTAAACAAATCCTTTAAGCTGTTGTCAATGTATAAGCTTCCACACTCTCACCTAACGTCACCTCCACCCACCTTTTTTTACAGCGCTCTGTATTTTAGCAGAAAATATAAAAAAGACAGAAATTACTGAAACATTTCTTTTTAAATACGATTTTATATACAAAATTTACGATTTCGTTGAACAATACAAGAACTCATGTGTTTCTGAATCTGTATTTAAGTAAAAGTAGAATTTAAAGGAAGAGAAAATCAAAATCCAAGTAAAGTTGAATAAAAAGGATTAAATGAATATGTCTAATGTGATAAAAATATGATAACATAATTTACATTTATAAAAATGTTCTTTTGTGGGGCAATTCACAAATACTGTAAAGGTTTGGGATCTGCAGAGAGAGAGAGAGAGAGAGAGAGAGAGACTGATTAGATAGTGAACATTTATTACAAATTCAAGACACTTTGGGGAGGAAATTAAATCGATGTAACATGTGCCAAACTTCTCAAGAGATCTCGTTTTTCAAAATAATAAAAAACCATAATTGAAAGTAAAGGGAATTTCTCTCAATTAACCGAATTTGACATTCAAACTTCAAAAAAAAAACATAAAATTTATAATCATTATTATTATTTCAAAGATTTTGAAAAACTTTTGTACGAGTATGTTAAATACATTATTATTAAAATATATACATCATAAAATAAACTAAAATTGCTATAATTGCTACATCAATAAAATGAGAATTAAATTTAAAACTGATCCTAGATCTTGCTACAACTTTGTAAATACAAAAAGAAGGTCCAATTCTTTCCCACCTGTGATGAAATTATATAACCGCGAATCGGATGATGATCTTGAAATAAGTAATATGTTTGCAGATTTCTTTTCAGCTACCTATACTGATGATGAACAACCTGATTCTGATTTACTCTTGTGCCCCGGGACTGGACAATCAATCAACTTTAATCCCATTCATGTAAGAATCTTCAGTGCTTAACAACTTCAGAAAGTTAAAATGTTCTTATAAATACGGACCGGATAAAGTGCCGAGCTGCGTCCTTATCAAATGCGCTGATGCGTTAGTTTTTCCTCTTACGCTATTGTTTAACTTATCAATTAAGTTTGGTTCCTTTCCGAAAATTTGGAAGAATTCATACATTATTCTTTTGTTTAAATCCGGTAGCAGAACCGACATTACAAATTATAAGGGAATCGTCAAATTATGTACTATTCCAAAACTTTTTGAAAAACTTGTTTCTGACCACTTTTGTCATCACGTTTCATACATATTATCACCTTGTCAACATGGTTTCCATAAAGGGTACTCAACTGTAACTAACCTATTGAAACTCACAACTGCAGTTAATCGTGGCTTTCTTAACAAAAGACAAACTGATTTAGTGTATACTGACTTCACTAAAGCGTCTGATAAAGTTAATCATCTACTCCTTTTAAAAAACCTACATCTAATGGGGTTTAGCAGAATCTGTTTGAATTGGATTCGTTCATATCTTACCAATTGGAAGGAAAAAGTTATTCTTAAATTTATAAATCTGGAGTCCCTCAAGGAAGTCATCTCATACCGCTACTGTTTTCGTTATTTATCAATGATCTACCCAATACAATTAAATACTCAACCATATTAATGTATGCTGATGATGTTAAAATATTCTACAGCTTTAATAACTACAATGATCATAAATTTCTTCAAGAAGACTTGAATTCTTTATACTCTTGGTGTAATGCAAATTTGATGAAATTAAATTTAAAAAAAAATTATGCATACGAGTATGTATTTCTTCCGAAAAAGTTATACTCTTTGGGGAGTTATGAGCTTGAAAATGTATTCACTTTTACGGATCTTAATGGATATTTCAATGGATCCTAAACTTAATTTTATACATCATGTTACCTTAACTGTAAACAAAGCAAGAAGTATCCTTGGTTTCATTAAGCGATGGGCTAATTTGATGGGAATTTGTTGATCCATATATTACAAAACAATTGTTTACATCACTTGTTCGTCCTATCGTGGAATATGGCTCAATTATCTGGGATCCAACCTATAAAGTGCATATTGCGACCATTGAGTCTGTACAAAAACAGTTTTTATTGTTTTCTCTTCCTATATTTCAATGGAATCCACTGAATGTTCCTTCATATAGTTCTCGATTTTCTCTTATTAAGTTACCATCCTTATCAAGCCGTAGAACAATGCTAAATGAAATGTTTGTTCTAAACATAATCAATAGAAATACTGGCACAAAAACAGAAGCTAATGCATCCATTAACTAGTCTTAGATCGAGCACGTTAAGTAGTTCAGGTTGGGCATTTCTTTCAGGATGTAGACCGTATCTTCACTGCGGTTTACGAGCTGTCTGCTCAATCTATTATACTCTTCTATGGGGAAATAAAAACAAAACGAAATTTTATTTGTTCACATTGATGCCGTTTCTTCTATTTTCATAATGCTTTTCTAATCCTAATTTATAACTAATTCCACAAAATTTATTATCTTTTATATAAGAAATCTACTTTTTCTCTTTTTGCCCGAAGCAGTTGATTAATTGCAGGCCTTCAATATCAAAAAATCATTAAAACACAAATAAACCAACTCTGAAAATCATCAAATAAAGTCGTCAAGGAAAATTCCTTCAACGACCTTTTAAATGAGTTATAAAATGATTTATGTAATCTTGTCTCATAATTTTAATGAAGTAATTCTGTGAATCACAGAAATATAAAACAACAAAAGAATAATACAAATTAACATATTTTATGTGAATATATTAGACAGACTATTGCGGCTCATTCTACAAGACACAGCAGCATTGAAACCCCTCGAAGCCAAAAAAAGTTATTGATAAATTATGATAAAGTAGTCGTGCAAATGAACTACAAAAACAACATTTAGTTACTTGTTAAAACAATTATTGTAACAACAGCACATCATAGTATGAATAGCCTTAAGTATGTAAACTTTGTAAAGTGTTCACACCACTGAATGAATATAGAGACAATAAAATAATGTACAGGGGGTCTTTGTGCTGCACATCATTAGACTTTAGACGCTTTTATCTCTCTCTCTCTCTCACCATTTTTGACAAAACAACAACCACATTTCTAATGGGGCTTAAATAAAATTTGCATAAACTTTCAACTAACTGGAAATGATAATGACACTATTATGAATAATTTTGTGTTTCTTTTTTCTGAACACTTTTACTTATTCGTATACAAATTGTTGTCAAAATAAGTCTGCGAAAGAAATGAGGAGACAACAAGGGACGGTGTTGAGAAACTGTAACATGGGAGTAGATAAAGATATTTGAAAAGAAAAGTAAGAGTGTTGATATGTTTGTATTAAACATGTATATGAACATACGTTCAAAAGGCTGGAGCTATTACGTCATTTCTAATTAATTTTGGGCTCAAGTAGAAAGTATACATTCGATGTGCCAACAACATTTAATAATCATATTGGAAAAAATGTTTTTCGTGTTTAAGTGTCATCAATAATGTTGACTTTTTTCTTTGGAGAAACTGTTTTACATGTTTTTTTTTCTATAAATACATACAAACATGGCTCAGAGGTTACTCGTCCTCTGTATTGACCATCCATCTAAGAAAAAAAAAATAAAAATAAATACTAAATTGTTATACACATCTTCTTCTTTTTTTAAATTTTATAACCACCGACATCTGTGTGTGTGCCTTGATAGCTCCCAAATATGTAGCTGATTTGGTTTTCAAGTCATCGCTCAAAAAATATAATTGGAAAATAAAATAAAATATATTGATTTTTCCGCAACTTTCTTTTTGGCAACACTGTTTTTGGCAGATCAGCTGTTTTCGTGTAACATGTTACTGTTAAACATGTTCAGTTTGGTCTATAATTTAACCTTGAATCGACTTACATACGAACAACGCTTACAGATTATTGAATTTTATTAACAAAATTCATGCTCGGTTAAGAAAGTGCTTTGTGTCTATCTTCCATTTTATGGTCAATTTGGGCGACCTTCTGAGGCGGCTTTTCGGAATCCTGTGGTAAAATTTCGCACCAAATTTCATCAAATTTGCATTATTGGACATTAAACTACCAAAAGATATACGTAGAGTGCGGACAGAGGGAAATATCGCAGCTGTATTCGCCAGTGCTTTTAATGATTGTGAATTATCGATTCGCGCCGTTGGCAGCTATTGGGCCTCTTTTTTTCAAAATGGAAGAGCTAAACTTGGCTGACATGTGGTTTCAAAAAGATCGTTTCAGGCCCAAATGAGAGACGAGTTCGGTGAACAGTTCATTTCACATTTGGGGCTGGTCAATTGCCCACCTAATCGTGCGATTTATTTATTTTATTTTTATTTATTTCAAATCAAAAAATCTTAAACCGATCAAGGCCAATCGATTCAAGTACAGTACTAATCCGGCCACTCGCTAATTCGGACAATCCAGTAATCCGGACATTAAAATTTTTCGAACAGTTTACAAATATTTTCTCTATAGTCTGGACAAATGTCCTTTTTTCAGTAAAATGTTTTCGTTATTTTACCGCTAGACAAAATAAGGATTTAAAATGTATAAGATTTTAGTTGAATTGAGTTTACGTGGCGAACTGTTTCCAAAAGCTATTTTATGGCCTGAACAAGCCAAAGCAGCAGATATGAATATTTTATTTTCAAAAGAATTTAAAAATAGAGCTGACAAATTACATAAAGATATGTGTATTCAAAGAAAAATAAATTCTTATTTTTCAAAATTAATGAATATTTTTCGTCACTTTTATTTAGTATGTTTTTTTTATGTTTTCTGTAAATAAATTAAATATAAGTGAAATCTTATGTGTACTTATTTTTCTTTTTGATAATAAAAATAAATTTTATATATGTACATAAAATGTACATATATGTACATTTTGGAGGGCTCAGAACTGAAAATATGAAAAATTTCAAAACTATGAAAAATTTCTCCGCAAAGTTTAACTCTATTTAGTTCTGTATCGCATTAAGTAAAAAAGTTTTTCGTTCGTATGTTAACGGTAAAAACACCAATTCAATGGTTCTCATTTTATATGTTATTTATGTCAGTTCATTTACTGAAACTAAAAATATCTTCGAATTGTCTTTCTGTGACTTGGTTCACTTCAGCTCTGAGCCCTCCATTTATGTATTGCGTTTAAAATTTTATTTTAATCCGGACAGTAGCTGAAACTATATCTGTCCGGATTATGGAGGTTGTACTGTACATAGTTTGACAGTGATATACCATTAAAACTAATCTAAATAGCCTCATGGGCCTACATATATTTATTATATATTTTAATTTTACGAACTGTATTAATATAATTTAATTATGTACTTGTTTTCATCAGTTTTCCCTCGCAAAACGAATAAAATATCCCTTATTTCCGTTGTTTTGTAAAAGAAAAATCATATAAATTGTATTTTTTCGTTTGAAATTTCCCCTCCTTGAACGGGATCCTTCCTTGTACTCGTATGCTGCCACATGAGCTCAAGAAAAACTTAAACTAAATTAAAAGAAATTATTTTTTTATTATTAATGGCAAAATTTATCAAAACGCAATATTATTTGTAATTTAAAAGATTAAGAACTTTTGGGGCACGAAAAAATCTTGCAAAAATTCCACTCATGCACCCCAACCCGAACCATTTCCTACTCACGTTCATCCAAGCCCATGCAATTTAAAGAATAACTTACTCACGATAATCATGCGTTATTCACGCCCATTTTTATTATACAAAAAAATGCGTTTATGAGAGTTAAGATTGGAAAACATTCCTTGAAAAAATATCTTTATGCGAGATATTTTGGCTACAGCAGAACTATCAGTAGAAAACTGTTCTATAAGTGAAATTTTTCGAATAAAATTACTTAATAGAATATTTTTCTACATGAGAAACACTGTTCCAGTAAGAAAGCAATGACTATTTGAGCGACATTTATCTTTATAATATAAAATTCTATTTATGCGATTTGTGCTTGTTTTAGAAAAAGTTCTATGGAAGACATTTTTTTCTGTATGCAAATGATGTTCATAAATTATTTTGTTAAACATATTTTTGTTATTTGATTTTTCCTTGCTAATGCTCTCTCCGTTTAATAATCATTTTCCCATTAAACAGCTGCTTGAGATAAAGACATTTTATTCAGCATAAATTTGCCTAATTAAGGACACTTCCTTGAAATAATTTTGAGCTTTTTTCTCTTTAATTCCCTTGTTATTTCTGAAGTTTTCTAAATTTATTTATACTCGTATATAAATTATTTTATATGCCTGTACTTAAGTCATACATACGATCATTACGTCAATTTACATAAACTTAAATTGCTGTTTCCGTTTTATTCTTTTTATTCTAATATACAATGATGGGCCGGCCGATTGCCCACACCAACCAACTTGCTTTGTCTATCTATCTTTAATGTAGTCCTAGAAATTCTTCGTAATCTTAAGTTCATCCATTAAAAAATAAATTGTTTCAAACAATGCGACATCTTCGTACAGCGAATATTAAACTTAAATTTGCTGAAAAAAATAAATAAATAAATAAACAGCAACGAATATCATGAAGATAAAGTATTGTGAAGGCGTTTTAAGTCGATTTGCTTATCTGCTTGTCTGTCCTCGCGTTCGTGTTCTTTTTAATGTGAGTTTTTTTTTTTGCTGTTTATTTATTTTTTGTTGCTTGAAATGTTTTTATTTTTTGCGGTCATTTTGGTTTATGCATAACAAAACGTACGGATATTACAATTAATTTAAATAAATAATGAAAACGTTATTTATATTGTTGAAGAAGAACAACAATTTATTGTTATTAATTCTTTGGAAAGCAAACAACATTTCAAGGATATTTTTTTTAAACAAACGATTTTAGTTGTTGTTGTTCTTCATTTAATTGAGTGGAGATGAAAATAATATTTAAGATGATCTTAGTACGAAATCATAACTTATGAAATTAAATTAGAATTACTTTTTAATTTACTTTTCTATCCCCGCGCCGATCAGCGCCAGATGTCAGTGGTTAGGAGCATCCTAGTTGATGCCAAATTATTTGATGTTAAAGAATACTCGAATTAGGTACTTCTTCATATTTATTTTGATAATATCAACAAACTGTGTTGGTAGGAAAGTCCTTTCGTCTGACAATCAGTTTGCTTTTTGCTCTTCACTGTTATATTCTGCCGTGTATACACTTTCTCAATACAATAATAAATTAATAATAATTAATAAATTAAAAAAAATATTTAATTAAGATTTTATTTTCCGTTTTGCCTTATTAAATACTTTTATTGTCACCCAAAGGGCGTCTAATTGTATGAAGGTTGTAAAGAAAATAAAATAGATTCATATCGAATATAATTTATATGTTGGGATTTTTGAATAAATGGTGTCCCTAAATTAACGCAAGATTTAAATTAAATAGAAACACACCGATTTTAGTCTTTTGATTGTTATTTATTTATTTATTTATTGAATCATAAAGTACGAGTTAAACCACATGATCTAGAGGGTAAATTTTGATCAACGAAACGAGAGAGTACACAGAAAGAAAAACGCCGTACTAAATTCAAGTATTTTTTACTTATTTTAAGTACGAGTCGTACTCAAAATTTTGATTACAAATGACTTGAAAATATACTTTAATCAGGTCGAAAACGGGATTACTTTTGATAACCATTCCTGGAGTTTCCTAAAATGACTACAAAACTCTTTAAGCACGTGAAAATTGTTGCATCAAGTAAAAAATTAATTTAAATTGAGCATTTGAATACGCCCGCACTTAAATCAATCTTTCTGTACATGATTTTATTAAATCTGGGATTACAGTAGGGCTGCCGAAATAGTCTGTTTTATACAAAAATCTTTCATTTAAAAATCAACAATTCAACAGATTTATTAAAAACAAAAAAAACTTCAAAGATTTTATTTGATTCAAAGCAAGATTTGAAGAGATTTTGAGTCGCATCTGGTTATACTATACTTTCCAAAATTTTAGTTTTTTACATTTTAATTTAAATAGAAATTCATAAGAATATACTATTATACAGTTTTTCATAAACTTGGAATTCGTGCGTAGAGTCGAATTAATTTTTTGATTTGTTCGATTTTATAAGCGTACAAACATATTTACATATAAAGTACGAAGGAAGGACATATGATATTGATTTAAATTGGGTAATTACAAAATAAAAAATCTATATATTCATATCATAGTTATGGTTTTTTATATAAAGTTCTTCCTTTTTAACAAATTTTTTACGGTTATGGAAATTTATTTGATTTAGAGACGTATATTTTATACAATCATCTACTAAAAAATAAATTAAAACATTTTAAAAAAGTTTCGTAATTTCATAGTGCATGTTGTGAATTTAAATTCCACAAGGACGAATTGAGGTTCCTGCATTGGCACCGAAACTCTCACGCACTGCTTTGATATTCATAATTGAAAGGCTTGTTTTTATGCGTCTCCAACGTATCCAGCCTCCCTGAGTTTTGCAATTAATCTCTGCACAGTTGACAAAGTTAAAACACTATTTCCACCATATTTTGTATGAAATTTTCGAAATGCCGCCGTCAAGCATTCATTATTTTTGAAATATTATTCAATAATGAAGACATGTTGTTCTATCGTGTAACGCTCCATTTTTACTAACCCTAAACTATTAGCTGTCGAATTCTTTTCATTTAGGATTGCAAACACTTTACTGCACAAATGGCGACAAATTTAAATCTTGCGTTAATTTTGGAACACCCTTTATAAATAATAATTTTAAATAACAACGTCAAAAATTCGTCTCAGTTTTACGTCTTGAAAAATCTCGCATAGTTTGGCTCGTCGAGGCCAAAGAATTTTTTCGAATAAAAAATTTATCAGTGTTAAAAAAACTTTTCAATAGAAAATCTTACAAAATCAGGAAGATTTCTTTAATATGTTCCTAAGAGAAAATCTCTTAGAATCGGAGATGATTTCTTATAGACAGTTTCACGTAACACTAGATATTTAAAAAATTCTTTAGGAAGGAGATATACAAACATATAATTTCTATAAATAATCCTTCGAAATCAGAGAAATTTCCAAACAAAAATTTATGGATTCAAAAATCTGCTTCTGGGTCGGTCGGTTATTTTTTTTAAAAAGTTAACTTTGAAGCCAAAAATAGTTTTCTTGAAAAATCTGATCTGCCAGTCAAGATGTTTTTTCTAATCGATTTTGTTTAGGCCTCAGTGAAATCTTCCCTTTGCCTTTTAAAAACTAAATTAAAATATGTCTTGTTTATACATAATTTCCATCGTTAACTACAATGTAACATCAGACTTGTTAATATTTCTGCAATATTAAATTTTGTACAATTAAAGTCTGCATTTCAAATGCAAATACACATCATTAATATAAAATTGTGATAAAAGAAGTTTGTTGTCAGGTATTAATTACACTTTTTGCTGTAAATGTAATAAAATCCTCTGAGGCGGATCATCTGTGATTTGTATGATGGAAAATAAAAAAGAAACTAAAGAAAATTTACTCAATATGGTCTGTTGGTATTTTAATAAACTTGTCAGAAAATAAAGTTAACAGGAAAAAAAAAGAAAATGCAAAAAGAAAAAATAAAGTGAAAGCAATATTATCATCACAATTTATTTTAGCGACTAATTTTTTATTTATTTTTTTGTTAAAAAGAAATTCAACAACCTTTTGAACTTTTTAAAGAGAATCCTTTTTTTAACATTGAATTTTTATTAAGAATTTAATTCAATTAACTGAAAGTTACAGAAGAGGGTTGACCGGCTTATTTTAGTTAAAATTTTTATTTTATTTATGTTCAAACTGAAAACAAAAGCAAAATAAACAAATAAAAAAAATTATTTACAAATATTTATGTATATTCACGGAAATGACGGGAAACGACAACGAAAACAAAAACGAAAAAAAACATTAAATCACGAATAAATATTAAATATTTATCATTTCGAAAACAACTAAATCACGTTCAAAAAAAATAAAAATGAGAGAAGAAAATCTGTAACAACAATTTAAGCGCTATAAAATAAATAAAAAAGCAAACAGCAAACAATAAAAATTAACAATCAGACACAATAGAAATTACTTAATGTACTTTGCCTCCATAGACGCTCAATAAGTTTGAGTCATAAGATTTTTCTCACAAACGGCGTGTAAATAAATGTTTTTTGAAAATTGTTACTTTGTCAATTTGATTTTTATGAATATTAATTATTTGCTTAAAGTCCAGTAAGTTGCCTATTAGTGACTAAACTTTGGAGCAGCGAAACAATTTCACCTTAAGAAAATAATTCTGTTAGAATATTTGTCGAAATCCCTTCTCGAGTTTATTTAAAATTAATTTAATAAAATCTTTTTATCTAATAACATTATTTGTTAAGACTGGTCAAAATCGGCTTTTAATTTGGCATTATCTTCATACACAAACCTTGACGCACAGTGGGACATTTCACAAGAATTCGGGGTCCCACTGGAAATAATGAAAAGAAAAAATATTTATATTTTTCTTGTAACATTGTGAAAATGACCGCTCTCCACTACAATTAGTAATCATTAAGCAACTTCAATATTTGGAAAAGTTTCCTATAGTTTATGGGACTTTAACAGTTTATGTAAAGATGAGATACTTAAATCTACTGATTCCTTTGCTATGTCCTTTAAGTACTGCATCAAATGAAAACATTCAGCAAACACTTCGCAGTTTTTTTTGTCAACTGGTCGGAATTAATTGTTGTTAGCTGAGAAAGAAAACTAAAATTTTTTTATCAATTTCCTGGTATGCATCTGCATGGTTTTTGAAATGAGAATACATTGTATCGATTATTTGTAACAATAAACGTATCTACGCGGAATTTTTCTTTGCCAATAAACTACACTTGTTGATGGTCCTTCACAAAAAATGATGCGTGTACTGCGAAATCTTTTTCTTTCAGACTTATCTTTATATTCAGCATTTGGATTTTCTTCTTCAGCAGCCGCTTCATACTGATCGAAATTATTACGCGCGTTACTAACTTAATCAATCCGAGAGGCGTAAAGTTTTATTGCAACGTCCGTGGTAATAATATCATTCTGTAAACTTATGCTTGTTTTATTCATGGTACCCAAAAGATCATTCCATATCTCTGATAGAAAAATGTTCTCTAATTTGTTCATTTTTTTGTCTAGGCTTTGGGCCTCGTCTGTTGTTTCTCCTGCTTGATTAATGTCAGAGATTTAGATATATGATTAAAGCAATTTTTCAGAGCATTAATAGCATTAGCACGAGCAGACCATCTTGTATCCGCGAGAGATTTCAAAACTTTATTTGCGCCCAAATACGCTGTCATAATTTTCCATCTCTTGGTCGAAGCCGAGATTTTAAAAATGCCGAACTCGGTTTGAAAAATGCTGAATTCGATTTGTAAAATTCTGAATTTGTTTTTTAAAACCCTGATTTTAATTAGGAAAGGGCCGAACTCCATGTTAAAAACCTTTAAATCTTTTTCAGAAATTAAATGAAATAAATTATAAAAAATTGCCTTAAATAATTATATATAAACAACTAAAAGTTAATATTTCAATTTAAGAACGATTATATTTGTTATTAGGGGACCCCATGACGTCGGGGGCCCTGGGCACAGGCCCCGTGTGCCCGTATGGTAAAGACTGTACTGCTCCCTATGCATAGATGTGTAGTTTATTGTGTGTCCAATATCGATCGGTTCATCTCCATTGAATCTAATAATTTGTTTTTCCTTTTCTTTTTCAATTCGAACGAGAAAACACTTTTTAAACGCCATTAAAAAAAAAAACCTAAAACGCTACAACCGAAACAAATAATAATTAAAACGAAAAATACATCCTCTTTCCGTTATTTTTTAAAAGTCAACAAACTTTAAAAACAAATACAGAAAAAATAAATAGTAGTAATAATGATTTTCCGAAACAAATTGGTGAAAATGTGGAAAATGAAAACCATTAAAAAAATGTTTCTAAAACAAATGAATTCCAAAGAAGATTAAAATGGCAAAATAAAATAAAAATAAAAAATCACTTACCTATTCATTTTAGTTTTTTTCGCTGTTGTAGCCGCTGCTTGTATTTAGTTGTAAATAAAGTTTTCACTGTTTTTCCAATGACTGCTGATGTATAATTGGGTGTGTGTGTGAGTGCAAATGCTTAAGCTCAAAATACACACACTAGAATAGCAATTTTGTAAATGTGTGCAGAGATACATATAATAATTTCATGTGTCTGGCCAAGTTGCAACAAAATGTGGCAAAATATCACACCAGTGGCAAATACGATTTATGTATTTTTTTTTATATTTATTTCTTATTTTTCTCGGGTAATTTTTCCTCTTTTTTTCTGTTAATTCTTTTTTTTTTTTTTTTCTTTTACCAAGTTTAGCATTGGTTAAAAGTTGTTGTGGTGGCACATTAATGCTGCTGGGTTGAATGAATGAGTGGCTGCTTGATTGTTTGTTTAGTTGCATGCGGGTATGGCATCATCATGGTCTGTTGACTGCTTGCTGTTGTCTTTTTTTTAACATAATTATGTTGACGTTGTTTTCAGGCATCTGCTTTTTAAAAAAATTTTTCTTCTATTTTATTAACTATTTTTTTTTCTGTAATTTCTTTTTATCTGTTTTACTTATTTAAGTTCCGATAGTTTGTTGTTAATTATGATTGCGTTAATGAAGAGGTTTTTTCATTTTTGTTTTTCATTTGATACCTGTGTGCACACAAAGACTGCATCTAAGCTCGCTCGCTCCATTGTTAGATATTGTGTTTCTATGATTATTTCTTTTTTCTTTCATTTGTTTTTATTACTACGACAATTGCAAACAATAATAATAATAAAAGCAAATTGCTTGCAACAAAAACAAAAGTTTTTTGTCTCAGGATACGCTAGTAAAAACTGAAATAAAAAATTACTTTCATTTAGACGCCAATGAGTTACCGATATGATGAATAGCTAACTAGCTGTTGATTAGGACACGTTTAAAAAAACACTAGATCATTTTACATCGGCCAAGCGCAAGCAAAAAGACAAATATTAAAGAAATAAATTCGTTTCAATAAAAAAAAATTACAAATTATCGGGAAAAGCCAAAAATGAAATGGGTTTACAACGTTGAGCGGTATGCCAAGGATTTAATTTATTGGATATTTTTTATTTATTTTAAATTTTTATACTAGTTATCATTCACCCTTATTCCAGTTGTCGACATCGTCGTCACGTCAATACAATACCAAAAAAATGGGGCTTGTCTACCCGTTGTCGAATACAAACGCCTACTATATATAGGCTCTTGTTGTTTTCTAGACCTTAGAGAACAGAAATAGACTGCCAGTAGCACAAACTTGTTCTCGAGAGCGAGTAGTACACAAGCCCCGATTTTTTGGTATTGTATTGACGTGACGTCGGTGTTGACAAGTGGAATAAGGGCGATTATGTTTAAATAAATTATAAGACCACAATATTTTGTTTGCTAAAACTATACATTTTTGACACGGTCACAATATAGTTGTCGTTAACCATACCACAACTAAGAGATTTCGCTGTGCGCATGAGCACCAATATACTGCCTCGGATTTATCTTTCAACGAAACCCAATACACTTGAAAACTCATGAAGTATATTGCGCCTTACTGCACTCTGCTGATGTCTTACTGCAGGCTAGAAACTTGACTTTGGTAGCGTCGAGCAAAGACTCTATTGCAATTTTACAATGTCTTAAAACGAGACGGAAGGGCGTGGGAAACTGCACGCAACTCACGATTCGCTCTTTATCAGAGCGGTAGTAAATTTTAAAAGAGCTGATTAATGTAAACAATTGAAAAGAAATAAAAGGTATGCAAAAGAAATAAATTGAATTTGCGAAATTAATTAGTTTGGCTCATACTAAAAAGTATGGACAGCATAGAATTTACAATGGAGTTTTTCTTGGCAGGAATTTTCCATTTTTATTTTAAAACCTGCACCACAAATTTAATATTCACAACATAAAAATAATCCACGGCAAAATACTCCAACAAAATGATAAACCTGCGCCGATAGTATTCATATTTCAACGCTAAGCCGGCACTGTTTTAAACAAATCTTGAAACCTTATATTGAACTAATTATGTAATTAATACAAGTAGTCAGCATAATAAACCGACATACTCGTATATTTAATGAAAATACTATTTTCATTTTAATTCTTTATTTTCGTTACTTTATCGCATTTTTAATACAAAATTTATCAAATTAATTTGTAGTCGCCACATAACAAAACGGCGTTGCATTATAATAAAAAAGCGCATAAGTTTCTTGATCAGCTGAGGAGGATTAACACAACATGTTGACTAAATGTACCGAAAAAAGTTTATGACAGCACATTTATGGCAGCAAGTACCCAACTGTTGTGTGGAGCGGAACTGTTCAACTCTGTGTTGCTCAGACAAACACTCAACGGTTGCGCAACAGTTACGTCTTATGAACGCGACCATTCATTTTAAAAAGCTGTTGCCAGGAATGTTGGGAAAGGGTCTAAGAAAGTGTTTTGTTGTTTTGTCCAAACTGAACCGTTAGTATTACGGATCTATGAAAAATGGATCCGACTTTGAAGGCTCAATTTTATTTTTTGTTGATTCCAATCTACATGGCATATCTGGCATTAATCCAAAAACAGGCCAGTTGTCAGCTGCCAAACAATTTCAATGATCTAAAAGTTTACAAGAGTTGCGATTTATTCAGTGTGAGAACTTTCACATAATATAACTTGTTTTCTAGTCATTAAGCTTGCAAAACCATTAAGAAACCTTTAAAGTCGAACTTTCCTATAATGAATCTGCATGAGATCAGAAAATCGCTTCATTATATAGAAACTTTATTATACAGAAATTTTTTTTGCACTTTTATTTTATTGTCTTATTTTTTAAAATTTATGATAAAGCGCCGGGAAGAATTCCAAACCTTTTTTCCCTCCATCTTCAACTTTATTAATTAATAATAATGTTTTTTTTTCAAAAGAAATGCTACTTCGCTTAGACATATTTGTTCACTGAACACGGACAACTACTGTCTAAATTGTTAGTGATGGAACTTTGTTTCTTTACGTTGTTATATTTTTAAATAATTCGTATGGAGACAAAAACGCAAGAAACGAAAATTGACATCTGCAAAAATTGCTTCATTGTAAACTTTATGAAAATTCACTATATGAAGATGAAAATACACTAACACTGGAACGAAAAAGCTGTGTTTTTGAAATGAATTCATAGTAGGGAGAGCTTCATTGTATAGAAGTTCACTGTTATTGGTAGTTCGACTGTTATTGGAAAAACTTTATAAAATCCTAAAATTAATTAAAAATGTGCTGCTTATCCCGTTTAACTAAACACATCCAAACATATCTAAAAGTTTGCCAAGTACCGAGAAAAAACGTTGATGATAATTTCAAAAGAAGTAGGAGTATTTACAGAAATTTGCCAATTTTATAATACCGACAGGATTTTCCACTTTAAAAGAACTTTAACTTTTGGCACCATTAAAAAAACCTGTTTCCAACTGTCAGTGTGTTTTGGGGAAGGGATGTGGCGGCAGGCACATGCTTTAAAAGGTTGATTATCAGAGCAAAAACTAAAAAACAAGAAAAAAATACTGGCGTGTGGTGGTTTGTAGTGAGCAAACACCAAATTGAAAAATGAAAAACCAGACAACTTCCAAAGAGAATAAAATATAAACCACACTCGATCAGTTTATTATTGCGAAACACACTTTAATTCTGCTGTAATGGCTAACGATCATAAACAAAAATGCATATGCACGAGGATGATTACGAAAGGTTTTTTAATGCAACAAATGGATCAATCTATAAAATTGTTCACACCTACAGAAATACTCGGGGTATCTGCAATAAAAATGCTAAACAGAAATAAGTCACTTGGTTATGATTTAATTAATGCATAGTCGTAAAAGTATATTATTTTAGACATTGATCTACAACTTAATTAAGAAATTAAATCACTTCACATCGCATTGGAAATGTGCTGAAGTTATTATGATTCCTAAGCCAAACGAACTTGAAAATAAGCTGTCATCATACAGACCAGACCAATTAGCCATCTTGCAACATTAAAAAAAGGAAAAACAGCTTGATTTCACCAGCCAATGGCGCTGGAAGAAGTAAGAGAGAAATAATATATGTAATAATTAATCATCAGAGATGGGAATTTCGTATTAACAGAAATTGATTTAACTTGTAAAAACGAATACAAATAATTCTCGTATTTTAATTTCTTAAATAATACGGTTAAATAGTTGATATTTCAGTTCTAAATCCAACAAAGAACGCTGATGAGATGGTGTAGCGACCTCGGAAGCACTACTGATCCGTTCTGCTAGTCTAATGAATAAATTTTTGCAATACTACTTTCTTAATAAAATAATAAATATGTCCAAACAATTCTTTCAATATAAACAGTTCAACTAATTACGTATAATAAATAATTAATAATAATTAATTAATTAATAATTAATAACAAAATATTAGAAAAAGTATTTCTACAAAAATTATTGCGAGTTTTAGAGATCCAAAATATCATCCCTGATCACCAGTTGGATTTCCAATACAAATAGGGAACTCCAGAACAATTCCATAGAATAGGGAATATAATAACAGAGGTTCTTGAGAATAATCGTTACTGTTCAGCTGTTTTTCTCGACATCCAACAAGCATTTGAAGGAGAATGTCACCATGGTTTACTTTAAAAAATAAAAAAAGGTTTAGCGGCTCTGGATGGGGTGTTTTAAAAGCTTTCTAGTAAATTTAAACAACAAAAAAACCGACTCCAAAGCAGAGAAATGAAAAGGCTGTCGATCATCTTTTCAAAAATAAAAAATTAAACGATAGGACAGACCAATGTGGAAGTACTTATGTGCTTTCAATTGAAAAGCAGAAATTTCTAATCGGTTTACAAATTTAATATTTCTGAGGTTCTCCAATAAGGACACTGAATCGAGATAAATCCCATTTGTTATCGATCCATAAGAGAAATATCCCGATGCATTGCACTCACTGACTTGCAGTATATCACTGAGCATTGAAGAGATGTCTGTCTGTCTCAGTTGTTTAGTTCGAACTAAATTGTTTATGTAAGCCTCGTACAAATCCAATTAAGTTTGCTTTGTTGGGGACATTGCTCAAGTTTCATTAATTGAAATAGATTGCGTTAATTATTTATTTTACTTTATGATGATCATACTGATGATCACCAACTGCATAACAAAAATTTTATATGGGAGTTTATTTAAAAATACTTTTTTTGTTTGCTCTATCTTTTTCTCATAGCTATGATTTCATTTTATGCAACACCAACAATAACAAAAAAAAAAACTTTCAACAAAACACAACAACAACTGCACTCGTGATAACCCAACAAACACAAGGTAAAATGCTTGAAATATGATGGTTGTATCATTCGGAAACCAACCAAGGCAATTCATAACAGGTAGACTCGCCTCAATTCCCTTTGAAAAATACCTGCTTTCTTTGTCCAATTCAACGTCAAACACTATATAAAAAATTTTGACAAACAAAACAGATAAAAATGCAAGGAGATGCAAGGAGCAAAAAATAATCAGCTTAGCTGCCGAGACCTCCTGTTATGAATTCGCCTTGGTAATACATGTTATTCTCCATTGCTTTTTAAATATCGCCGTGACAGTGTTGTTTCAAGTTTTTCGATATTCGAAGTTGATCGATATTGTAAACACAAATTTCATCAGTCAACCACAACAATTTTTGCGGTTGAGTGACAGTCAGCGGCCATATTAGTTTTTACCTGATAGTGTGTACCAAAAGTTGTTGATCAAGAGCAATTTTTGTAGCATAAACTACTCAACTTGGAGGCAGAAAATTATTTTTTAAAGAATTCATATATTTCAATGAAATGCAAAGTTGTGTGAGATGTTAAGACAAAATCGTGTGACAAGTTGTTAGATAATAGAAATTTTCATATTCATGTTTGTGCGTCCAATTCTCTTCTTGAATGACGGGTTGAGTGTCAAACATGATCGATAGTCTGGACAGTTCAAAATTATAATTCGAAACTGATGAATTTTTAACTGTCACTCAAGTTCGATAATGTGTACCCCAGTTAAATGTTTGAGGAATGGTGCTTTCACAGTGTAATATCAAATGTTATTTTAAAGTTGCTGTGAAAACTTAAAATTATGCTTTAACTCGATAATCCGCAAATAAAAAATACAATGTAAGAAAAGCAGATACTTTACAAAATGTATCTTCTTAAATTTTATCAAAGAGTCTACAATACCCCAAAAAAAAAGATGTACATACATCCAATCTAGCACTAACATATTAAAGAATTCAGTTGAGGATTATTAGGAACACATCAATCATGTCCTACTTCTAATATCGGAATTAAGTGAATTAAAAGTTGTACAGGATTTTTCACCAAGAACTTTGTTTTTCAATTGTGACATCACCAACAACAACATGATAGTTTTGACATTAGTTTTTCTGGCGTATTCGTAGTAGATGGATTGGCAATTGTTACAATGAATTCAATTTCGCTCGAAAATCTCATTAAAATAATTAAAATCCACTATGAAAATGGTGGTTCTGTTAAAATTGCATTTCGTAAAATTCGTGATATTTTCGGACAACATAATCGTCCTTCTGAGACCGCTATTAAGAATTTGGTTGTTAGATTTGAGTCGACAGGCTCAATACAAAATGTGCCAACACCATCGCGTTTTCGACCGGGTCGTTCAACTGAAAACATCGCAGCCGTTAGTCACAGTGTTGAAGAAGATCCAAATTTGTGAATTCCTCGACGTTCTCAATAATTGGAATTATCCAAAACCACCACATGGCGAATTTTGCGTAATTATTTGGCTTTGAAGCCTTACAAGGTTCAACTGGTGCAGGAATTGAAGCCAACCGATCATTCACATCACCGTAGATTTGCTCAATTCATTCAGGAACAACACGCAGGTTCTTCTGGCAAAAAAATTTCTTCAGACGAAGCCCATTTTCACTTGTCAGGGTACTTCAACAAGCAAAGTTGCCGCATTTGGGCTTCTTAAAAGTCTAGGACGATTATTGAGAAGCCTTTGCATGATCAACGTGCCACTGTATGGTGCGCTATGTGGTCTGGAGGCGTGATTGGGCCAAAGATGAGGCTGGAAATGCGGCAACGGTCAATGGATCACGCTATCGCGAGATGTTAACAACTCTATTATTGATGACGTGAACATCACTGACATGTGGTTTCAACAGGACCGTGCCACATGTCACACAGCCAATGAAACGATCAAAATATTGCAAACCAAATTTCCCGGTCGCATAATTTCACAAAAACCAGCTGTTAAGTGGCCAACCAGGTCTTTTGATTTAACACCACCGAATTATTTTTTATGTTAAGGACAGAGTCTATACGGATTTAATCGAATTGATTGCAGAATTAAAACTCAAAATCCGCGATGTGATTAACGAAATAGAGCCGCCATTTTGTCAAAAAGTGATTAAAAACTTTAATGAAAGAATTGAAATCTGTCAGCGAGGTCGTGGTAGAAATTTGCAAGATATAATTTTCCATTAATAATTGCCGAACTTTTCTCTTCGTATTACAATAAAATTTGAATCATCTTCATCTAAAATTTTTGTTTTATTTCGTTTTACAAAATAAAGTTCTTGTTGAAAAAGAAAACCTACATAAAACGAAATACTTTTGGCCTTATTCACAAACGATTAATAAAGTTAATGTGTGCATTAAAATCCCATATAAATATCCAACATTAAACCTACTATAACTTTATGAATCGTTTGTGAATAAGGCCATTTAACTTCACTTCAGTTCAGTTCCACGTTTATTTACAATTCACATTTGACAAACGCTTGAGAACAACGTTTGGCAATAAGTTGAGAATAGCCAAATTTCTGAATTTGCGAGAAGTCTATGTTTCTCAAGCTACATTCAAATAATTTTTAAACACTTCTAATATGAGAAGTTTGATATCAAACCTGTGTGTTTGCTGGGCATAACAATATAATAATCTGAGAATTTTGCGGTTTCTATAATGAATTAATAAAAATTTTAATAAACTGTAGAAATTAAAAAAATAAAAACGACAGCAAACCAAGCTTGAAATTGTAAACCTAAAATCGCTTGCTTATCTAAATGGAAAACTTAAAATGATTCGCAGAAAGATCTATTCGCCCGCCGCAGTGCAGAAACTGAGCGAAGAACATCCGTTCGATATTTGAAACTTTGACAAAATGTGTGATAAATTTATTAAATTAAAGATTTATTTATTTTATTTATTTCTTGTTTTTTGTTTTTTCTATAATCGATGTTTGCTTTTTTTTTCGTTTCCTTTAAGTTTTATTTAATATTTCTTTTGAAAATCGCACGTTTAAAGAACTGGTTTGAGTTACGTATTATTTTTTTATTGTTTCATTTGCCTCGATAAATAAATAAAAAGAAGTAATAAAACAACAAAAAATAAATTAAACTAGTTGTTGATTTATATTTTATTTTGTTTATAATTTTGTACATTTTTTTATTTTGATTCGTAGTATATTTAAATTTTAAGCAAAATGAGCAGTTTTATTTCAAGAGATCAGCACTCCGGGGTTATTTTGTTAAATACTCTCTTGTAAAAAGAAATATTTTGTTTAATACTCTTCTTTATTGAATTACATCGTCTCTTTTGCAGAGTGCGACTAGTTTTCTAAGTTCTCTTGATTTGCTTCTCAAATATGTATTTCCGAATAACACAAATTTGCAAACGAATGAAACTAAGGAATATCACAAGTATGAGAGAAAATAAGTACGAGGGTTACTATAAATATTGTCAGCCATCAGTTAGGTGGCCACTAAAATTTTCAAGTTTTTAACTATAATTTTGCTCAGATTTTGCAGCGATGAGAAAAAGTGTGGACTTAATACTAACTGAACCCCAAATGTGTTTTTGAATCAAAAATTGTTCAGAAAATTATATACTGAGGACTTGAATAATGAGTAACATGTACGCGAAAGTCAAATGAAAAGACAAGTTAAAGTTTCTTGAAATTTGTTTAAAAATAAAATTGTAGAACTGGAGAAAATCCAAACAATAGAAGACTGAAACTTCAGCATGTGTAACTTGATATTCAATCAAACTCAATGTGCATATATTTTTGTTCAAAAGTTTTTGTTGAATATTTCAAAGGATATGGAAGGATATGTTTTTATTAGTGCAATATCGGCACTCTTTTTTTGACTAGCGGACATACATATAATTGCATCGAATAGTCTTGATGGTTCACTTTCACGTGACACAAATATTGCCAATTTATGATACGAAAAATACTTTCTTTATAAAAATACTCTTGAAGTTATCAAAAAAATTTCTCAAATCACAAAAAAAATAAATTGCTGAAGTGAGATTTGAACTTGAGCCAAATAATACCATTCAACTTAAAGTTTAAAAATGTCATTAGAAACTTTAAAGTCGTTTAAAAATACATAGATCCGTATTACGAAATAAAAATATTTAAATGCTGCTGAAATCTGCTTATTTAAGGACTAATTTTTAAATTTTGTGGCACGGGGTAATATGACTCAATTTATGAGTGGATATGTAGGATATATAAGCTACTTAAGCCCCATTTGGAGCACGACAGATCACCATGATCATGCGGCCTTGTTACAGCTGTCGAATTTTCGTTTTCGTCTTCGATAGAGTGTAATAAATTAAAGAATAATATTGTGTGCTTCTTTAATCTAGTAAAACTTGTCAAAGTAGAAGGCGAAAATTCGACAATTGTCATAAGGCCCATGACAAGAGCAGAAGAGCAGCGAAATAACGCTAGACAGAGGTAACGTATCTGCCAATAGAGGATGGAGACTTATTGGAAATCTGAGAGATTGGTTTTTATATTAATGTGGTGTCTGTTAAGCAGAAGTAAACTAACAGAATTAAGCGTTTCTGTTTTGACAAAAGTCTCTCCAATCGTACATGCTAATTAGCCAATGGTCGGATTCATTGTGAGGTTCTAGAGTATGTTGCAACACCACACCACTTGGCAATCAGTAAACTGCTAAGGTCTCTGAGCCAATTCGGCAATAACTCCGACAGATCGTTTGGTATTGCTTTCCCCAAAAATTCGTGACACGACGAATGTGGTTTCATACATGTGAAGAAATAAATCTGTGACGTTGCTCTCGTGAACTACAAAAATGCGCATTACAGGAAATTTCTAGCCTACTTGCATGTCTTTCGATCGTCCGAGGTCCCGTGAACAATTCAAGGAGCTTCGCGTTCTCTTTCCTGTTCTTGTTTATTATTTATGCAGAGCACTTGTCATGATCAATTTACAGAGTTGAGAATTTGTGGGAAAAATTTTTAAAATGCGTTACAAAAGGGGCAGACTGAAATCTGCAAAAAAAATCGTGCTACTTATTATGTGAACAGCTTTTAACTTCATTTAATTTATTTAATTTACACAAAAAAACATTTTCTTTTTGTTGCAAATTATGCTCGAAGTTCATTAAAGGTTACTTGTTCAATTGTACTTCATATTCTCTTATTTTCCTGAATACCAAAATTCTCTTTTGTTTCCACTTTTTAAAACATCTCTCTTTGTGTTTCTTTTTTTTTTTGAAATCCCTCACTTTTTGTTAAAATTTATTTTTGTTGCTATTTTGCTCGTGTTTTGTTGGTTATTTAATGAACAGGTAAAACCACACTTATACACTGACACACACACTTTTTAAACAGGTAGCAATTTCACAAAAACAAGATCACAAGAAAAAAACACAACAACAAAAATGAAGCGAAAAAATTCACCAACTTTTTTTTTTGGTATCATTTATTTTTTTTTTTAATTTACTTCAACTTTTGTAATATTTAAAATTGAGTGAACGATTTTCTTTTTGGTTCTACAATATTTTTTGTTTAATTGAATTTACTACGAACTCGTTTTGTTAAACACAAACTGTATTTTCTTTATTTTTTCTTTGTAACTTAAATTCCGTCTTCAAGTGTTTATTGTTGTTGCCAGCAACAGTTTATTTCGTCAACTAACTGACTTTATTTCTTTTCGAAAAATTGATCAGTTGTATCTTTAACCGTCTAAATATCTGCTTTAGTGTAAGTGTGTATCTATGAGTTTGTTTTATTCGCCTGTATTCTACAAGTAGTTATTGTTGTATTCATTCGATTCAAGACAAAATATAGTAAAAGATTGCGAGCAAAAGCCAGCCATCAGTAACGTCGTTATATTTGTGACTGACGCGCTCCTCTCCAATAACTGTGTAATTTAACGCTGCTACTGACGAATAGTTTATTAAGTAGATATTTTTGTTGTTATTTTCGTTGGAGCACTGAAGACTTGTTAGAGTTGGGCTGGCATTAGATTATGAGCGTACGAGTCAGTCAGTAGTCAGAGTAGCGTTTCAGTGCCATTTGTATCTATTTTTATATCAATTTGACTGTTAAGTTTAGCGTATCCACGGTTTATTTCTTATTAATCATTTCGTTTCGCTTCTTTTGTTATTAGAATTTCCCACCACCATATTGGCTTGTATGCTTTATTTTATTTCTCTATATTTTAAATGCTCTTATATAACAGGTGTTTTGAACAATTTTCAATGAAAAGTCCTTCTGTTAAGATGAAGATAAGTCCGGAGCAGTGATGCCAGAGAAATTTCCAAAAAATCACCACATGTCCAAAAAAAAAATACTCACATTTTTTCTTACAACCACATATTCCCTCCCCAGTACATTTTTCCTAACGCTATGAATTCATTAAACAAAACACTAGAGTTGTGTCGTTCCGGAACGACCTAGTTCCATTGAACGATTCTCTAATTGGAACGATGCGGACCGATCCAAACGTTCCTTTTTGATCGTTCCGCAATTGGAAGCCGTATGGAGGAATTATTAACTTGTTCTGATAAATGTCAAAATCAGCATGAAAAGTCAACACAAATTTTATATTAATTTTTTATATATGATGCTTGACGGATGTGCGAGCAAATCGTTGGCTCATCAAGACCTGTTTGTTAAAATTATTTCGTTCACTGTACAATTAAAACAAGGTTGACTTTTTGTATGGAGATCAGTGTTGCCGACTTAATGGACAATATTATATTTACAATTTTTTTATAACAGTTATTATTTTTTATAAATATTTTACGAAAGCACTCATGGAACTTTTTTAGCGTAGCGAGAAAATGAAAACAAACAATAATAAATGTTTGTTGACGTTTTTAGGAGCGACAGAGAATTTCACTCGTTCCTCGTTTCTACACTGTTCAAAGTAAAAAAGGAACGACTTAGTTCCTTTCATCTTTCGGATAGGTCGGAACGATTACACAAAAGGAACGACTTTGCACAACTCTACAAAACACCTCCGAAAATATTTGTTCGGTATCCTCATTTGCATGAGCTAAATTAATTATAATATTTACAAATTTATAAAAATATAAAATTTAAATTTATCATACAAATTTGAGGAGTTGTACGTATGTATGTATTGTTAGCCACTGTTTTACATTTTTTATGTAATTTAAACTAGATCAACTACGATCAAATGCTGCTTCTAGAATCACTGACTTCGATTCTGTTTAAACAGGGCTCGAATCGTACGCTTTGAAATTTTTTACAAAAAATTACGATCCGCTTGCAATCTTGAGTCATTATGTCATTCAGTTCATACGATTGAAGTATCACGTAATCTTCTTTCGTACGATTGCTGATACGATCACGGATGTGACGATTCGAGCTCAGGTTCTTTTTCTGATTTTTATATTTATATAATTTTTTGAATTATATTTAATTTTTATAATGATATTTTTTTATTGATGAATTTAAAATGTACGAGTATATCTAATAATTACCAACCTTCCTATTTAAATTTAATTACTCAGAATTTTTCCAGCTCTATTTGTATAACAGTTGAATTATATTTTCTGTCTTGTAATCGTTTTTTTGTAAGAGATAGCGCCAAATTATTGTAATAATTTTCAAGTCATTACTCTTTGTCCCACCTCCACATTTTTTTAAGAAACAGCATTTACGATCAAGCTTACGCTTATCTTCTCAAGTTTGGATGAATTTCTAAGGTTTAAAAAAATTTAACCAGGTTCCCAGAAATTCCGCTAGAGATTTTAAGACTCTTGGAATTTAGTGAAAAATTATTATTACCGCAATACTCAATATTGTTCAATTTCTTTAAAAAATTTGATATTTTCAAAAGGGGAAAGTGAAGACTAATAATGGGATGTTGCGGCCTTCGAAAATAAATTTGTTATGCTCCACCGTGTAGCTTGGAATTAATTTACTATTCTATGTTCGTTGGAATATTGTTTCATGATCAATTCTATCTTATTAAAATGCTACAAACTTTAGCCTAATATAAATTGCATTAGATTAAAAGAAAGTATTTTAATGCCGTTTTCTTTTCTGAAAAAAGAAATGTTACATTCATTTTACTTTTTATCAAAAAATTGCTATCCAAAGTTTTCGTAAGACAAAAATTTTGCATGATAAGGGATGATACAATAATTTCTAATAAATTCACTATTTCAATAAATCATTATATTGCAAATTTTCAATAAATAGGTCACAAAATTTTGCACTTTTTTTTAGAAAGGGAAACGCCATTAGTTTCTTTAGTTTAGTTTTTCGAAGCTTGTGAAAAGGACTGAAAGGAAATTTTTTTTCCAGGAAATTTTTCACAATCTCATTCACGGTGAAAAAGTTGATTTCTTTAATTTTCTAAGAAACAAAAAGCGATCTTGCAATTTATCTTGTAATGTACATACACACATACATACTTAATGAAACTACCACACTTTAATAAACAATTTATAAAACTTCTTTTAAAAAATTTAATTTAAAAAAAATTTAATTATTTATATAAAATCAACACAGTTTTGAAAATTCCCTTTTGGCTTAATATTAAAAATCTGCATTTTTTCCCCTCGCGCTTGAATTTTTTCCTTTCTACCTTCCTACGAAAAGGGAAAATTCCGTTACATTTGGCATCACTGGCACATAACTCTAAGTGAAATTCATAAAATTAAAAAAAAACAACTTTAAGAGTTTATTATTTATTGTAAGACTTAATGTATGTTTGTTTGTAAGTCTTATTTAAAATTTGATGTCTTTAAAAGCCAAAGGAAAACTCTTAAAATACATACAGTAGTGACCAAAATATTTCAAATTAAAACGGTACAGTTTATTATTGCACCGTCCGACAACAGTGAGCTATGCTTTCATTTTAAAGGACTTCAAAGTTTCCAAGGGATAAATTCATAAAAAATCCAAAGACTATTTTCTATTATAAATTATTATTAATAGCGGCTCATGAAAGATAACAATAAAATATTTTATGTGCATTGTTATTTAATATTCCTCCGAACACAAAGGACCTTATCGGAGGAAATTTTAAACAAAAAGTATGTGTAAGCATTTGAATATTGAGCAACTTGTAGCGAAATTTGATTCTTCTAGCTTTTTGATAAATATTTGTAAAATAATATTAGATGTTGTGCCAGGGAAGAATAATTTTCAAATATAAAGCATTTTCTCAAACTTTCCTATTCTATTGTAATGATGTTTAACTTATATTTTTTGGCAGTTTCCGCCATGTTCAAGTGGGGCCTCAACACTTCGGAAAATTCTCAGTGATTTCTTGTGTCACATCTTCCATTTCGCTCCTTCTCAGTCGTGCTTTGAATACATCAGTGCCATGTAAACCAAATCATTCTTATATTAAATTGTTCAGCCGTCTCGTTGAGAAATGAGCGGCAGTAGTGGCCTGTTTTTGTTTTCATAATTGAGTATTTTACATGATTATCGTTGTCCGCGATGATGACAATTATCATCAACCAATTCGCCACCTCTTTAATAGCCAGGATCTCTGCTTGGAAAACTCTAAAGTAATGGTCCCCCTTAACTTGATGTATTATTTGTAATTATATTCCAATAACTCTAGTAATATATTTAAAAATTATTCCAATAACCCAACAGTTGTAAACTATATAGAACTGGAATATTTTTGAATACACATTTGATATAAGCATCAAACTTTCCAGGATATAATAATTGGTTTTACCAAAATCAGCTGTTGGCTGCACGCCCATTAAACATATGATGAAGGGACGCTACCACCGATAGCGAATTGACTAATTTCAACCAATATTTTCGTGTTAACTATATTCTTTAATGTCTTTCTTAGTGAAGCTCTGTAAAATTTTAATGACAAAAAGCTATTCAAAGCCGGCGAAGTTATAGAGTATAATTCGAATCGACGGAAAATCATTTCGATTTGCGCAAATAGCATATAAATTCGAATAGCTTTCATTTTGAATCGAATTATAAAAGACGTATAAAACGAACAGTTTATTTTTCCCATACTATTTTTCCCGTACAATCTTTTTTTAACAGAATAAAGTATCCCTTCATGGTATATACGTTGTTGATGGATGGGTTTTTAATATTATTTCCGTGTGATTATAACATTTAAAATTTGTGTTCGGCAATAATACATTTTTAATGAAGCTTTTCCCACCTCTGGGGATTTGTTTAATTGAAATGCAAAAACTTCCCAAGAGTTTCTTTTCACATCTTAAGCATTAAAAACTATAAAAAAAATGTCATTATTTTAAAATGGAATATACAAGGCAGCGCACAGTGGCAAAAAGGGCCAATGCGGCGTCGGAAAAATCATATATTCTAAATCAGTTAATAAAAAATTTATGGACAAATATATTGTCAAGGATTGTGTGGTTAGAAAAACTACATAAGATTAAGGTTTCAAGCCTGGCTTAAATATTTCACATCTTTCTGCTATTATAAATATTTGTACTTCATGCTCGTATTACTATTAAAAATTTAACTCGATTTTTCAATTTGCAGTAGCATGAATAACCGGCAGGCAGCACAATCATCAACATACATTTACATACATACTATTTTTGTACATACACACAGAAAAAAATCATTGTAAAATCAACTAAAACAAGGTTGATTCAACTAGTTTTGTTAACAATTTTGCTTCATAAGCATTTCATGTTAATTTAATATGATATTAAAGTTTTTTTTTGAATTTTTTCTCTTTTCTCATGAATTAATTTTCAATATGTTTTGCGTTGTATCAACATGTTTCATGTTCACATGTTTATTTTAATATTATTATTAAAATTTCACAAATTTTATTGAACTTTTTAACATGTTGATTTAACAAAAGTCAACGTTTGTTAGTATTTAAAATTGACAAAAGTTTTTTAAAGTATTCCAATGTCATTTTTATTGTTCATAATAAATAGCTAAGAAAAAAAATAGGTAGTCTTGTTTCAACTACATGTATGCAATGTTAATATTACATGAAAAACTGTAATTATTACTTCAAAACGGAACTTACAAAATGAAACATTGATTAATGTTATTTTAACTCTGTAAAAGGTAAAATTTAAAATGAACAATGTTATGTCGATGTGATTAATTTTAAATCAACGTATTTTAATACTAAATTAACAATTCTAACCATTGATTTAACTTAAAACAATGTTAAAAGTACATTCAATTGGATTTTTTCCACATATTAACAATGACTTGATATCAACATTTCTTCATGTTGATTTTACATTTGGTTTCTTTTCTGTGTGTACACATAATTTATTGTACTTAAATCGTAATTATGTATTAAATTAATTTTATTGTGCTACGAATATTTCTTGCAGCTATTTGAAGTTTGCTACTGAAAAAAGAAATTAATAAAACTTTTGAGATCTTGCTATTATTTGCCATGTATGTGAAAACATCAATAAACAAATAGTAGCACCGAATTGCTAAAAAGAACAACTGTTAATTGTTGCTATTAGTAGCGAAAATAAAAAAATTACATTTGCTACTAGAAATATTCGTAGTACAAGAAAAAAAAAATAATTGGGGCTCTATATTAGTTCAACAAATTCTGTGTATGTGAGACTACATTTAGGCCATATTTTGCTAACGAGGAAATTTAGGCCAGAGTCACAGGAGCACATCACTGATATTCATCTCATCTTGTTGTACTGAAAACAACTATAAATTGAATAATAGCGTTTTTAAACCGCTCGTGAGATAAATAGAGATAGGGATAAATATTTTTTTTATTTTTAGGTGCACCGACGACAAATCTGTATCGCGTGTATTTTTTTTTTTGTAATTTCAGTACATTTTTTTTCTCAAAATTTTTCTCTATCAGATTTGCTCTTTTGCCACTGTGCACATTTCCGAAAACGACCACTCAAAAAAGCGCTTTGCAAAGCTTTGTTGTGTTACGTTTTTGCTATTCATTGGAACATTGAAGTTTCTTTAGAAAAACTACAAGCTCAAGCTCTATTATCTTCTCCTCATTATTTGCTAAATTTAAATTGTTTATAAACTGCAAATTTGTGATTTAAGCATTTTGTTGCTCTTTTCTATTTGTGTTTTTCTTCTTGTTACTTTTATAGAAAATCCAGCCAGACCAGAAAGACCAGCCAGCCAACGAACAAAACCAACAGACGCTTTAAGTTTTGAAGATTTCAAAGCGAACATAAAAAGCTAAACACAATCTACAACATCATAAAAACTTTTAGTTTTTTAAGCAACATTCTTTCTACGGGTTTGGCAATTCATGTTCTAAAAGACAAGACAAATTTTGTTGCAGTTGCTCTTGTTGCTATTTTTGTACATACGCAACTCCACAGCAAGTACTTACTTTCATTTATTCTGTGGGAAACTAGTACTTATTATACGAGCAGTTATTTACTGTTTGACACACAAAAATGAAGAGCGCGTAGCAGCAGTAAGCAGCAGCAGCAAACTTTCAGCACTTCTCGCACATTTATTGTCAGTGTCATTTATCATAAATTAGTTTTTTGTTTAAGCTGCTTCTTCGGTGAATGATTTTAAAGTTTATTTATTGTTGTTGCTTTTTATTATGATCACAAACATACGTGATTATTTACTTACATATTCTTGTTAAATTTATGTTGCTTTTTTAGAGATATTATTATATCTGCTGCAATCTACCAACTGGGTACGACAGTCGCAGCACAAATTATTCCATATTAATTGATGTGGAATTTTAATGTTCAAGTTAAGCTAAAAACTATTTGGAAAGTTAATGATTAGCATGTTGAAGCAGAGGCCTTTCTGATTTTAACTTTCAGAAGCACAGAATTTTTCGAAATTCGTGAGACAGCAAAAGAAGCACAGTGGGCCACGATCGCAAAATAAATAAAAATAAATATGTCTACAACTACTAAAATGCTAATTATACTTCGTCAAAACTTAAATTATCAATAGAAGGATAAATTTTTTTTCAAACACAAACTGCAAATCTTTTTTGGCTTGTCTGCACACGAAAAAATAAAATGAAATTTAATTTTTAGTTAGGAAATTCAATGATTTAGTATATATTTTTGTCTAAATACAGACATACAAAGAAATTCGCAGATTCAAACAAAAAAGTTCACAGTAATTTAATCGTAGCTTCCTTGATTTCTTGAAGAACGATTAAGTTTTCATATGAAATGTCATTTTCTGTTGCCCACTCCATACAAGTGTCAAGGGACTTAATGACATCATCTACTTTAACTTTTTGTTTATGTTCAATTTGTGCAGTTTCTTCAATTTCTCTTCTCCATTCTGCAATTTCAACACCTGTTAAGTTTATATCCCTTAAAACATCCTGCAACAAATATAAAATGGATGGTGTAATTGAAGCCTGTTCTTCTGCTATCTGATCCCGTAACAAAATCAATGGTAGATCATCTTGGTCAGTCCATTGTTCATTTTTTGACACTAAAACGTTCCAACATTTCTTAGTGGCGACGGTAAAAACTTTTTTCCCATGAATTAGCTAAAAGAATAACTGTCATACGAATATTAAAAGCTTTAAGCTTTTTTCCAAGTCTGTGCCTTTTGTGCCAATTAAATGTGTTAAAAGAATTTTTGTAATATTTTTAATATAGATAAATTTTTATAATAGATTTTTGTTAAATTTATTGATTTCTGATCTAGTGGTTGAAGTGGTGTAATTTGGAGGCAGGCACATTATGACAAACTTTCCATCATCGATCTTGAGTTTGCTGAAACTTTAAGTACTTGTTAAAATTACGTTTCTGAAGAAATAAATTCAAAGAGAAAATTCCTTTCAATTTTATAAAACACAAAAAGTTGCACTTATCGTGATTGGTTTTTCGAAAAAGTTGCAGTTCTCAAGGCTCTAATGTAAGAAATTGCATGTTGCGCTAATCGGGGTGTTGCAGTTATCGGTAGTTGCGTAAATCGAGCTCCTACTATATTTTGAAATTATTTAGCGGCATATAACACTGTTGCAGCTTTTATAAATGTTTTCAAACGTTTTCTTTTTTCAAATTTATTAATGTGCTGTTCATAGAATTCAATCAATCGAATTGAGTGAACAATTTGTATGAAAACCACTCAGTTATTCGAGTGGTTTCCATACATACATATTTTCTACTCAAGTCGATTGCTTGGATTTTCTAAACAGCAAACATAAATAAATAATAAAATTTTTTGTCAAAAAGTAACTTTTGTATGAAGTAGAAATAAAACAAAATTGGAAAATAAAGTCGATAAGATTTTCATCACATCTAAAATTATTGCATTCTTTTTCAACTTTCGACTTCATTTCATAACGAATCGATTTGTATCACGTACCCGATAATTTTATTTTTCTATCTGCCACACTTAATTTTGATTAAACAACGCGAATTCATGTCGCAGGTGGTGCTGTGCTTTCAGCTGACTATTTCTATTTCGTCTTGATATTTTTTGTTTTGGGGCATGTGTGGCTTGTGATAAAAGTTGTTAAAAATACATTTTAAATAAATTTTTCGTGGCTGTTTTTTCATATTTTGTGTTCAGCAGTCGCTTATTGGTGTGAACTGGAAAATGAAACGAACACGCAAGTATGCATTTAAAGGGAAATAAATAAGTCCCGGGCTTGTATATCGAAATATCGATTAAAAAAAAGATGTGTGGCACTCGGGGACTGCGGCGGCAAAGCTATTGCATAGCATTTTTTTATCAACTTATGCAATTATATTTATTTATTTTTTATTTATGCAGTATTTTTTTTTTCTTTCATATTAATTCAAGTTACACTTTTTGAGCGTGGTGACCGATAAGATTTTTTTCTTTTATTGAATAAATGAGAAGTTAATATCGTTTAAAATATTTTTATTATCTTGCAATACATGCAGGTTATTCAGGAATTTTTATCATTGAAACTATAGGTTTATGGTAACTGAAATAAAAAACATAAGTTTGTAGTAGTTTTAACTACATTTTAATCAATTGTTTTACGAGTACGTTGTTACTTTTGTGCTTGTGGTTTTCATAAAGTTTTTAAATTAAATTATTTACGTACAAATAACTGTTAATAAATCTTAAAGAAATATATTTATAAAATTTATACTCGTACCGAACTAAAAGGACAAACTAAATAACTGAATAAACCTTAATTCTTCCTTTCTTTTGCTTTATGGCCATCTTTACCTTTGAGAACCTATTTTTTCAGTTGTTTGACAGTCAAATTTTCATATGCTTTCACAATTTATTTTTATTACTTAAAGTTTTCCTGGGTTTCTTGTGCAAATTGTGCTGTTTTGTAAGTAATAAAAAAACGAACAACATTCCTATTTGCACACTTAACAAAAAGTCCACACACAATCTTTGTGGAAATATAATCAAAAAACATACACACGAGGAGCTTGATTTTAGTACGTGTACGAGTTAATAAATACATTTACGAAAGATATGTACATACGTTTGAGTCTGTTTGTGTGTGTGTGTGTGTGTGTATGTAAGAGTGTGCTTGAGAGTGCGTGTGTATGTGTATTGAAAGAAAAACAGCAAGTTTTTCCATTATACTTGTATATACTTTCTATTCCCTGCACTTACCATTTATAATTCTAGTCAGCTTATTACGTCTTGTCGACGATGGACTCAACAGACTTTCACGACGACTACTGCCCGCTGTTGTGCCACAAGTTGATTGTGTTACACCCACTCCAGTGTTTAGATTACCAGTCTGTCCACCACTAACACACAATTCATTGATATTCCACTGGGCACTTTGCGATGAAGAACTGCAATTGCTGAATAGACTACTGGCCGATGGACGTTTGCTAAAAGGAGGTACCGCAGCTCTTGGTATATCTAATGAAGGTCGGGGTGAATCACTCCAAACAATTTCTGCGAATGAATCAATGCTGGCTGAACGTTGTAAAGCACTGCTGTCTTTGCGCCTGTAAAGCAAAAAAATAAAAAAATAAAAAGGAATAAAAAATTGAGAAATGGTTGAGGTTGAGGTTGAGAAAGTGGGTTAAGTATGGGTGCAGGAAAATTATGCAAATAACTGTAAATCAGTTAATGGAAATTTCAATAAACTTTGATTTGAATAAACAAGCAAAGTATTTTAACTTTATTTTTTTTTTAATTTTACGTGCCACTCAACGATGGGTTTTGCAACTACATATTTAAATAATTTTAATTTTTATATAAAAAAAATTACGTATTTTTGAAAACATTTTAAACAAACGCTTCTTGTATACAATTGCAGATATTTAAGCCGTCCGATCTAATAAAATAAAAATAAAAAGTAGGGCATTTTCTTAGTCTCACTCAGTGATGCTAAGGGTAGGGAATTTTCGCTTTTTGCAGGAAATTTATTAGAAAATTTTTAGAGAAGGGAAAAACGTACAAATTTATTTAAAGTGATTATTTTTCGAACAAATTGGTTGTTTTAGTAGTTTTTAATTCAAAGTGATTATTATTTTTTGGCTAATGTTCGTAACATTTTTAGGCAGAAAGAAGTTGACATGAGACAATATATTCCAAAGGTGAGCAAGTCCCAAAAACGGTCCAGCAACAAAGATTTTTTTAAATTGATTCAACTTATTTTTTATCTAGTCTAATAGATTAATAATTTTATAAATAAGAAAATGTATTTCGATGATCATTAATTTATAAATTATTACCAAATCCTATCCTACCTCAGATCTTCTAATTTTATACCAGAAATTAAAAATTTTTATATATTCATATCCATATTTTTTTACATTGAATTCACTGCAATTTTAGCAAAAAAAATTTTGTGTTTACTACTTTGGAAACATTAAAATTCAGAATAGAAAATAGAATAGAAAAAATGTAACGTGCGTCACAAACTACAAAATTTTTAGGCTGCAAATAAGTTATTTTAGACTTTTAGCGCGCGTCACAAGAGTTTGTGATCAATTATTTTGCAGCAAATACCTGATAAATATTTATTTTTTATGCCATTCGAATGAACACTGTATATCCCACTAAACACCATGCATAAACATTGGCGTTTTGAATTTGAAAACGCCAAAGAGGTGTTCTAACAAACGAAAACGCTAGAAATTTGGCGTTTTCGCACCGCTAGTGTATAATGAAGCGATCTGGCTTATTTTATTGAAACCGCACTTTAAACACAAAATGAAATGATGCGCAATTTAGATTTAATATGTTTTCTTTTTATTTAAGCTAAGGTTTGTAACATTTTCCCACGATTTTAATTAAAAATATGCAATTTAAAAATTTTCTTTGAGTTTGTCAATTGTCTGTTTCAATTGTTTACTTTTGAACTTCTTTTGATTGGAGCTTTTTTAAAACTAATATAGAAAGTAAGAACGCTGTCGGCATTTTAATTTGAAATTTATTTATTTGCTTACGTTGTTTTATGACAAAATATCTGTTTTTATTGTTCGAACATAGCTTCGAAAAATAGCAAAACGCTAGCAAATCGTAGCGATTTCAGAACGGGTCAAAATGAGTTTGTGAAAACGCGTACGAATGTAGAATTCGTCACGCAGGATTTGCCCATATATTAATTCCTATGGTTCCAAGGTGGAGCAAAGGGCAACTTATGCATTTTTTCCATAAAATTTATTTTATTAATTATTATTTATTAGAGAGTATTATAGTTATTACCATTCATGTATGAAAAAATTATTTGAGAATAAGTTTAAGAATATATTAATTTCTTAATTCTTATTTTTGTTGAGAATGATGTATTCCTCAAATCATATTTAAATCATCTCCAATTATTTATTTTTTAACATAAAGCTTGATATCAAATCTTTAGCAATTCGAGATCAAACCTGGTTGCTTGCTGGGTTAGTACTTTTCAATTAGCTGACCAATATTGTGCATTGCTGAAGTATGATTTCAAATTTTATTTGCTCACTTAATTTTGAATTCATGGTTTCATTCCTAATAAAATTTTCCGTACGGGACGTAAAATCCAAAAATTTATTCTGAAGGAGTAAACTGCAAAATTTAAAAAAAAATGTGAAAAATCAAATACCAAAAATAAGGTGATCGAATTAATATTCTTATCTGCTTCGCAAAAAAAGCATTTTTATATTAAATTGCCAGCATCAAACTTTTTTACACTTTGCCCTTCTTACGATATTTCCCTTAAAAAAACTGTGACTTTAAACTTGTTAACATTTTCTTTTGGCCTTGCGTTGTTTTTTTTTCTTTTACAATGTTTTTTCTATTTATTTTACTTTAAAGTTTATTGTTATTTATGCAAGAAACTTTATATGTTTGCATTTTTTGTTTATCCTACTTTTGAGTTGACGTTTTGTTTGAAAAGCGTGACTTGTTTTCTGTAATGAATGCAAAAAAATATCTACGAGTAAACACATCCATAGATCAGATACAGTTAAACGACAACCCGGAATTTAAGGAATTTTCACTTAAATTTAATGAAAAAATGTATAAAACTACCTGGTAAAAATAAAGTTTCAAGATAACAAGGTCTGTAAAGGCGTGAAACGAGAGTTTTTCATAAATATATTTTTGGAAGAGGCTTGATTTTTGTATGGAAAAGCAGCACAAATAAAAATATTTTTAACTTCAATATGTAAAGTGCTTTCTTCCCAAACTAATATTTTATTTATTCAGTATTTTTTTCATTCAAAACATGTACATTAAAATTGGTTATTGATGGTTATTAGCTTGTTCCTCTGTGCATTTCGCTGTTACTAATGCAGATCGTGAGGGAACTTTTACCCACATAATTCTTAGAAAAACTAAATATATTAGACTAGATAAAATTTCTTTGGAATAAATGGGAAGCCTGCATAATATCAAAGTTCAAACAAGACTCAATAATCAATCATGTTTATTTTCTATTTCTGAATTGATCGTTTTTTAAATACTTGTACAACCTGCTTTCTTATAAGAAAAAAAACTGTAAGTGCAATAAATACTTTAAATGCTATTTCCATACAAAAATCAATTCCAGGATTTTTTACACCAACGATTTAATGATACACAAGGTCAGTTCTCTTCCTTATACAACTCGTTTACATTCATGTTCACACATGAACATACTATTTGTACACATTCTGGCATACAATTTTTAAATAAATTTTTGAATATTTCTTTCATTCTTCTATTTTAAAAGTTAATATGATATTTCTGCAATCCCAGTAGGCAACTGGTTTAGACAGTTTTGTTTTGTATGTAAATCACTGAGTGAGTGAGTGAGCGCTTTCCAAATCAATTGTCTGTCTATATGAGTTGCTCAAAAGCAGCACTTGAGATTTCGAAATGCTTTTAAAGGGGTTGAAGAAGTGTAGTTTTCTTATATTTTTATTGTATTATATTATTGTCACCCCATTTTTGCTTCTACCCTCATTGATGAAGATCTCTGAATAAAACCAGTTTATTTTAAGTTTTTGGCAAAAAAAAAAAACTTGATCGTTTTTAAATTAACTAAAGGGAGATTTTTCATTCCAAAAATAGATTTTAGTTTTCTGCTTCATAATTCTCGTATTCTTTTTCTATTTAAAGTTAAGTTAAATACAAATTTTAAAGTGTGTACTGCCGGGCGGTTCATAACCTCTGCATTGAAAGGGTTGTTCACATTCCTTAAACAATTGTGAAATTTGTTAATTACAAAAAAATTCCTCTCAACAAAGCAGTCGTCTCTGCGACGACTGAATTTCTGATAATAATAAATATAAATTCTATAACAAAACACTTTTCACTATCTCAAGTTTACATTCAAAATAAAAGCTTTCAGTGTGCAACAAAAAGCCTTCAATACAAATTCAACTTCATTCCAAACAAAAAACCAAAAAAGAAATATAACTTTCCAAACACTTTCATCTCAAATGAGCGCGTAAGATTTGAATAAAATTCGGGCCAATTTGAAAAAAATTCAAATGCAGAGGTTACAAAAAGAGTTAATCGCCACTTTTTATTAATTTTTTTAAATTTATTTTTGGTATTAGGAAAAATAAGTTATAATAAAAAAAAATTATAAAAGATTATTTATGGTTACAGGATTTGATGTTACAAACTTTTTTTTTGATGTAGGCCAAGTAAAGTTTTTCCAAAAAACTCTATTAGTAAAATGAAATTTCAAAGTCTCTTTATAGAAGTTTAGAAATCCTTGCGTTATTTTGATGCCTTTACAAAAACTAGTGCAGTGCAGAAAACGGGCATTGCCAAAGCTGCTCTACATTAAATTTTGCTGACTTCATTAAAAATTTGTTAACCTGTAATTAAGGAGGTAGGGGAATTTGTAAACTGACTTTTAATTTTTGGAATCACTCCTTCCAATTCCTCTCTACTAATTTAATTTTTTTAGTATCTTCCCATGAAAATGTAATTAAATATTTTAATTTTCTTAAATTAAGAATGTTGTCTGCTACTTTGTAAGAGATATAATTTAGCCTCGGTTTACACTATGAAAGTATTCTTTCTGAAATATTCAATAATTCTCTTTTAAAATTTCATTAATGTTTACAAATTGAAATTTTTTGTAATGAAATTTAAGATATTTTCATGTTTATCTTCACATTATTTTGGTTGCTGTCCCACTGTGAAAGTGAAGAAAAGTAAAAGAAAATCTAAAATAAAGCAAAAGCCATTTTCAGGTTGACAGTTACGAATTACAAAGCACAAGAGCATTTGAAAGTACATGAAAGAGTGTACGCCTTCGTAATTTTCTCTATCCGCGCACCCACAAACTAACACTTTCACAAATAAAACTTGCATTGTGTGAACCGAGACTTAATAAAATTGTAGTAAAAAAAATTTTGCAAACGGGGTAAACTTTGCCAGCCCGTCTTAAATTGAGCACCAAAAAGTTACCTCATAAGTTAAATTAAAGTAAAATTGGGCTCGTATTTCGAAATTTTTAAATTCAAATTAATATTCAAAAAAAATTTTGGAATTTGTATGGAAATTTCGATCGATATCGTATGCCGTAATTTGCCCCCTGATAGTGTGAACACAAAATGTAATGGTACGTTGGATTTTTTGACAGTCGCAACAAATCTCGTTAGATTTCTTTCACACAAAATCCAATGAATATCTTAAGACCTGTATGATAGTGTGAAAGGCCCTTAGGCACTCTCATTGATTTGCTTTTGTTTTTAATTGTAGCAATACTTACATAAGTAAATGTACGTGTGTATTTTTAGCATTTGTAGTGTAGTGTCAACTTTAGGAGCCTTTTATTCTTTTAATAGTGAACCGATTTAAATCGTATATAATCGGGTCACTAAAGCTCAACAATGTCTACCATTTGTTAAAAGAATGAAGAAAATCGGCTGGAGAAAAAGAGATCTAAAAATTTGTCTTTGCCTATTTATTTACATTTTGGGAAGCCCCGTAGACTAGTAGAGAGTGTACTAGCCTATTAGTTTGGAGGTCGCAGGTTCGATTCCTGCCTAGACCCTGGGTGTTTCTGCAGAAATGGCTTCGTGGTTTTTGTTTGTTCTTTAAAAAAATATAATAGATATAATCTAATTGATGAGGTCTTTAATTAAAGGACTTTAACAAAACTTATACAATCCCGTATATCGGCCAATATACCAATTACTGTCTCACCTTTAAAAATTTATTTAAACATACGTTCTTACACACATACAGAAATCCAAAACTTAAAAATTCTTATTAAGCTTATCAATAGAACCTATCATATTTATATCTTTTATAGGAAAATTATGCTTTTTATTAAAAAAGTGAAAGAAATTGATTGACATTTTTGCACAACAGGCAAATGACACTTGGCTCAATTGATTTGTGAATCCATTCAATGTGTCGTTTATCCAAATTATTTATGTCGTAATAATTTGGATGAACGACAATGATCTGCCAAAGAATAATAAAGAAATATATATATTTTCCTTTTTATTATTTATAAATTTAATAAAAAGAAAAAGTGTGTCAAAATGTTAAAAGTCATGGAGGTAAAATGAGTATTGAAAAAGGCAAAAGGCTTAAAAAGCAATAAAATATATAATAATACATATTTATGGAAATAATATTTATAAATAAATATCGAGCCTTTGCTGCAACAGAGTTATAACTTAAGAAACTTGATTTTTGAGTAAATCGTCATATGTTTATTCATATTCATATAAAATGTCCTACAAATATCTTTAATTTAATGTTTACCTTTTGAGAAGAAAATATCATTTTATTTTTCCCCCAAGTTGTGGATAAATTAAAAACTGAAAGTTGTTTAAATGTATGTATGTGGTGTGTATGTGAGTGGGTGCGTGTATGTATGTTTGTAAACCTCTCATAACTTAAGAACGGCTTAACCGACTGCAACCTAAACAGTGGCATTTTAAAGATATCAGCCTCACTTATATTTCGTTTGATAATGAATCGATCGGTTCGATAGATTTTGAGGAAAAAATTTAAAAAAAAAATTTTTTTAAATAAAATCTAAATCGTTTGAATCTAAAATCTATCAGCTCTTAAAATTTAAAAAAAAATCACGTCGATTGCGGCAAATTTATAAAAAAATCAATTGATGCGTTCGGAAAATATCAAAGAAATCATTTATTTAATTATTGTCAAATAAATTTTCAGAACTCATTCATTTACTTTATTGAACTTGAAAAACTTCGTCAAATTCCGCAAATTTTATTTTAATCATTTAAATGGTTCGTTCGAGTTATCGTGGTAGAAAAAAATCGGTGAACCTTTTTTTTGCCCTCAATTAATTATTTGTATGTGTGAGTGTTTTTCGATTAGATGTCAGATTTTTAATAAAAATAATAATTAACATTTATACGCAATTGTTGAACTGTTTTAAAGTATATATTGAAATGAAATTTTTATGGCTTGAGTTCAAATCTAACTTTCGAGGTAGCGACCTCGAAATCAGTACTGATCCGTTCTGCTAGTCTGATGAATAAATTGTTTCAAATAAAAAGTACTCTCTTAATAAAATAATGAATTTATCCAAAAATAATTTCTTAAATTAAGAAGATATGGGTAAACTCAGATTTAAGCTCAAGCCATAAAAATTTCATTTCAATATATAAAAATAATAATTTTAATTTTTTTATTATTATTGTCCTAATATTTCGAATGGCGTCGCTCGTTTTCAATTAATAAAGAAAAATTTAAATTGGAGCAGCTGAGGGAATGAGTACTTTCTGCGCTGTCACGAACCCATCATATTTCTCGTTTCTTGAGGTATAACTCTATTGAAGAAAAGGTTCGATATGTATATTTTTCTTCCTCTAAAGTTAAAATAAAATGATTGAAGTCTGATTTTCCATTACAAATTTTTAAAAGTCAGTAGTAGTATTTCCGTTTTGAACTGAATTACGAGTAAATTCAGTGGTTAAATAATTTCATTTCTTTTAACCATAAACATTGTTTTATGTACTTATATTCTGACGTTTTAGTATTTTGTGCACAAGAACTATTTTAAAAGTTACAGCAAAAATATTAAATCGCAAATTTTCGAGAATTTTTCGGGAAAGTAAAAATTTGTTAGTAAATATCCCCAAAGTTTTATTTTTTGGGCTAAAACCGATTTATCGTACGATTTGCATTAATCTTATGTATATTCTGACGTTTAAATACTTTGTGCACAAGAAGTATTTTAGAAGTTACCGCTAAAAAACTAAATCGTAAAAGTTTGTTAGTAATTAGCTCCCCTTAGTTTTATTTTATATTATAAAATATAAAAGTTGACTTTGTTTTGCATAAAGAATATTTAATAATATAAAATTCTTTTTGCTCAAAAAGGATATTATAAGTAAAAGTTCAAAAAGATAAATAAGAAAACAAATACTGCAAAGTAAAATGTTGTGCATTTCAAGGATATCTTTTGGAAAATATTGTACAACTTTTGTATACACAGATATTTGCATAGATGCGAACAGAGCATTTTCGTATTAATGTGGAAAAATAATAGAATACATGAAATTATTAGAGGGTCCCATAAAATATTGATCGTCTATCATTATTTTATATTTTTGCGTTATGAATAATTAAGCAGACTATAAACAGAATATATCTTCTAAATTACTTGAAAGTAGTTATTAAATTAGTGATTAATTAAGTAGCAAATAAATTATACTTTGTGCAAGTGTGTTGGCCTAACATTTATATTTTCGTACGTGCCCCGAAACTTAAAATATAAGAAGAGCTGTATGTATCTCACATAAGTCACGTATTTATCCTTTAGTGAATGTTTAGTATAACTGCCAGTTTTTGGAAATAAAATAAAAATTTTCGTTTGGGAATAAAACAATAAAAAAAGTAAAAAATTTTTTATGTTTTCAATATGAATTCCCAACCAACAGATATTTTTATTTTTTCTAAAACAGCCAGTAAAGAAGGTTAATTCATGCATTTGTTTCGCACAAAATAATTGTAGGGAAAATTTAAACATTATTCATCCATTTGAATAAAATAGTCCCGCAAATCGCAAATCAAAGCCACCATATGAAATATGTAAATGAAACAGAAAAATCTTTGACAAATTGTGTAGAAAAATGTGTAAAAGAATAGCAAAGTGCTTCTCTGAATAGCGAATGATCTAAATAAAGCGATCTTTTTTGAGAACTAAAACAAAATTAGAATACAAACGTATTGCTGTAAATGCATTTTAGAAACACTATAATTTGGCACGTCCGTTCCAAATTAATTTAGCTGGATTCACCCATAAATTTTTTGCCGAGCAAATTTTTTCTCTTCTCGAGAGGGAAATGATTTTGTACGGATATTGCATTATTTGATGTGAAGATTAAGGGGAACTACGCTAATAATTGCCTCGAAGTTCACCAGAGCAGTTGACCTCATTGCACCATTAATTGCGAGACTAGCAGTCCTTTGCAGCGTGACCAGCAGCGTTGTCAACTTGAAAATTTCAAAACGCACCAAAATGGAGCCAAATAAAATGCGCCATTTAAAAAAACGCACAAAGCTTAGTATTTATCTTTTATTTAAAATGTTTATTGACTTAATTTTGCCTAAAAATTACATTTTGTATTAAAATATAACAATACACCAACCAGTCTTCTGCAGTTAAGAGTTAAAAAAAATAAAACAACAAAAATAGATAATAATTTTTTATTTCTTAAATTCTCTACTAAACTTTTTATAGAGACCAACGATTAATAGTTCACCATTGATCCTTTTATTAAAATATTTAAAAAAATTCATTTTTATCAGAAGTTTGATATTTTCATATTAAAAATTTATAGCATTTATTCACCTATTAAAAAAACCCTTAAAAATAAAATTTTTTTCCGCATGCCAAAATCTATTGAAAAATTGATGACACAATATCGATTGCTAAATCAACCCGCCCTAATATACAGGCCGCTTTTGTTATTGCCGGCATGGTACCCATCGAGCTAGAGGCCGTATCGGACGGTACGGATGGTGTGACTAATTTGTGCCTACGGAAGTGCCAAGAACCTGACACCTGACATCAGGACATGGTTAGCAAGAACACATGGTGACATAAACTTCTACATTACACAGTTTTTCAGTGGACATGGTTGTTTTAGGTCGTACTTGTATCGTTTCGGACATGACAGTCCTCCATTTTGTCCGAGCTGTGATGGTAATGTCGTTGAAGATGCCGAACATGTGTTCTTCATATTTCCACGATTTGTTAGTGGGAGAAGAAGTCTTAGGGCGTAGCATTAGACCGGACAACATAGTTCCAATCATGTTGGAATCTTTGAATAACCGGACGTGTGTATGTAATTTTTGAAATTGGTTCTATTGAAACTTCGTAGGTTAGAAGATATTCGCAGAAGAATCAATATAGTTTAGATCGGGTCTCGGACCTATCCCAACCCGTGACGTGTAAATTTTTCGATAGTTTCACGGGGAGCGTTTGGGTGCAAAAAAATGTGGCCATCCCTTAGAGCACCCTAATTTGGAAAACTGGAAATAACTCGTTCAAAATCCAACTTTTTAAGAATCCATTTATGAACAATAATAGAGGAGCACTTTGTCTTCAAAACCCATTCAACTTTTTCTGCCCACGTTGACTCCTTCCGAAAATAACACCATTTCTAATGGATTAAATAAGATTTTATATGTTTACAGAGTCATGTTAGCATGCTAACAGAGCTCTGTTAAACTCTGTGGTTTGTGTCTAGGGAGTTATATTTTAAAATTTAACTTCACACACATTTGAATTTGCTTTGGTGCCACCAAAAATTAAAAGAAGCCACCGAAATTAAAAAAAGTGCACCGCGCACCAACTAAGAAATTTCTCGCACAAAAAAATTTTAAAATGCACCGAAAATGTTGCGAAACGCACCCAGCTAACACCGCTGGTGACCAGAGTAGAAGAGCCACTGCTCTCCTCCTAATGCTGCACAGGCGAGAACATGTCTGATAATTGGTATTTATGTCTAATGTACAGTGTATTCGTATGAAGCGCCTAAATCCTTCCATATATTCTGCAATAGAGATTGTTCTACGGTGGATGTACTTGCATTACTGCCGGAAAGATGGTGCCATTCCATTCATCATTTCGGCGAAAGTAAGGCGATGGCTCTAGATATTTCCCAGGCGTTTGATAGTGTGTTGCATGATGAACTTCTGTCAAAAATTTAATGCTTTTGGTGTCGGTTGTGACTTCTTTCGATTTATATCGTGCTTTCTCACTGATCGCACTACATGAGTTGTTATAGATGCCAATTTATCAAACGACTTCAGGATTAATTCAAGGCTTACACAAGGCTCCATTCCTTCGCTTACTCTATTTCTTATATTTTTAATTGACCGTCTATTTGGTTACAGATGATTAGCAGCGTTTGCCATTCGCATTCATTTAGATATAAGCCAACCCTGTCGGAGATTGGGGTGAAGCTGCACTTTATCACTATCTTGCAACAATCGCTGAATGGAGTCGTGCAAATAGGCTCGATTTGAATTCCCGAAAGAACCAGTTTTCTTATATACGTCTAAACAAACATGCTGCCCCATCTGTAACTGTGGCTGGTATAAATATTAAGGAATCGGAAGTTCTTGGCACGAAAATCAATTGTGATGTTCGGTGGACGGATCACATTGTTCAAGTTTCATTCAAGAACCATACAAGTGCCTTGGTTTTTTAAGACGATGTAGGAGCTACTTTACTTCATCTGATCTTCTTAACATCTGATCTTTTATGCCAACTATATTCGATCGAGAATAGACTACAACTCTCATGTATGGGTCGGTGCATCAACATTTGTTTTGAACATACTCGACCGCCTACAGGATTGTCCTCTCCCTCCTTCTAAGCTGATCGGTGACACTAGAGTAACCAACCTTATTGGCTCTCTCGAGCATCGACGCAATGTGGGTTGTGTTTCATTATTTTATCGTTACCTCAATGGAATGTGCTCTGATAAAATTGGGGAAGATGTTTCCGATGCCCCCACTTTTTTGAATAACACACGCTCATTCATTTGTGGTCGATTGGTCAGTGCAGAGAGAATTCGTTTTCAAGTCGCACAGTTGGTATGTGGAATAAACTCCCTGCACTGGGGTTTCCTGTCACTCTCAAAGTGTGAAAAATCAAGTCGAACATCCACAAACACTACTCTCTGCCTTCTCCTTCCCATAACATATTTTCCTAGTTCCAGCACAATCCATTGCATCTGTAGGGCTCATCCCCTAAGTACTGGCCCTAATAAAAAAAAATATTAAAAAAAATATTTCGGGTATTTATACACGTAAAAGTGGTTTTTGGGACACCCATGAGTTTGTTTTTGTACAGTTTTGTTGGAAATATTATATTTAAGTTGTTGGGATTGAGCAACACATGGATTTTCTTATCCAAAGCATGCAACGACATCTTCGTTATCATTTTTCTTGACATCGTCATTGTGGTTATTAACATCCTTATTTAATTCTTATAAATAAGCACAAACAGCAGGAAATAGTACATACATACATATAAAGACAAGCTACTCATGAAGGAATATGACAAAAGCAAAGTACTTTAAAGTAGATTTTCATTTGCACTTGTGTTAAAGATATCAGAGGAAATTGGTTTATTTTATTTTTTTTTTAATTTGCTAGACTGCTTCAAAGCAGAGATGACACGATATTTAAAGCGTTAAACTCATTATTGATTTGTTTTGATAACCGATTTTATGCAAGTGATGAACTGATTTTATTGTTTAGTTGTTATTGTATCGGATGTTACTTTTGCACACGTAATTTCATGTGCATTTCAAAATCAGTGTTTGACAATGAATTTAAAATTTTTGATTTATATAATTATAAAAAGCATTAAACAGCTGTTGTCAGATGTTTATTTATTGCAAACAAAATTTTTTTATTCCTAAAAAATGCTCAACCGCAGGTTGCGAAATTGTAAAAAAATTCATTTTTAAACTCTTAAAAAAATATTTAATGCAAAATTATTTTTCCACCTTCTAAATGAGCTGTCGTTTACTATACAGCGTTGATGTAATAGGACATTAATACCATGGCAAGTGTCTTTGTTAGGGTCGTTTTTTTTTTTTTGATCACATGACACTTTTAATCATTGCAATGTCATGTTTTGCCTCAGCTGATAATTTTGTGACCAATAGAAATGATGAAAATTATGTCATCAATAAAATAACACACCGATATCAGAGATATAACGAATGTGAAACAATTTAATGACAAAATGTCATCAATCTAATGTCATTGACATTTAAATCATCACAACGTTCGTGTTATTTGACATCAATTCTGTGAGAAATATTTTTTTTTGAACCCATAACAATTGTCACAAACTCAATTTTGATATTTAATGACAAGTTGTCATCGATATAATAACTATTTGACATGCATTTGAGGACTGCATAGCATCCTTCCAATGATGAATTATTATTGCTATTACGTTGGAATAAATAAGAATTGAAATAAAATATGTTTTTTATTACCATAAAAATAAAAATATTATTCATCATATTGTTTTTATAACAAGAAAATAAAGACTAAAGCACAGCAACCACCATAGTGATCTCCCATTTATTTATTTTTTTTGAAAATAATCGAGCTTGTTTTGTAAATCACAAAATTGCAAATGATTTGATTTTCGAAAATTAATGACATCCAAGTAAGTGTTTTCTAAATCACACGATTTTTGGCATTTTAAATGACAACACGCAAAAAACAACAAAAAATCAACAATAAGTCATAATTTAGTTTTTGAAATCCTGTGATTTGAACTTTTGTGAGTTACAGAGCAGTGTGTGGTTTCTTTGGCACTTTATTTTCTTCGCTCTCGTTCTCTTCGATGTTCCTGACACATGTTATAAGTAAGGCCCATAAACTCAGTCTTTAGTTAACTGACAGTGGTTTAACTAGCAGATTTTCATATAAATGTCATAGGTTAAAGGGAGGTTAAAGGGCCATCATTAGTTAACTAAAGGTTGTAAATTTGGTTAAAAATATCAAGAAGAGCTGTCATATTCTCTTTCGTTTAAGGCCCAAATTCATAACTTTTAGTTAACTAATGATGGCCGTTTAACCAATGACATTTATATGAAAAGTCGTTAGTTAAACCGCTGTCATTAGTTAACTAAATACTGAGAATATGGGCGTAAGTGTTTGTGTCTGTGCATGTTTGCTGTACGGTTGTAGTTTTTAAAAAACGTTTGTAGATTTTATTAGTGTTGTCATAGTAATGATGATGGCATCAATGATGTCAAAATTCATGTTGACAGGACGTCATCAACACGAATGTGGACTTTTCTGTGAATGCATAATATTTCCATTTCTTGTTTTTCCCCCGTGGTGTACTGAAAATCTTAATCTTAAATCATTTTGTCTACTTTTAAATATTCAATGAAAGCATCAAAATTTTCCTAGTTGGTGTCTCCGGAATTTTATTTGAAATATTTCCTTTTGCTCATCCGTAACTTCTAAACACTTCATTAATTCATGTGGTTAATATTTAGTATGTGAATAAATATACAAATGCAATTGTGTATTTTCGTTTGTAAATGGAGGAATACCCTGCTGTTCTTGAAAGTATTTGAAAATTTTTCGATTTAATTAGATATAAAAAAAGATGATCACTGCTTGTTTGCCAACAGCTACGTGACTATTTATTTTGTTGATTGAATGTTTTAACATGAAGCTAAAGGACTACGTTTATTGTCGCATACACTGGTTGGCATCCAGGAGAAGATGAACAAATTATATGAAGTTGGGTTAAAGATCAACTTAAGTAAGAAAATATTTATTGCGAATTTCGAATAACTTCATTTCGATTACTTCAGTAACTCAGTTTAGCTATCTAAGTCTGCGTCTTATTGACCTGATTACTACTTTATAAGCGAGAGAGACGAGGGGAAAAGAAACGAGTACTCAGATGCATGTACTGTTATTACGTTTTGTTTTCTCAGTCGTAATTTTAGGCCGGCCCGAAGGTATTCGCAAGTAAATTTCGTCAACATAACATGCTTTGTGTGAAAAAGAAAAAGTAAGAATCATGTAAATAAGACAGGATTTGTCTAAACGTAGGCTTAAGAGTGTGGTAAGCACTGATGGAGGTGCAGATGCAGATTTTTTTTTTAAGAGAAGTAACACCATCAAATTATTTTTCAATTCTCATTCAAGATTTTTACACATACTGCTTTGCTGTGACGTAGGCTGCTTGCAAATTTAAAGCAAATTTTTTTGCAAGATGCCATCAACTTAAAATGTGAATGAAAAAACTGCAATCAGCTGTTTTCATGACTGTAATTTAAAACACTTTATGGAATGAAAATTTGTGAGCAAATTCTCGTCAAATTTTAAAAGTGTAAGTGTATTGGTAAAAAAGTGGGAGAGTATTGAAAATTTGAATGAAAATTTTATCGTGTGACTACCAAGTAAGAGAAGTAACACTCAGGGATAGTAAAAGGGGACAGATGGTGAAAATCTGAAGCTTAATTGTTTTACAACTTTGATATTGCGCGTTGTTAGTTTTTAGATCAGCGTTGCAGCCCCTCTGCTGTCAAGTAGGCGCATTAAATTTGTTTAAATTATGCAGCAATTTTTTTTTATGTAGCGCCGCAGAATGGTAATAAATCTGTATCTTTGGAACTTGCGATACGATTACAAAATAATGTATGTAGAAATCATAGTAGAGGACCTATGCTTTAAGGATTTTTTAATATGAAGCACCCTGTTGAAATATACGGTGGGATACAGGGTGGTGCCAAAGATGACTACCTCGGGCATGTAAAATTTTGTTGGCTTCATAGCTTTTACAAATATTATTTGATTTTAACAAATTTATGCTTTTTGTAAAGCTTTTTAATAGATAAAGAAAACACATTTTATTTCAATTTTTAAATTTTGATTTTTTGCCTTGACTTTGCTCGCAATTTTGTCAATATCTCCGGTAATAGCAAAGATAAAATTGAAAAGAAAATATTATATGATTCTTAATACAATCTCTAAAAATATGCAGAAAAAAGTTTTAATTGATCTCAATTCAAGCCGTGAAAAAAAAATCAAAGTAAATTTTTTGCAATGAGAGTGAAAAATGGCTAAATTTTGACAAAAATAGAGTTCGACGTTTTTCTCAACATTTTTTCAAAACCAAAATTTTTCTTTTTCAATATATCGATAGATTAGACTTCAAAAAAGACTGCAGTAGAAATTTTAAGCCGATTAATGCATGCATGCTATTTCCGCATTGGACGAATGTGGACAATTTTTTAACAAAATTCTAAATTAATCGCTCCAGAAAAAATAACGCCCATCGAGTTTTATAATTTTTTTTATAAATTACATTAGATATATTTAAAACAATGAATTTGACTTTTTATTGTTACCCGCCGGGTGAAAAATGTGGCGAGGAGAGCAGATTTAATGAAAATAGTCAAATTTTCAGAAGCTTTTAATATACCTGCATGAAAATTGTACTATACTTTATTTTTTAATTTTTATTTCTTCATTATTTATTAATGCGCGCCGTTGTAATAAATTTAGTAAAATAAATTTAGTTAAATTATAGTTTACTTATTTGATATTGAAATCTAACTAATTTAAATTCAAAGCCAACTACCGATTACTTTCATTATATTAATTTTAAGAATACAACCTTGTTTTAGTAAATGCGGTAGTTACAATTTAAAAGTCTCATGTAGCTCTTATTATGACTGATTTTGCTTTATACTACATTCGTGGTACTGCTTAACTAATTTAGCCTCAAGTGATAAACTAAAATAAAGATCATTCAACATACAGCTTTCATATTGAACACATTGAAAATAAATCAGGAGTTTTATTTAAAATAAATTATAAAAAAAGAACAACTAACCCTTGAAGCCTTTCAGACTATTGTGGACGTTGTTCCGTTGTGGACCATTAAGCTGACCATTGTGTCCCTAAATCACCAACCAATAAATTAATAAGAATTAGCTATTCGCTACATTTATTAATTATTTTAGTTCACTGGCGTTTTTCCTACATCAATTATAACATGATCTTCTCAAACATGTTTTTTCTTTGGCTAGAACTAGAACAGCGTTTTTAAAACGGCTTTTCCTTTCCCCACGTTCAAAACTCATTTGTTAATCTAAAGTGTAATTTTCAGCACGATAATGTTCCAATTTACTCAGTCCGATCTGCGAAATCGTGGATTCTGAACGAAAAAGTTGACGTTTTTGAATGTCCATCATATTTCCCCGAACGAGAACGTATGGGAATGATTAAGTAGGAAAGTGTACGAGTCCGGAGAATAATTCAGCACAAATGCTGAATAAACCGATGGCATTAAATACGCTTGGTCAACTATTTCGTTGAATTATATTGAAAAACTTTACAATTTAATTCCGAATGAATTTTCGGCACCACATGTTACTAATTATCCTTGAAACTGTTTAAAATATAAAAAGCTATATAGCTGCTCAAAATACGAATTAAATTGAAATTATCGTGGGTAGTGCTATCCTGATTACCATTTTTTCAATGAATTTTTAACATATAGTTTTTCTAAAAAAAATTAATTAAAATATTATCTTGAATGCTACAGCAGCCATTGGTGTTTCATTTTAAAAAGAATCGATAAGAGTCCTACATACTGAACAAAAATATCAAGGCTATAACTCAATTGTTTCTGAACGGTCAGTGAATGGGGAAGAGGGGCATGGGGCGCTAACCTGATGACGCGCAGTGTAAGGTTTACAACCATTGTTGCCAACACTTGTTCAATTCACAAGCTCAGTCGTATGGCTTATCGTTTAAATAAAGACGATATTTGTTTATGTGCTTGTGAACAGACAATTTTGTTGTATCGTCATTTTGACGTATATTAAATGTCAATTCAATGTAGTCCAACAACAAATTTCTTTTTATCAAATAAAACAAACATGAAAAGTCAATCTGAAAAAATATATTAATTAATGCCTTATGCCACGAATATAATTTCGATATGTTAATGACTGATTCAAGTATGTGCATCTTTATTTAATTTTTTTCTTCCACAATAGTCGACACTCAATTCAATTGATACCATGAAATTAAACCAGATATGGGACTTCCAATTTTACGCGAAATAGTTAATAATTTTTTCGCGACAAACAATTTTGATTAAAATAGTTTGCAAATTAAATTAAAATGAAGCAAATATACGATTTATGTATTTATCATTAAAAAGAATGTATTTTTTGGGTTTACTTATCACATATTTAATAGATTTTTACAAATTAATCTAACAAATAGAATTTTTCCATACCTGGCCCCAATACAACCATTTATAAAACATATAAAATTCAAACGTATAATTTTATAACACATTTTTGTATGAAAATTACCAACAACGAAAATGCAATACTGTATAATTAGACGATTGTGCTTGTGAATTAAACAACTGTTTATGGAAAAAAATAGAAAAAAAACTTTTTTACACAAAAAAAATATGTCTTACCCGAAAAATAAATAAAAATTATTCTTGTAGTCAATTCAACTACTGGGTATTTCGTATTTTGTAGTCTTCCATTGTGTGTGAGGCGTGTGTGTGTTTTTATGGTTGTCATAATTTAGTCCTTTGGCTTATTTCTATTCTTTATATTTTCATCATGTATGTTTTCCTTTTATTTAAACTGTATAAAATTTTCTTCTGCTCGAGATGTTAAATGTCATTGGTCATGTGAATTGGCATCGCCTTAAAAACCATGAGCATAATAAAGCCTCAACATATGGACATGTTTTGTGTTTTATTGCATAAATTATAAGCAAAATAAAAATATTGCACACTTGTATCATTATTATTTACGAGTATTTTAGACCATAAATTCTCAAATAAGATGATAAAATTTTATATAATTTTTTTTTGATTTCAACATTTTTGTGGCATTTTATTTGAATAATAAATAATTTCTAAGTTATTTATTCCCTTTTCGTCCATAAAACTATGTTGTTGTTGTTGTCATTATTAACTTCCAATATACCAGCTGTTATCTGTGGTGTTAATATATATTTAGAGCGGATTTCCGCTTGATAAATTCGTAGCGGAAGTTGTTAACAAAAACACTTTTGCTTACATATTCATGTACATACTCGTATGTTGCCGATAGATAATTTTTAAATAAATTTTATGACGCCGTAAATCTCTTAAGTGTGATAAGAAAAAATAAAACTAGATTAGAAGAAAATATTTATGTTCAATTTGCAAAATAATTTGGCATAATTTTATTTCCTGTTTATGGTCTCATTGCCTTTTTTTTTCATTGGGTTATAATAACATTAAATCGATTTTGAGCTTTTACAATTTTAATGTAGAAAAGAAATTGAAAAGAAAAATTTTCTAGGATGAAACAAATTATCCTGCTAAATTGCAGACAGCACAGGACAACATAGATGTTTAATGTACAATCTTATTTTCAGAGCAATTCTTAGCGCTTGACTGAAATTTGAATAGAAAGTAACTTTCTCTCCACAATAAGTTTCATTGTAAAGGGTGTCTCAGTAAGAATGCACTTTTTAAATTTATTGTACATTTTTTTTGCAAGCGGTAACTCTGAAATTTGACAGCTGTGACATGTTCATTTCGAATATTAAAAATGTAACGTTTTACTAAAGAACAGCGAGTTATAATAGTGAAAACTTATTAAAAAAATTATTGACAAATTTTCGAAAAAAAACCATCTTCTCCGATGAAACGTATTTCCATCTGAATGGCTTCGTGAACTCAAACAATTTTCGAATTTGGGGCTCAGAAAATCCTCATGCAATCCATGAGAAATAAATGCACCTACAACGAGCAACTGTCTGGTGCGGATTTTGGTCGGGCGGCTTGAGTGGGCCTTACTTTTTTAAATGACGAGGCCGAAACTGCGGTGGCGGAGAACAATCGATTTATTGCAGCCACGACATGCAGAACAAATTATCTCAAGAAATTCTGATGTCAACTGATCACTAATATTATACGATTTAATGCTGTGCGATTTATTTTTCTTTGGGGTTTTGTGAAATCTCGGGGTTATGCAAATAAGCCAGAAACAATTCCTGCCACAACTCTGTGAAAAAGTCATGGACAATTTCATGAAAATAGTCATAGGAAAATAGGCCTGTCATCAGAACCGTGGGGCCCATTTGACAGATATTTTTATTCCAAACTTGATCGGAATATGTCTTCTTTACAATCCATTAAAAACATCACAACTATCTGAAAAAATACGTATTTTTATTTTAAAATGTAAAAGTGTATTCTTACTGAGACACCTTTTACTTATTAAAACATAAAACAGGTTGAATTTCTTCTTTTGATGGCGGGCATAGCGGCCTCCAAAAAGATCATGTGGTGGTATCATTCATAATTAATTAGCATTTTCTAGTATTTAATAATACATAAGAAAGGTTGTTAATTTTTTTATATATAAAGTTTGAAGACTCAAGATGCAGCACAAGTGACCAGCTGTGGACTTACTCGTAGATGTACCTGTGTATTCTGCAATGTCAATTACCCATATTTTTCGCAATGGAAGCTAATTTGCATGCGAGTGAAAATTTGCCACTTGCATGCCACTAAATGTCAATATGATGAACAATTTTATCATTTAATGCAAATTTGCTGGATTGCTGTAAAACTGTAATTAAAGTTTTCTTTAATTCTGTGCTTTTCATAATAACAGCGCATGTCTAAAAATCAAAATTTCAGGAGACCCAAAATAAGTTATTTTTGAAACTACGATTTTAGTATCGAAAATTTTAGTTTTATTTTTTATACAATAATGTAGATTTAGGTTATGACAAGATTTCAATTAGTTTTTAGAACATATTTTCTTATGGATCAGATCCCACAGCAATTTGAAAAAAAAACAAACCATTTTAGACATTGAAACTGTGTTGTGAAAAAACAAATTATGTCGATGTAAATGATTGTCGTTAAACGAAAATAATGTCAGTTATGACCAGACAAAAAAACACACACACACAAGCGATTGCGATTTGTTAGACGTCAATGCCACAGTCAAAGTTTACTTTGCAAAGCTTTAATTCAGCTAGTAGAAAGACAGAATAAGAAAATATTCGTCTCTCTGTCTTTCTCCCAGCTGAATTAAAACTTTGCAAAGTAAACTTTGACTGTGGAAATGCCGTCTGAACAAATATAAAAATATAATTTTAAAATGTGTTCAGAGAAAATAGCATATGTGGCGTTGGGTTTTTGATTAAGAAAGAAATTTCTACGGAAGCCAATATTTGTCAACATACCACGTTAGATTTAAAACTAATTTTAAAAAAATGTAGAAGTTGTATTGTTGCGTTAGAAAAAAAGTGACATATAGGTCCATATTTTTCAAAATTTTATAATATCTTTTAAAAAAGCATTTAAAATGTAACAATTTGTTAAAAATGTCGATTCTCGATGATTTGTTGTTCCAAACTTCTATCATTCGCCTAGAAAGCGATAGAAAGAAACAAGCGAACGCTGTTGATGATGATGTAGCGACCTTCGAAAACAGTACTGTTCCATTTTGCAAGTGTAATTATTCCTTTATTAATAAAAATAGGTTAGAAAATATTGTTGTGTTGAATTAACAATATCAAGCCTTGAATTCGAACCAGATTTAATTCAACAATAATTACAATTGCAATTATATTCCATTAAATATGTTTATTTATAAGTTTATTTCACTCATAATTAGACTCAGTGCCGCCGGAACGTGGAAATCACTAGGTGATGGACATGCAAACATTATCGGACAGTTCGAAAACCTTCCCGAACTTATAGACTACCGTTCTCCCTACCTTATGCCTAAGAAAAGATTCGCAGTGTCAATCTCAGATATTCTCCCTCCATTCAATGATCCTAGTTACCGAGGGGAAGTGCTTGAGGTTTACACTGACGGTTCCAAATCAGGTGCACGGGTGGGAGGGGGCGTATACATTTCTCAATTTCAGCAGAGGATACGTTTCAAGCTAATAGATCATTGTAGCATAACTCAAGCCGAAATATCGGCCATAAAAAGGGCAGCTAACTGGTTAAGGTACAATAGGGTATATAGGCAGGATATTCGTATATGTACCGATAGTAAGACTGCATTGAACGCTCTATCGGGTGTTTACACAACATCTGAACTGGTAAAGGAATGCCGGATATCCCTAAATGAGATGGCGTCACATTCCAACCTCGAGCTAATCTGGGTACCGGGGCATGCGAACGTGCCTGGCAACATAACTGCGGACAAGCTAGCCAGGGAGGGATCTCGTTTACAAGAACGGGACACCGACCGGCTAGTGGGAGCCCCACTAAAAAGCTGCAAAATCCTCATTCAGGAGAAACTTATAGGGTTAGCACAGGCTAGATGGTTCAAGTTTATTCGGAAAACCCGTTGGTTCAATACTGAACACAATATAGGATAGCCAATATTTATATTTTTCTCGCTGTTCATAACGGGCATCACAAAGGGACCTATTTTTCTGGACCCAAGTGGGCCGGTTGCTTGTAATCGGCAGCCTGTGCAACCTAACCTTCACTCATAGTGCAAAAAAAAGTGTAAAAAATGGCCCAAGTTAAGTTAATGGTGAACTTTGATTTCCCATTAGAGTTGTAGAGGCTGGCGGGGATGACCCGAAATTTGTTACACAGTGTAATTCTCATCGATAACTTCAATTAACAAACTCAAGCCAGATCTAATAACTTTTAATTAATTTTATATTCGACTACTAAATCAGTGATGCTGCTTTATATAAAAACACTAGTGATGGTAAATTCAAGTACACAAGCAACTTTGACAGAATTATTAAAATTCGCTACAAAATGGTGACAATTTCGCGGTTACAGTTCGCAAAACTAAAGCATTTTTTAGTCGTAGTGAAGCACTTTCTTTTTCGGTCAGCAATTGTGAAACTGGTGCAAAAATTTGAACTTAAGGGACAAGTTACTGATGTAAAGAATCTAACTACTCGTGCAAGGCGCTCAAGAAGAACTGAAAATACTGCAGAGAAAACCGCAGGTCTGTCGATTTCTTGTCGATCTTTAGAATTGGGGATTAAACACAAACTACATTAGACCGCATTTTGCATAGAGACCCACGTCTTAAGGCTTTTGAAGTTCAGTTAAACAAAAAATCATGCCTAGCGACAATCAACAACGTTGTGTATTTGCTGATTGGGTCCTAAAAAAATCGATCTTGAATGATGGGGTTAATTTTCATCTCGCAGAATACGCCAACAAGCAGAATTGGTCGCATTTGGTGCTCGGAAAACTCAAGAATTATTGTTGAAAAGCCTCTTCATCCTCAACATATGATTGGTTGTTACGGTTTTTGATCTGCTGTGGTCATTTGATCGCACTTTTTCAAAAATAAGGCAGAAAGAAGCAACTGTCAGGGTGAACAAATCGCGCTATTGAACGATAGTAAAAGAATTTTATGACCGGAAATGGTAGATATTGATGTCGACAGCGTTTATTTTCAACAAGACGGCACTAAGTGCCCCACATACACCAAGATTTTGTGATTTTAAACTTTTACATTTTTTCTTTGGGGTTACGTGAAAGTAAACGTCTATGCCGGAATGAAACCTCATATCGGAAGACCCTATTATACATACTTAATTACATATACATACATATATTATTTATTAAAAATATTTAGTTTTAGTATTTAAATCATAAATAATTAGATTTTATATTTATTTGCAGGACTCGCATGTAAATGTATGTGTATTTCAAGGATAAGTTTGGTAAGTTTGCCTATTTATTTGACTTGAATTTTTTAAATTTATTTTTCAAATATTTTCTTTGGAAATTGAAAAATGTGATTAATTTGATTAAATTTTCTCGGCTTTTAGCTTCTGAGAATAAAAAAACGAGTTTTAAAAACCTTGTTAAGGATATTGTGTTTTTTATGGATGCAAACTTTATATTTTTCCACCAATCATTTTTAATATGTAAGCTGCTGCTGTGGGTGCTCATATAAATTCATTTTATTTTATCCAATCCAATATTAAATAAAATAATGCACTACAACGGCTATTTATGGCCATTTACGAGTAAAATGTATCCAGTACATTTGAATATGTCTGACTGAGAGTTTGTAGCACTTTGTGCAGAATTAAAAACGATTTCTGTTTAAAAACATTTTAATTTCATGGGTTTTTATGACGACATTACCAAGTTAAAGTCAAGATATATTAAATGGAAATGAGTGCTATAAAAGAGAGTAAGAAATTAAATAATATGAACTGTTGCAATATCCTGGAAAAGATTGAAATGAAAAGTGTAATATGTACTTATAAATAACTTCAGCAAATGTATAAAAAAATACTGATTGTGTTCAAGGAAAGTGCACAATATTAGCTTGAATAAATTGTGGTAAAAATCAAACCAACATGTCGGAAGTTTTCTTAGAAAAATAATATCTGTAATTGATTTAGAGATATAGTCGTAGGAAGTTTGCTATTGAAAATAGGTCAAGTCGATATAAACGACAATATCTAGATGGGGAAGGTAGAAACCCGAAAACAGTGATTGTTAAGATCGGCTGCAGTGTTAATGGCTGCATGCAGAGCGACAAATTTCCATACCAATTTTCGCAACATTTCATATGAAAAAGATCCCAAAATTTTTGTGGAATTTTTCCCTTGTTCCTTTGGAATATTGTCTCATGTTTAATTCTTTCTGACTAAAAATGTTACGAACTTTAGCCAAAATAATGATCACTTTGGATTAAAAACCAGTAAATAGAATAATTTTAATTTTTGAGATTTTTTTCATTAAATAAAACCTAAATTTGCACACATAAAAACCTTTTATTCATGTTTGCGCGTAATTAGTTGAACTCTTTTATGTTTACTAGTGTATCCAGCTCAATCGACCGCATTCTGGAAAGTAATATCATTTCCATACGATAAAGTACAATAAGAATACAAATTCTAAATAAACAACTTAAAACTCTGTCTAATTTCTATGCAAAAGCAAATGGGTCAAACACACTTGCACAGTTTGTTTATTTTTCAAATTGAAGCTCCCTGCAGGAAATGTCAATGGTGAAATTATACTGACTATCTATTGACGATGTCACCAGTACTCCTGACAAACTAATGCTATCTACTATTGACAATTAACACAGGCTTGTCCTACGAAGTCTACCAATAGACTGTGTCAATACGTACTTCTTGTGGGGCCATATGGAGAAAATGCCAATAGTAAGATTGTAGTGATTTACTATTGACGATATCACCACATTGTGGGAAATATCCATAGTAAAACTCTACTGATTCACTATGGACGCCATCAATATCAAAATTATACTGACGATGTCATCAATACTATTTTAATTTAGTTCAAACAGGTACAAGTATTTATTTAAAATAGTATTTAAAAGTGAAATAAGGTATAAAATATTTTACAGTCTTCTCTGAGGTATACTTCTCTTATTGTTAAATAACATGAAAGGAACTTCGTTTCGTTTTAAATTAATGATTTGCTTTTAACTGTTAAACATTTTCTCTACCTATCAAAAGCAAAAGACAAAAACAAAACAATTTGTTGACAGTGTCTTCAAAAAGACATAATAATTGTGGACAAAAGTATTGACATGTATACACTTACCCCACGCCTCCATCAGGGCTGATAGATGTGCATGTGTAATAAGTATATATGTGTTAGTAGTAATTTTAAAAGCTTATAACTCCCTAAATATCGAAACGATTTTAATAAAATGAAGATTGTGCACATCCATGTAAAAACCAGTTTAAAAAAATAAATCTTTCCAAAATCGGTTCAGTATTACGGCGGTAAAAGAGATCTAAATAAACGTTTTTGCCTATTAATAATATAGATAGACAGATATTGAAAGGAATTGTTTGGCTTGAGTTCAAATCTGATTAATTTAAGTAATATTTCTGTATTTTAATATTTTACTGGGTTTCATTTTTTGCATCTTTTTTTTATATAAAAAGTGTACATAAAACGTATGCAAAGTTCGGTGTTGGGAGAAAATTTCTTCGATCGCCGAATAGGTATTCTGCGAACCCCGACACCGAACCCGGTCCTTCGGTGGGACTCTATTATAATTTATTGTGCAAAGTAATTGGACTTAAATTACAATGCAAGTCATATATAAATATATTTTATATTAATGAATTTATTAATTAATATACGAGTCATTTTAATCATTAACGTTTAAAAGATTAAATTAAGTTAAATTACACGTGATTAGCAACATTGAATTGCAGTTCCAACGACAAAAAGATAAATGCCGCTTCAGTCGAATCGCTTATGAATGAATGCCGAAGCTTTAATTTTTATTATAATACACATATTACATGTTTATACGAGTTTTCATGTACTTTGTGGGTTAAACGAAAAGACTGGAAAAGGTGAGCATCCCATCTCATAACCTCTTTGTCACCAACAAACGAATCCAATAGGTATTTCTTTTGTTTCTCTTATTCACAATAATTATAATTACTTTCAATGCGACTGATTATAATTAAAATCTCCTTTCAGCTTGGCATTCAACTGCAAATTGTCCCCTTCCTTGCTGCCATAACAAAATGGAGAGATTTTCTACTAAGACTAATTATATTAAAATGCTTCTTATTAAGGAACTAAAATAAAAAAACTATATTCATTGTTACTGTTTTCTCACTCATTTAATTTCCATCCGTCAAATGATATTCTTTTAACAAACGTAAAATGTGTTGAGTTTCCAATTAAACATTTACCAAGTGTCGCACATAATTGCTACGAGTATTTCTGTTATAGATCCCATTTCAATAAAACAATTACATGCATTTCTGAATTCAATAATTGAATACGAATTAAAATTTTTCCTTGTAGGATTAACAGCATTTGATGAAAAAGTTTTGATAAAATTAAAGAATATTTGAAATTGTTTTAAATCTTTTAAAAAATTGTTTAGCTAATATTTCTTGTGTACAACTACGCGTTTTTTAATGCAGAAACTCCATAATATGGTTCAATTGAATTTAAGCAATCACAAAATTTTAATTCAAGTTCTAAATTAAAATATTTCTTTGGAGCTATTTGAATTTGCTTTGGTAGTTTAAAAGCAAAACAATTCAAACTAATAAATTATGGTGTCAACAACAATATCATCATTGAGAAAGAAGAACAATCAATTTGCACAAACACCCACAATGTTTGAACCGCCAATTAAATTGTTTTGTTAGCCCATAGGCCATCCAACTCTTTTCATTGTCGCAGCTAAAACCTTAAAAAGCTCTAAAAAAAGTTAAGTGAATAAATGAATAATAAAATGTTTCGTTTCATAATGTTTAGAGAAAATTAACAACTCAAATAAAAAGAACTTTGATGTTTAATAGACGACAACACTTTGCTTTTGTTATTGTTGCTGCCGTTGCTACTGCTCTGCTCTGTTGTGTCTATCTAATTTTATTGTTAGGATTGCTGCTAACAGCAATGCCAACAACAATATTAGCACCTTCATACTCGTACAGTCTTTCTTTATGGTTGTAGCAAATATTTTCACGTACCCTCACACATATTTCATTGACATGCAGCAGGCTGCCGGCCCTGACTGTTTGTTTGGCAGACGTATACAAACATACTTGAAAATATGATAAAGGATACAAAAGCAAATTTAAGTAATTCCTTTCAGAAATACGTGACATGTAAATGCTTCAACTGTCACACAGTTTAAAAGCTAAAATTAAACTTTGTAGCGGATTGCGAATATAAATTTAAATACACACACTTTCATAAGTATGTTTGTAAGGACTCTTTAAATAACATGTGTATGTATGTAAAAATTAATTATGTTTAAATATGCTTTAAAGTAAAGTTCATATAAATGCTCATACAAATATTACTGTTTAAAAATATGCGCCATCTACTTCCATCTAGATTCGACTGGTTGAACAAAAAATTTAACTAAGTTTCCCCAGCGAAATGCCTTCGGGAGGCGGGTGAGATAAAATATCAGTACGTGTCAAAAGAGAAGATTTTTATTTTAATGTTTAAGGTTCCCTCGTCACTATGATGTAAAATTAAAAAAGTGACAAAAAGTATGGAACTTCTAAAGTAAATCGCTACGAGTTATGAGAATAATCGAAGCAGGCAAAAACCAAAAACCCTTTCTCTTAATTTCAGTTGTAAAGTTGACGTAAGTATACTCATGCTGTTTTCAGGAAGTTACCCGCCAATATTACAGTCAATTCTTGTGAAATGGGCTTTTGTTTCTCTTGTAGGTCTGTAGATGCATTCCTCATTTACCCCACAAGTACTTTCTTGAAATTTCTGTATACGTATTATGAAGAAAAGTTTCAATGAAATAGAGAACTTTCCTCAAAATTTCTGTCCCGTTTACATGGAAAAGATAAAGTTAATTTTTAAAAATGTCCTCGAAGCTATACACTCATACCCCGGTTAGCGTCACTAATTGGGACCGGAAAAACGAGACGCAAACTAAAATGACGCAATGCGAATCACAGTTTTCCATACATTTGTATTAATTTTTATTTAATTCGTTCCGAGACTCATAATTTTACTAAAAAAAATTTATTTTTCAATAGAAAATACCAATTTTTTGTTATTATTTGTGTGATAATACTTTTAATTAAAATAAAACACTTTACTTTATCGAATGTAATTTGAAACTACCAACGAAGACAAACTTGTAGACAATTTTCACATACAAATTTGCATTCTTCGACTTCGACGGGAAATGCCCTTTTTCTATTTTTGCTTTGTACATACAAACATTTATTAACAACGCAAATCGAAGCACTAACGACGCAACTTCGACGCCATGCGACGCAAACTGAAGCAAAAGCGACGCAACATCGAAATCGCGGAAATTTTAAAAAGAGGCAACTTCGAAAAGACTCAAACCGGGGTATGAGTATACTTCTAATCTGATGAGTTAATTTTGCCTCTATTTTTATTGCTTCGCTTACTTAGAATATCGCATACAGAAATTTATGGGGCATAATTATTAATGATGTAACGATACGCCTTTTTGCCGTTCCGATACCGATGCTCAAATGTTGAATTTGAACTCAAATTAAAATTAACAAAACTCAAGTAGAATAATGCGTTTGTTATACCAAATTGCAATGTGAGAGATTATACTAATATTAATAGGCAAACACGTTTGTGTAGATCCCTTTTACGAGCGTAATACTGAACCGATTTGGAAAGATTTACATGGTTTTAAACTGGTTTTTACATGGATGTGCACAATCTTAATTTTAATTAAATCGATTCGATATTTAGTGAGCTATAAGCTTTTACAGTTGGCACTAACACGTGCACACTTATAACACATGCATGTATCAGCTTCAACTTGAAAAATAAACAAAATGTGCATTAGGGGCATAACTTATTCCTATTTTTTGCAAATAATAAAATGGCCCTAGCATAGTCGAATAGTCTATTGAAAACTATTAATAAAAATTATATTAATTTTTCGTGGTTTTCAAAAGAGGTCACCCACAAAACAAGGTAAAGTTGGAAAATATTTTTTCTATTTTTATTTGTACTTATTTATACATTTAGCCAAAAACTCACACACACACATTAAATTTGAAATGCATGTCCTTTATTAATTACGAAACTTTTTAACTTTTTTTCATTTACTAATAAAATATTAAAAATTATTTTATATTAAATATTAAATAATTTTTGTTTGTTGAGGGTTTTTTTAGCTAGTCTATATACGTGCATTTTATTGGTGCTAATGCTAATGCTAGCTAAAAACCCTCAACAAACAAAAAATTTTTGAAAATCATTAAAATAATATATCGGGACAATCTCGATTAATAAATTTAAAAAAATACTTAAATATTAAATATTAAATTTTTTTCTTTAGGGATTTTAGAAAATCGCTTTTGTGGGTGAGGTTTTTATTTTCAAACGACCAAAAAAAAATTGTTTTCGTAAATAACACAATATTCGCTGTCGCGTAGTGCTAGGGTCAAAATTTGGTGTGTATGTGGGCTTGTCTAATTTGCGTTTTCATAGAAATGCGACAGTTTTAAGATGTTTATTTAGAATTTGTTTTGTTTTTGTATTTTATCGTATGTATTTATGTAAGTGTTTAATATAATTTCTAGAATGCGGTCGATTGAGTTGGCCGCTGGATACACTAGTAGATTATTAATATTTAAAAGTGATATTCGGATTCATTATAAAATTAACAAAAAATAATTTATTTTTTTTTTACAAAATTACAGTGTAAAAGATTATTAATGAGCCAACTCAGACTGAATGTCATATTCTTTATTTTCCAAAATCATAAACATTTCAATACATTTCAATTTCTAAGCTTCAAATTTTCAAAAAACAAAATGTATGCAAAATTTTTGTGATTTTACAAAATAAACAACAATCCATTTAGTTTAAATTGGCTCAATATTTCAAATTGATATCAATAATATTTGAAAAACAATGAATCTCAATGATCATGGTAAAATTAACGAAAAATAAATTATTTTATTAAAAGAAAACATTGTAAGAGATTTAAAAAAGTTTTGTTTGTTGAGGTATTTTAGCTATTCTATATTCATGCATGCATTTAATTGGTTGGTGCTAATGCCAAATCATCAGTAGATCTTAAATCATATTTTTGAAAACCCCTATACCAAGGCGAATTCATAACAGGTGGTCTCGACAGCCCAGCTGATTATTTTTTTCCTTGCATCTCCTTGCATTTTGATCTATTTTGTTTGTCAAAATTTCTTCATGTTTAATTTATATATGTATAATAATGATTTATTTCATTTTATAAGATAAAATAAATCATTTATATTTATTTTCTGGACCTAAAGCTTGAATAAATTATTTAATAAAACAATTATTTAAGATTGAAACAGCTTTTAAGTGGAATTTAAATTTATATGAAATTTATCTAAATGCGCTTTTAAGTATGATGTCAAAAACAGGCCATCACACGAGACCAAGAGTGATCTATGCTGCTCATGGGAGCGGTGGAGATCACTACTAAATATACAAATGGAATTTTAAGATGTACAATTCAATCACGGAGAGTGCTACAGTTGGCTAAAGTGTCCTATCTTGTAGATCAAAAGGATTTCGCATTATTCACATGTGTACAACATGCGTCCTCTTTCTCTTCCTTTCTTTTATATAAGAGGATGCTGGAGTATGAGTAATGCTTTATTGGAAAATTTTTATAACTCATTTATTAACTAATACACATTAATAAAATCATAATAGTTAGCTTGTTCTCGTTATATTCAATTATGTACAATTATATATTCCGACATAATCCATTTCATGAAAAGTGCAAACGTTCCTTGAACTTCCATAACTTTGTAAACATTAATTAAATCAAAATGTCAGTATTTTGCTACAATCCATCACATTTCTCAGCAAAAAAAAAACAATATTTTCAATAAAAACATTTATAACTTTTTGAATAACTAAACATTAAATAGTAAAAATAAACGTTTGTAATTGCTTGTCGGAAACGTCTTGTAAAACATTTGAGTTCTTATTTGATTGAACTTAAGAAAACATGTTAATCAATTGTTTTCTCTTGCCTTCATCAATATTTTATAACTTACCTCTCCCAAGAAAGTCGCCGTGGAGCTTCTTCTCCATATGGCTGGGGAGCTGTTAAAGCTGCTGTTGTTGTCGTTGTGTTCGTATCCTGTTGTGTGTGATGATGATGCTGGTGATGATGATGTTGCTGCTGATGTTGTGACTTTGATAAGACACTACTGCTTGATTGATGTAGTAATTTAGCTAAACGTCGTGTTAGTGCCGTATTTGTTGAGGCATTTGCGGCAGACATTGTTGTTGAGAAACCGGATGTTGCATGACTGGCAGGGTTATTGGCATCAGCATGGCCAACACTAATACTGCCACTGGTGCATACAGCTAAGCCAGGAATTTGACACCCACTATCGAAAGTGGGTGTGTTATCGCCGGAACAACGTGTATTGTTATCTGATGTTGATGTCGATGAACCACCACTGCCGCCTCCTCCGGCGTTAACCCCTGCGCTGCTACTTAAATTTGATGACGTACGCTTTTTAGATGCCAAACGATAGGCGCGTGCTGCCACAACATGCGGTGCGGGTATTCTAAAGATAAATTAGTAGATTTTAAGTTTATTAGTTACTCCATTTATAAAGTAAAGTTAATAATTTAATTTCATTGTTTGTTTTGATTGAAAAGGAGGGAAGGAAATTAATTAATACGAGTAATTTCTAATTGTTATTATTTTAGATAATAAATTTGATATTCATAAAATTGGCTTTCATTAATGTTTGAATATGGATTCGGGCATGTGACGCTTGGACACTACCGCATTTTTCATAGGGACAGTAAAAGCTAATTTATCCACCATAAAATTCGAGCAGCGTCAAAATCCATTCTGTGGGATTGCATTGAAGGTTAAATTTTCCCACGTACTTCGTCATAGGCATGTAATGACTTTTGCAATAGCAAGCATTTTCCATTTACAGTACTCCCTCGATTTACGAATAGGATACGTTCGAATAAATAAATTATTCAGGTTATCCAAAGCATTTGAAGTATGGCTCTCTGACTGCTAACGATGATGTTTCAATAAGAAATATATTTGTTGACTTCTTTTCAACAACTCATTCTACTATGTCTTATGATACCACAACAACTTATCCGAATGATACAACTCATTCTTGTGGGATTTACTTTCCGCTTTTAAATATTGAAACTGTACTTTCGAACTTGAACTCGCTGAAAAACTCGTTTAACACTAGTCACGATGGTATTCTAAATCTATTGAATCGTGTTATCTGCCATCAGTGTGGAAAATATCGTATATAATGCCTTTATTCAAAAACGGCAGTAAGACTGATGTATCTAATTACAGAGGTATCGCTAAAGTTAATGCAATTTCAAAACTCCTTGAAAAAATTCTTACTGATTACCTTTATCATAAAATTTCTTCCCTTTTATCACCATTTCCACATGGTTTTCGTAAGTCTCGCTCAAATACAACTAATATTTTGGAACTCACCACTATTGTCAATGAAGGCTTTTCAAATAAAATGCAAACTGATGTGATATACACCGATTTTAGTAAGGCGTCCGATAAAGTTAACCACAATCTTTTATTGCACAAATTATCACTTACGGGCTTTAGTCACTCTGCTTTAAAATGGTTAAGCTCTTATCTATCAAAAATAACTCAACAGGTCAAATTTGGGAATGTTATATCAAAAATCATGCAAGTACATTCTGGTGTCCCTCAAGGCAGTCACCTGGGTCCAATTTTGTTCACTTTATTCATAAATGACCTTCCTACTGTTGTTTTGCATTCTAAAGTACTGATGTGCGCCGATGATGTTAAAATTGTTAACACTTTTAACGATATTAAGGGACATACTTTATTAAGTGCCGACTTTCGGAATTTTCATCAATGGTGCTGCAGATTTAATTTATTGGAGTTAAATATCTTGAAATGCAAGCACATGTCATTTTTCAGACACAATCCGATCATGACTTCTTATTATATTGATACTGCTATTTTAAATAAAGTTTTAACCATATTGGGTCTTGGCATACTGTTGGATCATATGCTCAACTTTCGTGATCACATCTCTATAATGGTAAATAGAGCCTATGTAGTCCTTGGATTCATGAAACGCTGGTCAAAGGAATTTCCTGATCCTTATATTACAAAATTTTTATATACCTCTCTTGTTCGACCAATTCTTGAGTATGGATTAATTGTTTGGGATCCTTGTTATTCTATTCATATTAATAGTATTAAATCGGTACAAAAACAATTTTTAATTTTCTATCTCCGTGGTCTTGGTTGGAGTTCTTATGTCTTGTGCCGCCGTATCATAGCAGACTTGCTCTTATAAAATTGCCTGCTCTAAAAAGTCGACGATTGATGATGAGTGCTTTATTTTTTCTGGGTCTGATTCGTGGTGATGTTGATTCAGAGTTCCTACTTAATCAACTAAACTTCGATGTTCCTTTAAGACCTACCGGCAATTTTGAACTCTTGGCATTAAAATACTACCGTTCTGTACATGCTAATAATGATTCTTTTCGTCGTGCATAAGTTAACTTCAATAAATGCTACCATATTATGGACTTATCTGAGAGGAACGATGTACTGAAGAGAAATCTTACTTTATATCTAAATTGTTGAACCAATTATTTGTATATATAGTTCTATATTTGTTAATCGTATTTAGTCAGTAAGGGTGTAAAAATCGATTGACATAATAATAAATAAATAAATAAAATATTCGTAAAGCGGGCTCAATATTAGTATGTCATTCTACCGAAAATAAAAAGACATATTTCAGGGATAGAAAATATTCGTAAAGAGAGATCCAAATTAGTATAAGTTTGTATTTAAGCCCCTTTATGCGAAACCCTTTTCTTAAAAACATTTATAACAAAGTGTAATGAAAAGAAATTTATTCGTTTTAAAAATAAAATTAAAATTGTAACTGAGTATTACATATAAAAAAATTATTAATTATAAATGTTAGATCTATCCTGATGTGTTGTATAAGCCCTCGCCTAAGCTATTACATGATTCTTCATCTAAACTGGCGTCGGAAATATATTCTATAGATTCTTGAATATTAGGAGCTGCAACACTTTTTTTTAGAAAAATAAGAAACTAATGCGGTTTGGTTCGAACATTTATAATAAAAATCTTTATATAATTGTCTATAGCAAAGAATTGAGTTTTGTATTTCTCTGGAAACCTTAGGATTTCCTTCTGCAGAAGGATCGTTTTCCGAAAAGATTCCGTGCTTCCTTGAAGCATCGTTATTAATTCTTCATTTGAAACTTCTTCCTGTGCCGATACAAAAACTTCTGTCACATCTTCATTGCCCGCTTCATCCATACTGACTTCTTGTGCCATAGCAACAATTTCATTTTGAATTTTATTACAAAAACTACTGAAATCATTACTGCATTACAAAACTTGCACTAAGGCAATTCAATGAATCATAGAATCTAGACCCCCCCCCCCTCCTCTTGGCAGGCAATAAATTCATTGACATATATTGCAGCAAATGTCAAAATTATGTTATGTCTAGTTGAGACGCATTTTTTTCGTACTTGGCAATATTTGCGGCAATAATTGTCAACAGTTTTTCGTTGACAAATATTGCGAACATAAAACGTCATAAACCGTTTGACATTTCCAAATAAAAGAAAAGCAGACGCGCCCTTAAACAAAAAGAAGAAATTTTTTGAAAAAAAATTTAATAAATTATTAAATGATATTAAAAATACATAAAAATGCAAAATTTCTTATTTCAGGATAAATTTTTCAGATGAAAATTTAAAAAGTCTCAGTTTCTTCTTCTTTATTATGGAACCTTTCTGCTTGAAATTTTGTAAATTGTGTGTTAACATAAATACGATTACCCCATGGCAAAGCAATAATCAAAGCAATAAGTAATATGGTTCCGTTATTCTGCCGGCGTTATTGCTTTATTGCCAACATATTTATTGCCAGTCAAGACGAGGGGTAACTTATTGTTTTTGGGGAGTTCCCAAATTAAATTAAAATTGTACAATACACAACTTGCACTATGGTGAAATTACAATAAGGTGTCGTCAGCACTTGGTGTTGTTGTACAAAAATATAACAAAAACAGGCATATTTCTGATCAGCTGCCACCTTGTAGTAATTTCACCACGACTTGCACACGTTCGTAATAGCAAAATTTTTCATTTGCATAACGAATTTTACAATTTAATAATCATGTTCGTAGCTTCGAAATTTCGTAGTCGTATAAAGAATTTTCTAATTTATTAATGATGTTCGTGACTTCGAAATTCCGTAAAGTGAGCCTTCGTAAAACGGGGGCATATTGTATATTTATTTGTTTATTCTAGAGGTGGCATTTCCAACTAGTGAATAATTTTGTTTTCTCTAGGAATATACGAAATTGTCGAAATAAAGCTGATTTTACTGCAAAGAGCATTGTCGTAGCTACCAATTTGAAATATTTTTTGTCTGTGCTTAAACTCACCTTAACAAGACCGAACCATCTGCGGCATAACATTCCAAATCTGTACTCTCGGTGCTGATATTCATAGTGCCTGTGTATGAGACCATAGCAGCATCTGGCGTACCACAGCCTCCCGCTGTTGCCGCCGTAGCTGTATTGGCTGCGGAGCCATGTGGTGTACTCCCCGATGATTTTCTTCGATAGACAAAAGTTCCATCATCTTTGGGCAGATTAAGCGATTTAATACTCAACGTATTGTTGTTGTTGTTGAAGTTACTAGTGTTATTGTTGTTATTGTTCCAGATACTTGTCTGCTGTGAAGTTGGTGTATTCGTTGTTGTGTTGCGTGTTAAAATGGACCAACGGTTACTGCTGCTACCGCTTGCGCTGGCCTTTGTTGCTGACGATGTGGCTAACATGTTGTGAAACAGAGAAATTATAATTTTTTTAACCAAAAAGTGCAAAACTTAGTTCAATTTTATTAAAAATTTATTTTCTTAGTGGTTAAATTATTTTAAATAAGAAAAGAAAAAACGTTTTGGCACATCATTGTTGGCGACACGTTTCCGTTTAGTTTCAATTTAACAAACTAACTTTTACAGATATAGTTATTAATTAATTAGTTATTAAATTTTTTTATTTGAGACAGGTCTCGATATCTTATTTCAAAGAATTTCAAAAAGTTTCACATTGTCACCCAAAGAGCGACTAATTGTATAAAGTGGGGTAGCACTAGTGCTGGCAAAGTATTGAGTAGTGGGTACCGAGTATTGGGTATTTCCATTTTTTTTTGGTTACTCAATACTCAAAAGTAGTTACTCGATTTTAAGTATTTTTAAGCAAGTTGAGTGGCTAAATTAGTGCATAAAAATACATCACTGTATAAAAAGACGACTAAGTCAAAGATTCTTTAATCAAATCAAAACTAAATATTTTTTTTGAGAACAATTGAATTATTTCTGAAGTTGTTGTTAATGTTAAATTAAAAGTTAGCTTTACATTTATTTTTTATTTAATAATAAAAGACATACAAAATTAATAATAGTTGAAGATCTATTTTTATTTTTTGAAGAAACTACTTCAATTTGCAGATAAAAAGTATGCGTTACAAATTCAGTATTGAGTATCCAAATGAAAAGTATTAAATATTATTGAGTAACGAAAAGTAGTAGAATTTGCTAGCACTAGTACACACTATCGAACTTCAGTGGCAGTCAAAAATTCATCAGTTTTGAAAGATAGTTTTGACTGTCCAGACTATCGATCCTGTTCGACACTAAAACCGTCATACAAGAAAAAAATTTAACACACAATATGGAAAATGCGCTTAATTGCTAACAAATAATTTTTATTATCTAACAACTTTTCGTACGATTTTATCCTCACATCTCACACAAGTTTGCATTTCATTAAAAAAGTATATAAATTCCTTTAAACAAATTATTTGCCGCTTCCAAGTTTTGTAGTTTATGCTACAAAAATATCTCTTGACTGATACTTTTTTGTACACACTATCAGTCAAAAGCCAGCATGGCCTCTGGCTGTCACTCAATCGCAAAATATTTTTGGTTGATTGTTGACTGACGAAATTTGTGTTCAAGCCAAAATTTGAGCAAAACTATCACTTATGTTCGATAGTGTGTACCTCACTTAAACGTTGTAAAGGAAATAAAATAGATTCAAAGCCTACTCTGCTTATACTTTTCTATTTTTTGAAGTTCTTAATGGCATAAGTACCAATGAAATGCTATAAACCATCAAGAAATAAAACTTAAAAATTATTAATTATTCAAATCATGGGTCTGTTTGTGTTCGAACTCGAGCCTATCACAAATATATTAAATTGATTTTACAAAAAGTCTTATGGTTTCATTTTGTAAAATCAAACGTTTCTAAACTTTTCAAGTTTTGTAAAGAGAATAATAAAAAAAAGATTTACTGCCGCCTGTTCGTCCATATCGAAATTTTTCCTTTTTTTCACGATAATTTTGTGATAAAACTATTGCGAAGGACCTTGACTAAGACGAAGAATTAGATGACATTTCTTAGGTAACTGATAACTGATCTAAAAAAGTCTATAAATAAAGTAAGAAATTGTACTAACGCAAAAATCGTTAACAGCATCATTAATGATGATCTTAACTATTTAGAGAAACATCACCAACATCAACAGTTTGTAAAAGAAATTTTTCTACTTGTCCTTTTATTAAAAATAAAACGAAGAATCATCTACAAGCTAAAAAGCTGGACTATCTGCTGTTTTTAAAAGATCATTTTAAAAGATATCAATGAGATATTTAAACAATTTTGTATATAAAGATATATAAAGATGAAACAATTTTTTTGCTTTAAGATCAAAAATTTTTGTTGCAAATGCTTAATGTGAAATGAGCAAAATTAGCTGTATTTTAAAAATGCTTATTTTGTTTTTAAAACTTCTTTTTTGCGTACATACATAAATAAATATGTACCCATTTTTAATGAATTTCATTTCGTTTTCAATAATATTTTTAAGTTTGTTATTAAAATTTTTATTTCTTTTGCAATGGATTGCTTTGTGTTTTTTGTTTCTAAATAAAAAAAGTTAAGCTAATACATATCGATGGCTTAATATAGAAAGGATGTATCTTGATTTTTTTTAAATTGCGATTCTAAGTTTTTCTTGTTTATTTGGAATTGTAATGTCAGAAAACATTAAAAACGGCGCTTAGTAAAAAAATCGAGTTACGTCCTTTCTATATTAAGCCAGCGATATATGTATGTCGTTTTTTACTTATTTTTTTAGATTATTTGAATAAAATTTTTTATTCTTTGTTCGTTCGAATTATTCGAACAAAATTTCAAAATTATTCGTTTATTTGAACAAAAAATAAATATCATGAAATTTTATTCGAACAAATAAAAAACACGAATAATTGTCAACCCTAAATATGAACTTAAGTACTTTGAATCCAAACCTGGCCAAATAATCTCTTACACAATTTTTAAATATCGTTTCATCTACAAAAAATTAAAATTGTTAAAGTAGTGTAATCTTCATAAAATAAACATGTTTTTGTATTAATTTAGATACTAAGCACAACAACTTTGCGAAAAGTATTTTAATAATAACTGAAAGTTACTCGTAGCTTAAGTTTTAAAGTTGTTTTAAAATTAAAATAGTTGAGTAAATGTTTTTGAAACATTCGCTGTGGAAGGTGGTAAAGGTGGATTGTGTTATAATGGCATTCTTTGTAGCAAGCAAAATATAGTATTTTCAACAGCAGCAGAATAATTTAATTGTTTTTTTTTTACTTCTTCACATCTTCTAACACATGTTCCAATGAAGATTTAATTAAATCATGCAAGTCATACAAGAGTCATTTTGATTAAACGACAGCACTTGTTTAATAGCAAGAATGTGTAAATTTTGTAACATTTTAAACGTACAAACACAATCATTTAGTTACAAATATTAAAGAGAAAATAACGTGTAGGAAATTGCATAAGGTGAAATGTAATTAAATTTTAGAATGAAAAACCAAAACGTCTTGTGCTTTCGCTGGCAAGCAGCAGAAAATATTTCAAAAGTGTACAACATGACACTTTAAGGTATTAAAAACAATACTTCCGGGGTAAGTGAGGTTCTGTAGATTTCAGCTCCTCTAACTTCCTGTTTTTGTAAACGGAAAATTTAATTTCGTGTGAGAACTTACACTGAAAAAAATAATAAAACAGAAAAATTTTTATGAATTCTCACACAAACTGTGGCTTTGATTTTCTAAAAATAGGCGGTTAAATCTTGTTAAATAAGATCCTTTTCGCATGAATATTAAAATGCTGTTTTAATTTATCATGATGGTTTTTTGCCCGAGTAGAGTCAAAAAGAGTATTCCGGCTCCAACACTGGATAAGACATTTTTCTCTTGATTTTTAAAAGCCTTTAACAAATAAACGTTGTAACAAACAATTCATTTTAAAAATTAAACAACAAAAAAATATTATTTAATTTAGTTCAGTTTATTTCTCATACTACTACAGTTTTTGCTTGCTCATCCTTTGTGTCCTTTATGAATTTTGTTTGCACTTGTATTAATATGTAGTTGACTTACCCCATTGAAATGGTGATTTCTCTGTATGCAAGGAAACGACTGGTATACCAGGAACTATTATTGCAGGTAGTGTACGTGAACGTAGTAACGGCGGTGGTACTTTTCCACGATTTGTACGAACAGCTTGATTATTGATCGCTGATGCATTTAACGCTTGAGCTCTGCAAAAAGAAAAACGGAAAAATTTGTTTGTTTTAAAGTTTAGAATTTACAGGACTGGATTAAGAAAATAGTTTTATGCATTTATTAAAAACTAGTGTATCCAGCGATCGACTCAATCGACCGCATTCTAGAAATTAATATCAAACATTTACATAAATGCGATACGATTAAGTACAAAAACAAAACAAATTCTAAAGAAACAACTTAAAAATCTGTCTCATTTCTATGCAAAAGCGAATTGGAAAAACATACATGCACACTTTATTTATTTTTCAAGTTGAAGCTGATAGATGTGCATGTGTTAGTAGCAAATTTAAAAGCTTATAGCTCACTAAATATCAAACCGATTTAAATAAAATTAAAATTGTGCACATCCATGTAAAAACCCGTTTTAAAACATATAAATCTTTCTAAACTCGGTTCAGTATTACGCCCGTAAAAGGGATCTACAAAAACGTGTTTACCTATTAATAATATAGAAGATAGATATTGAAAGGAATTGTTTGGCTTGAGTTCAAATCTGAAGTTACCCATTTCTGTCAATTTAAGAATTTTTTTTGGATAAATTCGTTATTTTATTAAGAGATTATTATTAGCCAGCTGCTTGCCGTCACGTTTTAGAAAACTTGTATTTATATGAATTTAATTTTAATTTGAAAATCCATTTTTCCCAAATTCGTTTTTAGTAAAATATTCAATGATTTTCTTAAAATAAATTGCAATTGACCAGTGACATTTGACTGGTCTTGGAGCCAGATCACCAATAACAAACTTAATGAGTAGACGAATACCAGATATAAAAACAATAATTAGGAATTTATTCCTAATTCAAACTTTTTTTATTCATATTACTTTTTTATTGAAAATATCAGTCAGTCAGTATTTAATTTTCTAAAAAAACTAATTTGCTTTTTAATTTTTGAAGCTCCTTACTCGACCAAATTCAGAACGAAAAGTTGTGCACTGCACTGGATTATTCATACATATACTGTCGAGTTTTTATAAAATGAAAACAAAATTTTTACTGAAAATTTACATTGAAAACAAAAACAAATTTTCGTATTTTATTGTTGCTCTCAATATTAATTCTCACACACAATTTTGATTTCATTTTCTAAAAACAGGCAGATAAGCCATTATGTGTATCTACATTTAAGTCTACCTACAATTATTTTGAAACTTTCATGAAGGTCAATTGCCAATTCACATAATTTTTAAAGAACACTTTTTTATTCCCAAATTTGTACTTTACATTTCCATTGCACACGAATGAAACACTTTTGTTCGACATGGCCAAATTATATTTTTTTTCGATTTTTATTCTTCAGTTTTCAACTGTTTAAAATCGTACAAAATAGCAAAGAGTTTGCCACAAATCAATGCTGCTTTTTTTCCTCACAACCTCTTTATTTATATATTTAATATTTTGACAAACAACAATTTTACGAAATCGATTACAAACAACTTTAATCGAATAACTTTTTAAATTAATTTCTATTTCATTTTTGTCAAATTGAAAGAATCATCGAAACGAAAACAAACAAAAAAAAAATAAATAAATAAAAAAAATGCCAAACGTTACATAAGCGACCGACAACTTTGTTGTTAAATAAAAAGTTTCGCCACAAATTTCAAACACACACATTTACTCGTACAAGCAAAAGCTTGAAAGGATGTTTAGTAAGACTTAATGGGAAATTGCTGAACAGAAGGAAATCTTAATTTAAAAATTTTCCACTTTAATAAGTTGAACAATTGAGGGAAAAACGATTAAACTGCACACACATACACGAATAAAAACATGCGAACCTTTTCGGAGATATTTCCCTTTAATGGATTAACGATGCTTCGCTATTCATACATATTTTTAAGATTCAATACATTTTAAACAAGAGAGCTACATACATACACGGTTGTGTCGCAAAGGTAGAGAATTTTCTGAAAATATTTGTTGAAGACATGCAACTTTGTCAAATTTTGTTTAGAAAATTCTACACTTTGGCGATTATTCGTTTATTTGGGAATCTCAGGCAGGTCAAGTGTTGATGCTTTATTAAAGTTTTTTGTGTTGTATTTGGGGGATTGACATGTTATTATAAAAGCATATATCCTAAGTTGAAACCCCTCATTATTTGAAAGATAAATGAACTGATCTAAAATAAATGAAAACAAAATTAATATAATATTTAGGGTCTGTTATGGCGACAACTATATATGAGCAATAATAAAACGCGGTTTTTTTAACTTAAATTTTACAGATTGGGTGGTTTTATTATCTAAAGCAGTGGTTTTCAAACGGCGGGTCGAGACACCCTGGGGGTCGCGAGCTGTTTATTTTTAAATATTAATTTTTTTAATTCAAAAACATAAAAGTACTTATATTAAGGCTTGGTTATTTTTAATTAAATGCGAAAACGCTGTTGCAATTGTGACACCCAAGCAATCAAATCATTTTCTAAATTTAGTTTATTCCTTTTTTGTTCTGTTTTAATGTTCACCATTTGCGAAAAAGCCTTTCGCTTTACCCAAAAAGTAGAATTATTTTACGATAAATATTCCATTTTGATCTGCCAGCTGACAAAAATTTTCTTTAAAATTATTGACAAGATCGGCGAACTCAACGTAGTTAGTTATGAATGGATTTAATGCTCAGCAATCACCATTATCTTCTTGCAGGTCTTTTGGAAAATATCACCTGAGGTAGACTGTTCACAATAGGCTTGCCAGATCTAATTTGTCAAAAAGCTTGACATTGACCAAAAAAAAACTTGATTTTGAAAAAAAAACTTGACAAGTAAAAACACTCATACTAAATATATAAAAGAGATTTTTAGTTTTTAAAGAAGAACTTCTGGATAATTATTATTGGGAAAATACGAATTGAATTTTAACTTTTACTCGTAAAAACAATTTTGCTGAGAGTTTTTAGCTAGTCTATAATAAATAAATAATAATTTTCATAAATAACTTGACAATTCTTCAAACACATAAGTTTTATTAAAAAAACAATGAAAAGCCGCCTGTATTATTCCACCATGGGTATATCAAGTCGGCTAAGCTGGCTAAGTTCACGACTTGCTTCTCTGGTTCAATGTTGTCAATTTACTAGTGTTGAGTAATGGGGTAAATATCAGTGTTGGCACTTTTATAATAATTGTACAGAAAGTTATAGTTATAGTTATTTTTTAAACTATAATTGCACAAAAAAAATATGTATCATATTAGTCCTTAGTTCTATTGATAGTAAAAATATGGGCTTTAGATTTGTTTTTTAGAAATATACACATACTTTTTTTAAGTATTATTACATAGCTAGAATAAATTTGAGAAAAAAAATTAACTTACAAAAAAGCTTGACAAATCACTTTTTCACTTGACACTTGACGCGCATTAAAAAACTTGACAATCAGGCCAAATCAGGCCCTTCTGGCAACCCTAGTTCACAACCAAGTGAAAATTAGCGACAATTAATTGCAAATACCAAATTTAATGCGCACATCAGAAATATTTTTTACATATTGCATTGCATTATACCGATGTGTAAACAAAGATTTCTGAATAATGAATAGCAAGCAACCAGTCTCATGTTTTTGCTTTATTTTCATTGAATTTTCTTTTTTTCTTTTTTTTAATAATATTTCTGAACTTTGAGAGTAAAAACGTCGCCAGATTTTTTGAAAATCAATTTGAGGTCGCGGCTCCAAACAAGTTGAAAACCACTGATCTAAAGAATTTTACATTGAAATGTAAATGAAAGTTCAATAATTGAACAGTTAACAAAAAGAAAATATATGCTTACTTAACTCTGTCCTCTCTGGCATTCGATTTGCTTTTTTTTGCTTGTTATTTTAAATGTTACAAAAGCCATCGTTTCCCCCGGGGCACCATTGTACGTACCGGTTACTATAAGTCAAAGCCAGAGTAGACAAGTTATAAATAATAAATTAATCAATTAACTTCACAACAGTATCATTATTGCAACTTGGTTTTAGTTAAAGATTCTATTTTGTTTGCCCAATAAATAGCTTTATCGTATTATTACAACTTCCATTTTTTATTTTTATTATTATTAATTATTATCTATATTATTAATAGGCAAACACGTTTATTTAGATCCCTTTTACGGCCGTAGTACTGAACCGATTTTGGAAAGATTTATATGTTTTTAAACGGGTTTTTACATGGATGTGCACAATTTTAGTTTTATTTAAAACGGTTCGATATTTAGGGAGCTATAAGTGTTTAAATTTGCTACTAACCCATGCACATCTATCAGCTTCAACTTGAAAAATGAACAACGTGTGTGATGGTATTGTACCTATTAAGAACTTGGTCTTTATTTCGATCTCAGTACTTTTTACGGCCGAAGTTTTTGGATAAGAACTTGGCCTTATTTACACATTTATGTTTTTGTACGGGTTGGTCTTCCTCCCAGCCTTAGTGGGTATCTAAATAAGGTTTATGGATTTTTTTTATATTAATAATTTTTCGGCAATTTTGATTATTTTCGCGATACATAAATCGTTTTTCGACTCATAATTTGTATAACTACAAATTTGAAATCACATTCAACCGAGCCCCATAAGCAGTGGCGGATACATGGAAACACACATGAACACTGATGATGGGAGTGTAGCGGCTCCCGAAAAACAACGTTGTTTCTGTTCTGCCTTGTAAGTTGAAATTAATTGATGTTAAAATGTTCCCTTGTTCCTCTGGAATATTGTCTCATATCCAAATCTTTCTCACTAAAAATGTTACGAGCATTAGCTTAAATAATAATCACTTCGGATTAAAAACCACATAAATCGCCACAGTTGATAAAGAAATCGGTGTACAGGAAGGACATACACGACCTTATTTATAATAAATATTCTAGGTGTACAAAGGGTTGATAAAACTTATTTTATATATATATTAATATTAGCTTTATAAAGCTTATATAAACCTTTGATAAATTATTATTAATAAGATATTTATTTTATGAAGCCGACCATGTGTCCTCTTAATGTTTTTAACTTCTTCAAAAAGTCTTTTGTTGTCATTTTTAAGCTTCACAAATATTTTTTATTGTTTTGCGAAATATAATATATGCAAATGATGACAACAATATTAACATGCTAATGCTTTTATCACAAACAAACAAAATCCAATCACAATTTTATTAAAATGTCTTTAAAAATTTTTTTTATTATCTACATATAATTTTTTTTTACTTTCTAGCAGCCAAAAGTGTGTATGGGAAAAATATTTAACATAAAAGAATTTTAAATTCAATAGCAATATTTGGTTCGAAAAAGGAACACATGCAAAAGTGCACAATTTATGTACATTGGGATGTGTATTTACATAAGAGTGTTAGTCTATGACAATGTCTCTCTCTCTCTCTCGCTGTACTTAAAAGTAAATGTGAATGTCAAATATTAAAAAAAAACAAAAACTATTACAAACATTGATCTGTGTACACATTTGACAAGGATTCGGAGTCTGCCAGTGTCTGTTAGAAACTTCATCTGAAAATACAATTTATGCACTGACAACCACATTCAAATAAGCATGTGTATGTCCTGGAAAATTTTATCCATATATAAGATTAAAATCATGTATGTATGAGTACATTAGGGAGGCACGAAATTAAAGCAGACTTCCAGCTAATAAAATAAAAGCAAAAAGTGCTATAAACTTTTCTGTCTGCTTTTAAAAATAGCAAAACAAAAATCTTTCAGCAATTTATATTGAAAACAAAAACAAGTTTTCATATTCAGTGAATTTCACTTTTAACGAGATTTCGCTGATAACGAACAACTTTTTCGGTCCCAACAAGTCGCATTAATATTTCATAGAAATTATTACGATTATAAGCAACTTCGGGTTGTAGGGAGTTTTCGCTTCTAACAGACGAATTCTTTTTCAAGTACAAAAATGGTATAAAACATAACAAAGTCGCAAACTTTTTATAGTAATTAACTAGACGATTTATATAATTCTGAGCCATTATTTGCCAAAGATGGCCCTAAGGAGGATATCATACCGGAATGTGCCAGTGGGAACTCAATGACTCACTGAACTTAGTATCACCGTCGACTGCGGCACTGGATGTAATCCTGAAGCTGAAGAGAGTTCATGGAAATCTGCGATCCGCTCAAAAGCGACGGACAATTTGTGTATAGATAGACCTTATGGTCAAGATTGTAGCAGTGACTACGAATATTTGATATTACTTTAGAGGAGGACAGCTTAACCAGCATCAGGATTTTATTCTGACCATTGGACTTTTTTCAATTTTTATACTGATGGTACCGAAATGAAAGAGGAAGTTAGAAGTGCAGTCTACTGTTAGAAACTGTGTATTCGAAAATCTTATAAGCTTCCCGATTACTGTAGTAATTTCTAGGCAGAAATATATGCATCCAAAATGGCTACCGATCTGGCACGCAATCCCAGAACTAGGAACTCACATATGAAATATTTTATAGATAACAGGCGGCAATCAAGGCAATATCCGCTGAATATACATATTCGTCGCTTTTCCAAAGGTGCAAGGACTAATTAGATAGACTATGTACCAACAGAAGAGTACATATCTACTAGGTTCGTGGACGCCAGGGCATAGAAGGTAACGAAAAGGCGACGAATTAACCGGGTGATAGCCATTCCAATTTGTAATATTAAGAGAGATACAGACTCTACTATACAGAGGAATCTGAGGTGGTTTGAGGAAACACCGAAACGTGCAAGGTATCCAAAGTTATGTGGATATTCTATGATCCAAAGTCGACTAAACTACTAGTACCGCTATGGAGAAAAGATTGTAGGTTTCTGGTAGGACGGAAGTATACGCCAAAAGGGCGGGGCAACTGCCTAGTGATAACTGTAGATGCCGTAAGGTACTGGGGGAAAAAGAGACGGTGGAACATATACTCTGCTACGGTCCGACACTCATAGTGCGAACTGTCTGACAGATCATTACTTAAAAGGTGATAGAGAAATCTCTGGAATTGGAGTAATGGGACTTCTAGCATTCGTCAAGAGAGTCTGGTGTACTTTAAATATCATCACTGCTGACTAACCCCTTTCATTTACGGGTTATCTTACATTGTGGTAACGTTAACGATCAATACGGTCTACGCGAGGTCTTTATAAACGGCCATTTTAACCTAAACTAATCCTAATTTTGCCAAAGTTAACAGAAAAAAAAGAAATTAAGTGAAGTTCATGCGCAGATATACAATAACCCAGAAAAAAATTAAGATTTCTGGGAGCAGTGAAAAATTTGCAATGCGCTTCCGAGGATGCGCAAAAAGAAGACAGAGACGTCTCAACTTATTTTTAAACACAAAATAGTTTAAATCTCTCACTGAGTTGAAAGATAGATAGAGAAAGAGAGAGAGAGAGAGACAGATTCGAAGCAATTATTTCTTGGAAGCAGCAGTTACAACAACAACCAACAACTTTCGCTTACAAACCTGCTCCGTGCGAAGCTGTATTTTGTATCGGCATCGAAAGATGGAAAATAAAAATTGCTTGCTTCTTACTCCAGTCATAACGAACAAAACTGCCTGGTTCCGCGCAGTTCGATGTAAGCGAACTCCACCGTATGTTCATATTTCTTGTGCCAAAAAGAAGCCTCCCTAATATTTGTAAATGTGCTTAAATTTCATTTTTAACCTTTAAAGTCTTTTCCTGTCCAACTCGTTTGCTTGTTCAAGTCAGTTGTTGTTACTGTTCAAGGAAGTAAAGTAAACTCTAAAGTCTTAAATCCTGCAGCCTTCTGTCCTTTGTTTTTAACTTTTTAAATTCATTAAAAGTTTCGCCAAATTTTCTAAATTTACAAATTAAATTATTTTCTGTAAATTAAGCTTTTTCCATCTAAAGAATATACGAGTAATATGTAAATTATTTGTTTTTTTTCACTTGTTTCTTAATGAATTAAAATTTCCAGTCAGTTGTTTTCGTATAATTTAGAATAAAATCATTTAAACTGGAGTAAAATACAAGCACTGAGTAATTTTAACAGAAATAATGAAATAATATTTATGTATGCTTGTGCAGATTTTGCTAACTTGTCGTTTTTTTTATTACGTTATTTGCTTTTAAACAAACATTTTATTTAGCATAAAGGTTACATGTAAGCAAAAAATGATGAAAGCCTAAATGCTGCTCTCTTGATGTTCTGAGTTTTTTTTTTTTCAATTTTATAAATTTTTAAATTCTGCCCTAAAATTTTTTCTGCGGGTGCATAAACATTTGTTCGAATCTGGCAAATGGCTTAAACATGACATGACTGATATTATTATTTTCCTTTTATTTCTTTTGTTTGCGCTGGCATTTTTATTTCCATAATGTTTGACTGAAAACGAACATGTCATTTTCACACTCACGCGAAATGAACCTGACAACACGAATGGGATTTTGTGGAAACATAAAACCTAAAAATATTTGTGGCTGTTCTCTACAAAACTGCTACTGATTGGGAATTTTAACATGAAACTAATAATAATTATTTTTAAAATTCAGATATTATTTAAATTGTGAAATTTGTAAGCGGTTAGAGAAAAAACATTAGCAAAATTCTTATTTTATTTGGACTGTGGACATCTGTACACAGATGTGGTGTTTGTTTTTAGTCCTGGTTAATAATTATAAACATAGTTAAGAGTTCAAAACAGCTGACCTCATACCGGGGGTTTTATGAAGAACTTTGTTTTCTAAAACAAAATAAAACAAAAAATTTAGATGAAGATGATTTAAATTTTTATTGTAATACGAAGAGAAGAGTTCGGCAATTACGAATAAAAAATTATATCTGGGAGCCCCCGTAGACTAGTAGTTATTGTACTAGACTATTAGTCTGGGGGTCGTAGGTTCGATTCCTGCCTAGACCCTGGGTGTTTCTGCAGACAGCCTAAAATGGTTTTGCGGTTTGCGTTTGATCTTTTAAAAAAAATGTATACCGCGACCACGCTGACAGATGTCGATTCTTTCATTAAAGTTTTTAATCACTTTTTGGCAAAATGGCAGCTCTATTTCGTTAATCACATCACGGATTTTGAGTTTTAAGGCTGCAGTCGATTCGATTGGCTCCGTATAGACTCTGTCCTTAACATAAAAAATAATTCAGTGGTGTTAAATCAAAAGACCTGGTTGGCCACTTAACAGCTGATTTTTGTGAAATTATGCGTCCGGGAAATTTGGTTTGCAATATTTTGATCGTTTCATTGGCTGTGTGACATGTGGCATGGTCCTGTTGAAACCACATGTCAGTGATGTTCACGTCATCAATAATAGGCCAAAATTGAGTTGTTAACATCTCGCGATAGCGTGATCCATTGACCGTTACCGCATTTCCAGCCTCATCTTTGGCCCAATCACGCCTCCAGACCACATAGCGCACGATACAGTGGCACGTTGATCATGCAAAGGCTTCTCAATAATCGTTCTAGGATTTTCACAAGCCCAAATGCGGCAACTTTGCTTGTTGACGGATCCTGAAAGTGAAAATGGTCTTCGTCTGAAAAAATGTTTAACTGATGCTTGATATCAGATATCAGGGGGTCGATTCTGGTTCTGTGAAACTTTGAAATGAAAAAAAAAACTTTTCATTTTCGTTTTTATAATAGCTTTTCACATCATAATTTCACAATTGCACAAATTGCGGTTCCCGTTCTTTTAATGAAAAAGTGTTTCATTCTATTTTAACCGAGAAACTTGTGTATCTATTTTAATAAAATGTAAATGTCAAATACAGATATCGAATGTTTGAGCTGCATGTATTTATTTTTCCTGAAAGTTTTTTAACTATTTTTGTCCGAGTTTTTAGTTAAAAATAATTCATATTACTAACAATGAGAATGCATATCGTCGGTCACAGGTTGACAACTCTTAACATGTTTTTTGTACTTTTCAGGAGACAAAAAAACGTTATTAGTCCGCTACTAAACCGTGTTGGAAGTAAATATAAAAACCGAAATCGATTTTTTGCCAGTTAAGAGTTGTCATCCTGTAATCGAAGATATACTAAAATTCGGCATGATTGGCTTACGTGGCTACCCTCTGCAGGATGGCATTCAAGTAGAATCTAAATGATCTTAAGATCTTAGGCATAGTATAGACACCATAACACGGAATTTCTCCCGTTTTATTAAAATCATGCAAAAACCACCTAACAAGCTAAACATTAAAACAAAAATAAGTATAAAATTGTTTTAAGTTAAACAGTTCTACTGAAAAAAGGATAATATACTCGTACTAAACGCTAACAAATAATTAAATCAATCTGAAGCTACGGGCACATCTGACAAACATTTGCCCAAAAAAACGTAACCACTACTTTTGCTTAGGCTTAGTGTGATTTAACTTTGTTTTTATATCACAAAATGAAGTCAAATATGTTGCAAAATGCTATTTTTATATTATTTTTAATAAATGCGAACCCATATTTAAAAAAAATAATAAAATTTAAGAAAATGCTAGTTTAGCTTGTCTCTTGGTTACGTGTTTCTTTGTATCAAGAGTAATCTGTGTTTACAATGGCCCCACGATGTTATTTTTTTGTCTGATCATTGCCTTAGATTGATTTAATTATTTGTTAGCGTTTAGTACGAGTACATTTTACCTTTTTCAATAAAACTTTTTAACTTCACAATTTTTTATACTTATTTTATTTTCAAGTTTTTAGATTTTATGTGATGAATAACAAATTTGTCGTAGAGTATTCTTCGGGGCAATACCTTTCATTTGATACTCATATTTAATAGGTTGTGAAAAAATATGTTATCCGCCATTTGGTTGGCGCCCATATTGGATTTGGAATTTCATTCAATGTGTTCTCTATTTTACTAGTCAAGCCCTTTCATTTAATACCTATAGCGAGGGAGTTGTGAAGAATTATTATAACTCGCCATTTTGTGTAAATATGCATCTTTTTAAAAGATTATTGTTATTAGTTTTTTAAATTATTACTTATCCTTAGCAATGTCCAGTTTTTCTCTAAATAATTGTTTAAAAATTCTTTTGGCTCCCCCTTGCGCGTTTGCCTTTCGATGATTTATCCATTTTTCACCGTTAAATTGAAAGTGTAAAAATATGTGAGAAATGAAAAGTTTTTGGCACTTCTTTGCACTGTTACACAGAACAAGAATTATATTAGTGTGAAATTGTGAAAACAATTTGTTTCACTCCACTTGTTCTTTTCATATGAAAACATTTGAATTTATTTATCATTTTCAGAAACTCTATGAAAATATGAAAAAACTTTTCATTTCACAGTTTCACAGCACCAGATTCGACCCCTAGATTTGGAAAAATTTCAACGTTTGAGTAAATTCGTAGCAAGAACATGATCATTTCCCATACATCCTTAATTTGAAAAACTAAATTTGGTTAGTGCAAGGACACGCCTACTATAATCAGAATCAGAATGCAACAAAAATTAGTAGGTGCTTATAATTATCCTGTTAGTCCTTGTAATAAATTTTAGTTGAATAAGTGCAAGAAAAGTTAAATAAAAAAGTGTTTTAGTAAGTACTTAATTTATCACAAGTCGTGAAGAGTTTTATGTGTATTTTTTTCCTATTGAACAGCGCTCTGTGCGTAAATTTCTGAAATTTGTCTCCAATAAACCTTTTAGTACTCATCCTGTCAGGTTGTACATGTTCCCTACATATTATGTAGTATTGAAGCGAACGATAGTACAAAACTCCCGCGCTCCTTTCGTGAATCAGAAATCCCGTTTCACTTATGAAAAATATGCTTTCGGCTTACAACGAGCTCGTAATATTATATTTCATAGAATTTTTCGATGATCGCGGTGGTCCAGTGTCTCCCCCATATTTAAATTTAATGAATTTTCCTTCAAACGGCAATAAGCCAATATTCATCCTTATTTCTCTCGAAAAAATGTCACACCGCTGTGTATGCAATAATATGCAACAACAGCATGTCACAGTACAAATTGTTGCTGGTGATGTCAACATATTGTGCTTTCAAATTGTCAATAGGGTGGTACAAAGTTATAAAAATAAAATATTACCAAAGCAAATAACATTTCATGAATTATTATGTATCTTTAGGGGGTTAATAAAAACTGAATTTTACAAAAAAAAATATTATTATTTAATAGAAGCTGCCTTAAATTTATATAAAAAAAAGAAAACTTTTAAAATGGAACTACCAAAATTATATGCATGAGTAATTTTATTATGAATGGAATGTAAGAGTACTCGTGCGTATTTAAACAGAAAATCGTTGGGTTACTTTTGTACCAACGCATATACAAACAGTCGCAAACACTGTGGGTGGGTGACATCTAACAAACAAAACCTTTTTTGACACGTTTTTGCACAACAAGGTCAACTGCAGTCTTAGTTTTTAATAATTTTTAAACGCCTCTTTAAAGTTTTATTCTAAATGACGTTATTTATTTTTTTTTTTTGCTTTTAAATGATTAAATTGTTGGCGAAAAATAAATGAACGAGGTTAAGTGTCATGAGTAGTTGAATATAAACAAAAGAATTATAGTATTTTAAATTTTTTTATTCGCACTTTTTCCCAAAATTAATATTTTATTTATTTAGTAAAACATTAATAATTTTGTTAAAAACAAATTGAAATTGATTATTGAGGGGTATAGCTTGTTCCCTCAATAATCAATTTCAATTAAAATGAAAATTTTAAATACTAAAATTTTACCAATTCCCGTAAAAAGCACCAAGTGTTTTTTTTAATCCAAAGTGGTTATTATTTTGGCTAAAGTTAGTACCATTTTTAGTCAGAGAGATTTGGACATGAGACAATATTCCAAAGCAACAAGGGAAAATTTTAACACCAACTAATTTCAACTTACGCAGCAGAACAGACACAACGTTGTTTTTCGGAAGCCGCTACACTCCCATCATCAGTGTTCATGTGTGTTTCCATGTATCCGGCACTGTTGAGGTGGCTCGGTTGAATGTGATTTCAAAATTCTTTCTGACTAAAAATGTTACGTACGAACTTTAGCCAAAATAATAATCACTTTTGATTAAAAAAAAACACTAACAAGAAAAATATATTTATTGTTTTCCCCTTTTTTATTTTTTTATTGGCTTTTGCCAAGACAAATTCATAACAGGTAGACTCGCCTCAATTCGCTTTGAAAAATAGCTGCTTTCTTTGTCAAAATCAACGTCAAACACAATACTTAAATCAAACATGAAAAAATTTTGACAAACAAAACAGATAAAAATGCAAGGATATACAAGGAGCAAAAAATAATCAGCTGAGCTGTCGACACCACCTGTTATGAATTCGCCTTGGGTTGTTGCTTAAAGAACATAACTTTTGACTTTCAAATTTTTTTTACGGTGAAGTTGTAAAGCACCTCTGGGCGAGTAAGGACCACGCGTCGTTAGTAATTTTTTTAGAAAGAATTGGACAAGAGGTAATTTCGGAGAAATGAGAAGAGTTTATGTAATACCAACATACATGGCATCCTGGAGCAGCACTCGCGCTTGGGTACAGGTTGTTTTTTGCCAGCAACTTCCAAAATTTTTAATATCCAACTACTGTTCGCTTCTACCCGCTCTATGGATGTGAGTTCTGGAACTCTACTGCAACCGACACACAATCTCTGCAAGTATTTATTATACGCTGTTTACGAAAAATATTGCGAATATTTTGGGCGAACGTAGTTTTCAACAGAGACTTCTGGCAAAGAACAGGTGAAACACCAATCCGCATAGAAGTTACAAAGAGTAAATCGAGATGGGTTGGCCATATTTTGAGAAGACCTCATGATGATATATCAAAGATGGCAATTGACTGGAAACCTCAAGGAACCATAGCAATCATTATAACTACTACAGAGGTAGATTGTAGAGTCGTCGCTGTCAAATAGGCAGGTCTAATGTTTTTTTTTCTGCAATAAATATTTTTTTATAGTTTTCTTGCGTCAGCTGAAAAATATTTATTGAAATTGCCTGTCAGCCTAACTATTGATTCTTTATTCTCTAATATTTTAAATTACAAAATAATAAAGATGCAATATACTTTATTAAATGTAGACTTTTATTGTCTGGTAAAACATTAATTTTTTTTTTAACATTAATCGTGGCGGAAAACACATTCTACGATATTTTTCTCGAATATTAAATAAAAAAATTTAAAATGTTCTCAAATATTTATTAAATTTGTATTGTTTGTTCTTTTTTAAACACCTGTCAAAGTTTGTTTCTATGATAAATGACTGTTGTGAAACTGTGACGTTTCCAGTATACTCCCAAATGTACATACATACGAATGTAGTATGTGTGTGTGTGTGTGAGTAATTTTCTTATCCACTTTTAAAGGGTGATTTTTAAGCAACTTTCTTTTTTGGGAAACAATATTTATTGTCAGCCCAGCTGTTTTCGTGTGATATGTTCAGTTTGATCTATAATTTATATTGGATGAATTAAATAATTAAAATTTTGCCGTATGAGCTTCGTGTTTTTTCTTAATCTAACAATGTATTTCGACGTAAACTTCTGGAGTACTTCGGTATCCTGTCGCAATAAATTTTGTTGGGATAAGTGTTTTTGTTGCCGCTGTAAGGACTTGTATTTAAAATTGTCACCACTTTTTTAGTTCTGGGGAACCATAGCAGGGTGTTCGAAATTACTACCAGTGGGTTTTTTATTTTCAAATGGTTGTTATTGTTTTGATATTATAATAGTAAATTAGTAGATTTGTTGATTGAATACCTCACCGTTAATACTTTTATTATTTAAGTTTTTGAAATTACATTGCTCAGGTGTTCATATTTTGTTAGCTTGTAATACTTGTATATATGGCCTTGATGGCTTCGTATTAGCACTAAATAAATAAATAAATAAATAAATAAATAAATAATTAAATAAATAATTAAATAAATAAATAAATAAATAAGTAATATATTATTTTGTTAAGAACAAATTAATCACTATAAGTGTATATTATAAACTTTTATTATATTGTTAAGGATGACCCAGTGTTAAACACTTACTTTAACTTTAATTTTTTCATTTGCTAACTTTTACAACTCACATAAATTATTCTTTCCATTAAACTGAATTCTCAAAAGAACACGTTTTTTTAATGAATCGGCTTACAAACGAATTTTATTATCAAAATTCATGCTCGGCTAAGAAAGTGTGTCGCGCACTTCAGTTTGGGCGACCTTCTGAGGTGGCTATTCGGAATCTTGAGACTTAGTTTCAAACCAAATTTACGTTATTGGACAGTAAACCACCAGCATGCATACGTAAAGTGCGAACAGAGGAAAATATCGCAGCTGTATGCGCCAGTGCTGTTGATGACCTGGAATTATCGTTTTGAAGTAACCGTGCGTTGATTACAATTTTTTTGCCCAAACTGAAAGAGCTAGACTTGGCTGACATTTGGTTTCAACAAGACAGTGCCACATGCCTCACAGCACACGAAACAGTGACCGAATTGAGAGGCGAGATCGGTGAACAGTTTATTTCACGTTTGGGGCCGGTCAATCGGCCGTCTAGATCGTGTGATTTAACGCCTTTGGACTATTTTTTGTGGGGCTATGTTAAGCCGCACGTCTCTAGGGATAAGCCCGCAATGGTTGGCACACTGGAAGCCTATTTTGAATGAATTTATTTGTGCGATGTCGGCCAATATGTTGGAGAAAGATTTAAAAAATGGACCCACCGTATGAACCAGTTGAACCGTAGCAGCGATGAACAATTATATGAAATCATCTTTGAAAACTAAATTATATAAATCGTTCTTTCGACTCAAATAAAGTTTTCATACATTTCTCTAAATTTTATGTGTTTTCTTTTTAAATCAAATTCAAAAGCTCTTAAAAAATCCCCCTTACTTTGAAAGTTCATATTTAAGCTGAGTGACCTTTGATATTTTTTTTACCTTTTTGAATTAAAGCTTAAACGTCTTAAAAATTTAAGTGATGTGCTTTTATGTGCGTATGTGTGTAAGTGAGCATAGTTACACACAGAAAGTAATTAATAGGTGACGTTTCTTCTGAGGGAAGACAGAAGGGCACGATTGGCAATCGAGGGACAGATAAAAGCTGAAAAAGAAGTATAGATAACCCTGCAGCTCAAGTTTCAAGTTTCTTTCAAGTTTCTCACACGTACTGCTTATCAGAATTCATTTAAGTTGATAGTTGTGACGTAGGCTGCACGCAACTTTAAAGCAATTTAATTTTTCTAGATGTTATCGTCAAGCAAGCAGCTTCAAATGTTTGCTTTATACATCACACAACATGATTGCACTTATTAATTTTATTCACAAACATATTTGATTATTTGATTTCAATTACGAGTTTTAAATTTTTTTATTTTTATTTTATTTATTTCATTTTTATGTAATACATGTGGCCGGCCTATTGACCAATATAAGATATTACAAGATACATAATTTCAACGAATATAACGTGTGAAGAAAGGCGGCAGGTCCGGAAGAATATTTGTAAAAAAAAACGAAAAAGGTTTTTTTGACAGTAAATTGAAACACTCGATGGAAAGAGAATTTCAAAAGCAAGTTCGTATCAAGTTTTAAAAGTATGAGTCTGTTAGTAAAAAAGTGTGAATATATTGAAACTTGATAGGCAAAACTTGATCGTGTTTTTTCCGGACAAAAATTTTATTCGAAACAAATGAATGAATCTATTTTTAGTTTTCATATAAAATTTTCCATTCAATATTCAATATTAATGTGTATGAGACAAAGGTATTTAAAATATATACAACATTTTTTCGCTCAAACTTCGGACATAATTCCGGACATAAAGGATCTCTTGAATTTTTTAGAATTTTCATGATCCTAGTTTCTAACTGATGGCCTTCGCGGGATAAAAAAATCGATCGGTTTTTGTTTTAGAAGAGCTTGTAGCAGCTCAGGGATACCTGCGAGCGAAAATAATTATTATGGCATTTTCAGTTACAATTTTTTTTTTTGTTAAAAGACAACTTAACAAAATTTGTTCATAAAAAGGCAGAATGACACTTTCATATGTTCCCAAAATAATATTGAAAATCCAGGATTTGCTGTTCATTGGGAATAGAGTTATGTGCTGTTCATAGAATCTAAGCAATCAAATTGAGTGAACAATTTGTATGAAAACCACTCAAACATTCGAGTGGGTTCCATAAATACTTCCTACGCAAGTCGATTGCTTGGAGTCTATGAACAGCACCATTATGCTGCGTAAAGTATAAAAATCAAAAATTGTTTTCTTCTGTGAAGGCCTATCTTCTTGTAAACAAAGAGCACTTCTTTTGTTCCAAGCATTTCAATAGTCCCAAAAAATCCTTTGAAGCAATTTTCCACTGCACATGTTGTAAAACCGCTTCACACAATTTCTCGAAGATTAAAGGATGGCGTACTCTTCTGTGAATTATTGTAAATTGAAATGTTTAATTTGACCGGTCTAATAATTTAATTGCAATTTTGGTTTGTCTGTAGAAACACCCAGGGCAGGAATAGAACCTGCCACCCCTCGACTAATACTCTAGTACGCTATCTTCTAGTCGATGGGGCTCCCTTTCCCTTGTATGTTTTATGTGTGTTTATCAAGAACTCTGCCATTTATACATCAATTTCGGATTTATTTTTCTTAATTTTAAAAGGTGTACTTCCAGATTGGTGCCATTGAAAAGTGGGGAGCGCCACGCCTCGCCTCGCCCGTGCAAAGTAAATATTCTTTTTCAACAACTTATTTATACCAAACCGATTCTTATGAAACTTTTCACACCCATTTAGTGATTGTGATAACACAACATTATGGTTTACCAAAGTGGGCAGTGCCATGCCCAAATGATATAGTTATTATTTTTCAACTACTTCTACAGATTCTTATGCAATTTTGCACACGCATTAAATTCCCGGCGCAATGAAAAATCATGATCAGAAACTTGTGCAGAAAGAAGCACACCCACGAAAAATTTGTTAGAAGTTTTTTTGTGCAAAAATTCTTTACATTTTGTTTGAAAATAATTCCAAACATTTCTTACAGCCTATTAAACTTTGTACTGGAATGTGTAAACAAACTTTTGTTAGTTTGTTTTGTTGGAAAAGGCGGATGGGGTTAAAATGTCATTAACATCAACTCTGTTTTTTTTTCAGAAATAATCATAATTAGAGAAATAATAATACACGAGTATTCATGTCGCTCCTTTATTGCAACGTATTTATCAAAAGGAGTTTAAAGTTTTTAATTAACTCACATATCAAAGGAAAAATAAAAAAATATATTCTCCCTTCAAGAGGTGAGTAAACAAAATATTTAAATGAATTTTTCACACAAGATGAAGAACAATACGAGGAATAATTCTGCATTCTTAACTCAAAAATCATATTTTTTGAGATATGACTATGTTGCAATAAAGGAGCGATATGTATGTGTGTGTTTGTGTATGTATCTTTATATACTAAAAAATTCTCAAATACGTTAAGGACACATTAAAAAACATTATTGTCTGAGGTGGGTGACACATTGACACTAAAATTCTAAAGGGTAATTTTTAGGTGTTTGTCTTTTTTGTTTTTTTTTAATAATATTTGATTAATATCAAAAATTTGCTGAAATTATATGCTAGAAATCTTGATAAAGGCAATTTCGATGGAAATTCAAATGTCTAATACAATTTCCATTTGGTTTTCATTTCATTTTAAATTTCTTATCCCCTAAAAAAAACACACGTTTTAAAATATAACAAGCCGGAACGAGACAGTGACTACATGTTTGGATGAATGTGTCAACACTGTGTAGAATATTTATGAAAATTAATGAATGTTATTATTGCAGGAACATCATAAATATTTATGCTTGTGTGCTTCATCATATCAAGAGTCCTTTTTTGCTCAAAGTGTGCATGCAAACCCAATCTGAAAGCAAAAGGATTCGTTGTAGTTATTTTTTTTTGTCATTCTCTTGGTTCACTTTCTCGGAAATTATAATATTGTTTGTTTGTGTGAATGGAGTAAATCTTTGGTGTATTAAATAGGAAGTGAAGTGTAGGTGCATGTTGTGTGCGTGTTCAAACATGCCACAATAAATAATTAAAATGAAATGCATATTAAGTGAATTTATTTACTAACACTCACATTTTTATATCTGCTGCACATGCTTAACAATAATGTCATTTTGTTAATTACATTTATGTATGTATGTATGTGTACGTACGTGTATAGATTTATCTTTGATTTTGATAAGGATGTTGTGGTCTAATAAGTTTTTTCCTTTTTTGAATTAAACTACACTGAGGGATACAAAACAAGCTAAATATAAGCAAAACGGGCTTAAAAGAAGACGGTGAAAACGTCTTAAAAGTCCGTTAAGCTTGAAAAAGATAAAATCAAGCCGATATTCTCAATTTTAGAATGGTAATTCTAAAACTAATTTTTAAGTTTCTTAATTCTTCTTTTAAGAATAAAAATCTGATTTTAAGAGTTTTGCATTCTTGAAGTATGCTTCACGTAATCTTATTTCAAATCTAACTCAGGATTAATTTAAGAAGAATAAATCTTAGTTCAAGCGTTTTTTTTAATGATTCGAATGTTTTTTAACCCACTGAGTAAAGCAAAGCGACAGGTAAAGATATTTTATTTTTAAAAGAATTTTAAATAAAAATTCTTATATTTTAAAAAGAATATTTTTGGTTATTTTTGTATGTTTCTTTATGTTTTCTGTAAATAAATTATATACAGATGAATTCCTATTTTTCTTTTCAGAAATAAAAATAAATTATACGTATGTATTGCGTTTAAAATTTTATTTTAACTATAGTCCGAACGAACCGCTAATCCGAACAGGAACTGAAACTATATCTGTCCGGATTATGGAGGTTGGACTGTACGATTTTATTTTTGAACCCATCTGATATATAACATGAAAAATTATACACTTTTTGTTCGGATATCGTGGCTGCGTATTAAACTTTGACATACAAATTTGCACATTTAATATTTAATAATACAATTCCATAATTTTTATTATATTGGAAAGATATATTCTGCTGTTGTTGTTGGGCGTGTTTAAAAAGTCCATTATTCTCCCTCTTATCTCACATACTCGTATCATATAATATTTACTAGTTGGTTAAAATTTTAATTTAATAAATAATATTTCGTATACATGTACATATTTATATATGTACATAAATATATTTTTTCACTGAAATTTGTATTTAATTCAATTACACACACACACGTACGCAGCAAATGCTTGAAAGCACAAATACAACAACATTTTACAGGATTTTCTCACTCAAAAAATTGCAAAAGGCAACAATCGAACAACCAGACCACAGCAAAGACAAACAAACATTCATTCATATGCAGTATGTCATGATTATATGTATGTACAATGTACATTGTACATAAGTACGTGTTCAGAGTAAATATTTTTTCTTATTTGTACAATATTGTTATGTGTACTGTATCTCTCAGTAGTTCTTTTACGAGGGTTGCAAAAAAAAATACGAGTACTTTGATTATTTTTAGAGAATATCGTTGTTGTTGGTGTTGCGGGTTATTGCTACGCCGACACTTTTATGCCAATGCAATGATTTTGCGTCATCACTAGGGATGCCAATCCTAAAATACCGATCCCGAAAATCTCGAAATTTCAGCGAATACCAAATCCCGGGATTTTGATTTTTTATTACCGAGATTTTCGGGCTTCACTCAATGCCGAAATTGTTTACTAAATTTGTTTTGCCTTTTTTATAAGCAAATTCATCATGATTTTCTTCTTCCACTGTGGGAACACAATTGATCTTTTATATTTGTTTGTTTCACTGTCAATGAAATCGAAAGGTAAAGTGAAACTTTGTTATTCCTCATAAGCGCGTCTAAAAATTATAAAGAAATTTTAATTTTTATTACATTTTTTGCTTCAATATCTATAAAAAGCAAATATCTCTTAGTGTTAAAAAATCCGAATCTCAAAAAATATCAGAATCCCGAAAAGCTCGGGATAACGAAAAATCCCGAAAGCCTGGGATTTGATTTTTTGGAATCCCGAATCCCGGGATTTGCGAAAACCAGTCCCGATTGGCATCCCCAGTTATCATGATGTAGTGCAGTGCTGTTGTTACGAAAGTATATTTTTTCGGGTACACTTCACTTTGGCAGCTATGCTGCACAATTTCAAAATGTAGTAAGTCACAAAAATAAAACTGTTCTGAAATGATATAAAACACGTTTTTGGAAAAGCTGCACTAAATGTTAATTTTTATTGAGAAAGTAAAGGACGATTGTTGTAGTAAATTATTATGACAAGAGGTAGAAAACAAATTTATTCTTTTTTAAATTTTATTATAAAATTAAAAATAATTTAACTAACATTTTTGAAAATATAACAGCCAGGCCCACGACGTTACACGTTTTCGTTCTTTCGTACAAATACATTTAAAACAAAAACAAAAACAAAATTTTAGAATTAGTTTTTGTTTCAAATGTAATTGTACGAAAGAACGAAAACGTGTGACATCGTGGGCCTGTTGGCAATAAATATTTTAATCAAAACTATACGAACGAAAAATATTTTAATAAAAACTGTTCGCATTAAATATTTCGAATAGAAAGCATCAGAAAATAATTATTGGAATAAAAATCATTCGAATAAAAGTATTCGATTGAATGTTATACGCATAGAAACTATTAGAAGAGTATTCGAAACGATTAGTTCAGTTTTAGTTTCCTATAAATTCCAAAACAACTCTCGATTTATTTGCTTTTGAACTGACAATTCTTATTAGAGATTTTTTTTATTACCTTCAACATGATATTAATAATTTTAACTAGTGTGTGAGTACATAAAATGCATATTTATTCAATTTTCAGAAAATAATAAAACTTATTAAAAATTGGTTTAAAAAATCAATAGGCCTATTCACAATTTTGTGATTTTGAGATTGCATATTTTGCAATTGTAAATATTTTCCATCGATCGTGAGCGGCCTTGTTGGTTTAATTTGCAATACTTTATTGCAAACACGACATTCACAGTCAGCTGTGAAAACCTGTTGTTTTATTTATTCACAATTTATACATACACATACATGAAAAAGCGGCGAGAGAACAATTCGGTATTCTGGTTTGCAATTAACTATTGCATACGTAGAGTGCTGCTTATTTATACAAGAGTAGCAAGTGAATGCATGTCTTTCTATTTTGTTAGTATAGAGTAAAAATATGCTATACCACTTTGCAAATGCCACGATGCAAGACCATTTGCACAAGATTGTGAATTGGGCAAATATTTTAATACAAAACAAAAAGTTTATCTTACACTTATCTATTTCGTTTTTATTGTTTCTGCAGTTTTAAATTTGATGTTTTATTAATTTCAACAACGACAAAAAGAAAACAAAGAAAAAATTTACTAGAAAAAATTGCTATTTTTACAGGAATTTAGTTGAACCATAAAAGTAATGAAATGGCATTTATTATCTGCCCTCAATCTGCTTGACTGATTTTTAAAATAAAATGGCAACAAAAGCTTTAATGTAAAGATAACGAACAAAAATTTAATAATAGTTGTATTAATGTTTTATAAGGTTGAATTAAAAAAATATAATAACACAAATTCTGCAAGAGGGATACAAGGCTTCAACGTACTGATGAAAATAGGAACATCCAGAGAAATGTATAAATTCACTTTTGTCTATTTCATTGAAGTTTCTTAAAGACTACAAGTTTAATGTTACAATATTCACGAATTTCTGCTATCTGTGTTCATACAAAGTCCAGTGGCAATGGGCCTAGAGGCATGTCCAATGCTTCTAGCCGAGGATCCAGTTCAACATTTTGAAAGGCGAAATACATAAATATATTTTTTTAAATTTCGTTTAGCAACGTAAAAGAAATTACAGACATTTTACTTCTTTTGGAAAGAAAACTACCCCACGTCTGGATCAGAGCCTGAATGAAACGGTTCAAGATGTTTCCATTTCTTCAGACAGTGACTCCGTTAAGAAGACTGTGTCGAACTATTGTGGTTTGGATTTGATCTTGTAAAGGAGGCAATTATTTTCGTAACGTAAAAGTTTTCGCATGAAAAAGGAGACTTGAAAAAACAAAGATGTGAATTGAAAATTTAAATATTTTCAAGAAAGTGAATGTTAATTAATTTGAATGTATTCTGGTTGAGGCGAGAAACGACGACTACATTTTTGCAACACGAAAAATCCCAGTCAGCGCCAAAAACAAAACGACACGTCATCAAAAACAAGGCAATTAAAACCAATAACAAGACGTACGAAAGGCCAACCGAAAAGTACGTTCGAATTGCTTTTCTGCGAGTTGGCATCACTCACAAGGGGTCAAAGGTGGTTACCGATAATCGCTCAGGTGCAAACAACAACTTTTAAAAATTTCTTTTTGTTTTAAATGTAATAATGCGAAAGAAAATTTACATTCGATATCGGCGAACAGACAGTAATTGTTGTCATTTGACTTCAATTGTTAAAAGTGAAAAAGTGACATCTGATAATCGTATATAATTTTTAGTATTTTATTCGAACTCAGTTGAGTTTAAAGTGCAATTTCATTAAAGCCATAAATTAAAACCATTTAAGACACCAGATAAATGTAAAAGCAGTACCTTCATGGTCGAACAGTAATTTCATGAACACGAAATAATATTAAATATAGAACCCACGCTCAAGTTTGTGTCTACGTTTGAATAATCTTTGAGAATAACGTTTGATATTAAATGATAAAACCATCATCTTTCAAAAGTCTGACCTTATGTTTGTTGGGTTATTAGCGCTGAAGTAAATTGGCGTGCATGAGAATACAATTAAACGAATCTATGTCATAAATTGAAAATTTAATTAAATGAACAATACATATTCGTATTTCATCAGATCCTACTTTCAATATCTCTTGCACAAATTTATTCACGAGTAGTTATTGATTTGAATTAAAACTGAATGAATTTATTGTTCTGTCTTATTGCTTTTGTTGCTGCTCCTGTTCACTTCTGTAAAGTAAGAAATTGCATTATGATTCATCAAAAATTCATATTATTGCAGATAACAGGATTTAATGTCTGAATGAACACACTAGCTGACTGCCAATATTAAGCCAGTTGAGTCAATTTTATGAATTAGTAAATAAATTTGAAAAAGTATTTATTTTGCCACTTACTGCTTACTTTTGAAAATTAAATAAATAAAATAACAAAATTTTCTTTGGAAGTTTATATTGAAAATAGCAACAATTTAGCGCTTATTTTTATTTTTTCAATGTGAATTCTCAAACCTAAATTTGTATTTTATTTACAAAAACATGCTGTTCTTAGATGGAAGTATAGTTACTAAAGAAAACTTAATTTACTTCTAACAGAATAAAACGAAATATTGAATAAAATCATTCATAATTAATGATTTAATTTTAACATTTACGTATACATATCGATCGCTCCTTTGTTGCAACGTAGTCATATCTCTAAAAACGTGATTTTCGAGTAAAAAATTCAGAAATAATCAGTTTGTGTGAAAAATATATAAAATGTGTAAATTAAAAACTGTGGTGTTTTAAATTTTTATTCGCACTTTTTCCCAAAATTAATATTTTACTTATTCAGTAAAATATTAACCATTTTGTTAAAAACAAATTGCAATTGATTATTGAGGGGTATAGCTTGTTCCTATGCGCATTTCACTGTTGCTAATGCAGATCATCAGGGAACTTTACCCAAATATTTCTTAGAACAACTGGAGATATTATATTAAATTTATTATTCGAGACAGGTCCCGAAATCTTTTCTCAAAGAATTCAAAAAGTTTTGTTTGAAAAAAGATATCAAACAAAACTTTTTGAGTTCTTTAAAAACTTTAAAACTCGTTTTCTGACGAACGGATTTTTTTGAGATATGACTACGTTGCAATAAAGGAGTTATCGATATGTACTTGTATGTATAATTTCAAATACCGATTAGCGGCTTTACCCACTGAATCACTTTGGCCAAATTCATACAGTCACGCTGGACAAGAAGTTGCCCACTTCATATCCAAGTCGGTCAGAAAACGTATCGAATGAATTCGGTCGGAAATCTGTAGAAATGTCTTGAGCAAAAATACCTGAAAAGAAGTCAGAAAATGTTACGCAGGTCGTATACAAATCTCAAATAATATCAAGAAATGATCAACCTTATCACAAAGTAAATGCGAATTATTATGGCAACTAAAATCAGATAATTTGCACAAGTATCGGCTAACACTAAGAGTCTGAAGCCATCCATTTTTACAGTTTGTTTACTTATTATTAAATAATTATTTTATTCTTTGCTTTACTTAAATAACCAAAAACATATAAAACAATTTTTTATAAAAATAAAAATTGTTAAAAAAAGGAAAAACTAGTTTATTGCACAAAATTGGCATTAGAAGCTTCTCCCAAAAAGACGACTTGAGAAGTATGATATAAAGCAACAAGGTGAAAATTCGAAAACAACGAAAGAAAACAAAAAAATGTGCGGTACACAGGGCCGTATACTACACACTCTACATCTTCGCCCCTTCTTCAATAAACTTCTTCTGTCTGTCTGAAGACGACTTTGAAAAGATCTCGCGACAAAGTGCCGAATAGCAGCAAATACAGTGCAGACTCGGTTAACGAAACCTTCGATAATCGCAACACCCAAATTCTTAACATGGGTGACTCTGTTAACACAGCTTTACAAAAAGAAAGACCTCAATTAACGCAACTTTGAACACAACATTAAGATTCTCTGTTTCGTTTAGTTTTTTACTTTAGTTTTTCATTAGTAAATTCAAAACTATAAACCTTTCAAAACTATAAATCTTATGATTACGTACAAAAATCATGTTGGCTTACCACTGTACTAGGAATGACTAAGAATTTTTGCGTGGTGCTTTTGTTTATGAAGCCAACGTAGTTCAAAAAATTCTTTGTTTTTCTAGTAAAATAACAGTCCAAAGTTTCACACTTCTTCCTTAAAAAAACATAAATCTTCAATTTGATAACAACCATCAGTACAAATTTACATTTATTTATTTTAAATATTTGTTTTTATTCTTTATTTCAATTAAATTATTGTATTGATTTTGAAAATTAAACTTTGTTTCTTTTATAAACCTTTTATTTGGTTTAAATTAAACTTTTTAGTGGAAAATTAACATAGAAATTTTTTTACTCGGTTTTCGCAACAAACTAAGTTTCCGCAACAGCCCAAATTTTCTATTGGTTGCGTTAACCGAGTCTGCACTGTATGACGAAGTTTTATTTAAGAAAATAAGTAGAACCGGCTGATGAAATAGTTGTGTAAATGTGAGAATTATTCGATAATTATTTTAAGGAAATTAAATTTCTTCCGCCAATGAGCAGACTACAGACACATTTCTTTCTTTTGACTATTTGCGAGAGTTCTTCTTAGAACTTCATTTTTGCGAATAAAGAAAAAAAAAGAGAAAAATTATTTGAAATGTATCAAGTAGCCATCCAGATATTTAATTACTAAATATAAATTTAAATAAATTCATACAACGAAAGCAAAAGAAAAACATTATTTAAATCGTGTTAGTTATTTGTTTATTGTTTTCTTTATTAACACATTTTAAATTCATATCCCTTCTATGACGTAGTTCTGCAGATGTAAAAGAGAAAATTCAAAAGTGTAAGAAAAAAATATAATAGAATATTTCTTTTAGTTTTTCCACACATTAATCACAATACCAAGAATGCAAATAAGCTTGCGTGTCTTGAAATTTTCTTAATTTAAATTTATACTCAAGCGCCCGTTCTTGGCCCTTTCTGGCCAATATTCTCCTCTTTTAGAAAAAAAATTATATATTTCCTTAGAAATTATCCAGAAAAAATAAAGTACACGTGCATAATTTATTCTTAACATTTTGCCATGGAAATTATGCTGAAAGATAAATGGTTTACTGAAATAATAAATTAAGAAATAAAATGGTTTTCTCACCAAAAAAATAAAAAAATCTATGAACACGTGAAGGAGAACTGTGAAGAGTTGCTGTGACTCAACAAGCAATTTCACACCGTTCAAAATTGTTGCAAATAATTATGAAGCGAATAAATTGGGTGCCACACAAACTGAAGCTTTTGGCTTGAATGCGTTTGAATGCCGATTTTACACATGATACACAACAAGGACAAGCGCTGAAATGCAAATTGCGAGCCTAGTAATTTTTGACTATGTTATAAATATATATAAGGCGATAAGAGCAGAAGTGGCCTAACCCACAAAAAATTCAAATACAAATTGAGAGTTACAAAATCAATATATTTTTGGTTTCTTTTATATGACTTAGTCCAAATTAAGAAATATTAAATTCGATGCAATCATTATTTTTCAAAAGTATAGATGTACCGATTTTTTTGCTAATAAAAATATTTACGATTTATATGTTGTTTTTTAAGCTATTGCATAGCTTTTATCACGGGCTTTGAGCGCGGCGACCGAATTAAGATATTCCGTAACGAAAATAAAACCTAACACTAAGTTTGTTTCTTAAGTCTTTTGTTTTTTGAAGTATTTGTTTCGCCTAGCATATGCTAACCCCTAAAGTATGCTATTGATTTCATTAACGTACAGTATTTCCAGAAAAGATTTTTACATGTAGGAAAACTCAAAATGGCGTACTTACGAGCAATCGTGGTTGACAAAAAATGATATGCACAAGCAAGTAGGTTTTTAAGCGGTATTTTCCAGATATTTAGAGGATATCAAGTCTCCAACTTATGTTTCTTATTTCAGTTACCATAAACCTATAGTTTCAATGATAAAAATTCCTGAATAACCTGCATGTATTGTAAGATAATAAAAATACATTAAAGGATATTAACTTCTCATTTATTCAATAAAAGAAAAAAAATGTTTTCTTATCGGTCACCACGCTCAAAAAGTGCAACTTGAATTAATATCAAAGAAAAATATTGAATTAACAAAGAAAAAAAAATAGTGCATAAATAAAATATAAATAAATAATTATAATTGTATAAGTTGATGAAAAAAATGCTATGCAATAGCTTTGCCGCCGCAGTCCCCGAGTGCCACACGTCTTTTTTTTAAATCGATATTTCGATATACAAGCCCAGGACGTATTTATTGCCCTTTAAATGCATACTTGCGTGTTCGATTCATTTTCCAGTTCACATCAAGCAGCGACTGCTGAACACAAAATATGAAAAAACAGCCACGAAAAATTTATTTAAAATGTATTTTTAACAACTTTTATCACAAGCCACACATGCCCCAAAACAAGAAATATCAAGGCGAAATAGAAATAGTCAGCACCACCTGCGACATGAATCCGCGTTGTTTAATCAAAATCAAGTGTGGCAGATAGAAAAATAAAAATTATCGGGTACGTGATACAAATCGATTCGTTATGAAATGAAGTCGATAGTTGAAAAAGAATGTAATAATTTTAGGTGTGATGAAAATCTTATCGACTTCATTTTCCAATTTTGTTCTATTTCTACTTCATACAAAAGTAACTTTTTGACAAAAAATTTTATTATTTATTTATGTGTGCTGTTCATAAAATCCAAGCAATCGACTTGAGTAAAAAATATGTATGTATGGAAACCACTCGAATAACTCAGTGGTTTTCATACAAATAGTTCACTCAATTCGATTGCTTGAATTCTATGAACAGCACATTAATAAATTTGAAAAAAAAACGTTTGTTGCAAGGCAAACTAATAAAGTGATGCATTCCAGACCGCACTTATAAGAACAAACATAAACCGCTTAAGCCCTTTTAGTTTGTCTGCAGAAAGATTCTTTTATTATTTTCTATTAATATTTTAATTATTTATTATATTTATTGGAAAAAACAAAGTTTTTATATTTTTATTGTTGACCTTAAACTTGCCGAAGTTTTTCAAAAAAATATTAATAAAAAGGTGCATAAATTAGAATAAAATTACAAAAATTTTAGACGAGCAATAAAGCTTTTTAAGAATCCAAGAAACTTACTGGAATACAAAAATCTCAAAAGAAATCTCGAAAATGATGAAAATTTGCAAAAACTTGCTGATATCGCGAAAAATAGGAATCTCTAATTACTGATGATTAAAAACTATAAAAACAACAAAGGAAAATTGCAAAAAATCAATCGTATAACAAAAATGGCGAAAGTTCGAAAAAAATATATTGAAAATTGTTGAAACTGTAAAAAACGATAAAAAGAAAGAAAAATTTCCCTTTTTTGACTAGAATGGTGAAAGCTCGAAAAAAATCTACTGAAAATCGCTCAAAGTGTACAAAAGGAGAAACCGTTATAAAAATGACCCTTTTTGACGAAAATGGCGAAAATTCGAGAAGAAGTCTGCAACAAGCCTTAATTAAAATTGGTTAAAAAAATGCTAAAACTATAAAAAAGCAGAAGTTTTTGCTCAATTTGCTCAAAATTCAATTTTCATTTCCTTCGCAGAAATATCAAATGATTTCTAAAATATCTTAATATATAAAAAGTTTGCAAAGTCTAATGAAAGTTTTAGTTTGTTTTCTATTCACGCGAAGCAAAGCAATGTGTTAACAAAAACTGTTGCAAAGCAAAATATAAAATATATGTAAAGAAAAAACTTGTCAAATCGTCAATCATCGTCTGCTCAATTTCAAAAGGTTCAAATATTAGAAATTTCTTTTTCTACGAGTATCACATTTTTTTTTTTGAAATTTTCATAGAACAAAATAGAAGATGAAATTGAACTCGATTCCAAGTAAAATCGATATGAAAACGATATTTAATTGGTGATCACAATTTTTTTTTGATTTCTTTGTCGATTTTAGTTCGCAATCGATTTCTATCACATACGAGCACCTTCGTATATCAACAGTTTTATCTGATGTTCTTCTGGTTTGCATTTATTTAAAATTCTTCATTTAAGTTCTTTTAATTTTAATAATCAATTTATTTGCACGCTTATTCATAAAAAAATATTTCATGTTTATTTAAATTCCTACACAAGATTTTTTCCAAATAAGCACTTAATAATGATAAAATATTTTTTTATGAATAAAATCCCGCAAATAAATAAATTATTAAAATTTAAAGAAATTAAGAGTTTTAAATAAATGCAAATCAAACAAGAACAGACATAAAAAGTGTTTTAATATGAACAACATACAACAAGGAGCCGCACACAAGGAGCCACAAATTCAGCCATGTAAGACAGCTTGTGTTCTTTTTGCAACTTAAGAAAGCAGTGTCGGTAGGTAAATCAGGCGCCAGGAGGTATAAGTTCCGCCCCAACATCTGCATGTTAATATTATTTGCAAACGCATTAGTTTTGTGTTATTTTGAAATAATGATTGATGGGCGTGTAGTTAGCGGCGGTAGCTCACAACAGCATGTGTCTGCGAGTATAATCCTCTTGATCATTTGCAACTTTACACAAGTGATGAATGATGCAATAGATTTTTGAGAATTCCAGAACAAATTTTAAAATTCATTTAAACTTTCAAATGTCTACTTTGTTTATCCCGACAACAGCTTTTTATTTATTTTATTTTTTGAAGTAAACTAAATTTACTCATGCTCGTTATTAAAGTATGAGTTTGTATTAATTTTACTGAACAGTTAGTTATTTTTTAAACATACATGTATATGCATATATATATATACATACTTTGTAAATATGTATACATTAGGGTCGCCCTTAAAACGCGTTTTACTACTCTGTTTCAACTCCTAGAAATATACGAATAATCCTAGTCTACTCTTTTGGTACTTTTCTGAAGTAGATGTCGATAATTAAAATGCCAATTTTTTTATTTTTATTAAGAAAAAATCAAAACTCTAAAGAGCACTGATTCATAAAAAATTGTGAAGGAGCATAGTTTTGCTAAAGAGCTAAAATTTTTGTGGCTAAAGGTTGTCTGAACCTAAAGCTTGAATAAATTATTTAATAAAATTTAATAAAAAGGTCGAATAAATCAAAATAATTTTAGAAATATATTTTTTATTCATTTCTGGAGGAGAGAATATATATTAATTTTTGCTTGGAAGTGTCAGTAAATAAAAAATGTTAAGCCCGTGGTGAACAACTTTTTATTAATATGACTGAATACGTTGCAATAAGCACAAGTCATTTTCCGCTTATACAGCTTATCATCAACTTATAAAATTATTTAAAATCAGACAATTCAAATAACCAGTAATGAAGATGTAAAATAAAATATTTATTTGTTAATCCCAAAGTTCTTACATTTTGTTAATAAATTTTTTTTAGCTTTTTCCCCAATCTCCCGGCAGCTGATGGTTTCAAATTTTCAAATTAGCTTATAAATTTGCGGTTTAACGGCTGATTTAATTCATCTCTAATCTGATTTTTCTTATTGCATACAAAGATAAAACTCAATAATAATTAAAAATTTCCCAAGAGCTTTTCTTTAATATAGAAAATTTTTTTCACAATTTATTAAAATCCTAGTAGACATTAAATGTATGCAAGTGAATTCAGGTGTGCGATTAATCAATTAATCAAATTTTTGATTCACCAATAAACTAATTGATCAAAAGATATTAACAACAATAATTCTGATTCATCCAATATATTCAATGTTGATTATTCGAATTTGAATACTCGTAATTTTATTCAAAAACTAAAAATATATTTAATAATTAAAACTAGTATAGTATATAACTATGGCCGACTCAATCGACCATATTCTAGTAATTAAATATTCAGGCCCGTATTCATTAAAAATAAATTCTATTTGAAATGTATTTTAAGACAAATTTTCATACAAATTTCAAAACCAAATTATTTTTTTATGAATGCGGCAATAAGCATTTACATAAATTAAAAAACAAAACACATAAGAAAATCTACATATGCAAAAATGCAAAAACAAATAATAAAAGTTTTCAAATTTCTTCCCGAATAAAACAAAACTGTCATAAACATATCTGTACATCCATATTCATTTCTTTCAATTCTGTCCACTTTTTCTTTTTCAACTTCACTCATATACTCGTACATGTGTATTTACTCTTAAACACTTTCATTACTTTGCTTATGTTTAATTACATAAGTGAATGTACGTGTGTATTTTTAGCATTTGTAGTGGTGTCAACTTTAGGAGCCTTTTATTCTTTTAATACTGAACCGATTTAAATAATATATAGTCGGGTCAATAAAGCTCAACAATGTCTACCATTTGGTAAAAGGTTGAAGAAAATCGGTTGTCAAACAAAAGAGAAAAAGGGATACAAAAATTTGGCTCTACCTATTTATATAATAGATATAGATAATAGCAACCGACCGAATGCAATTCTCGAATCCGAGCTTCGCTAGATTTTATTGGCCGAACCCGAGTTTTTTCTTAAATTAAACAAAAAACAAATTTAAATTTTTGTGATTTATTTATTAAATAATAACAAAATTAATACCCATAAAAGTCTTTTATTCATACAATTATCATTCAATTAATCACTACGTGATTAAATTCAAAATTGCAATTAATCACTTAATTGTGATTTTGATTATAAGAATCATGTTTAATTGTTTAACCGGAATATGAATAATAATGTTTTTTTTTCACTAACAAACAAAATCGCTGAATCAGAGTGTTTGATTGTTATTGCCGCTCTTCCCTAATGTCAAACAAATGAACTTTCATTTCTAAATGTAAATGTATTATAACATTTTTATGACTTCAAAGAACCGCAATGCACATTTTGAATTTATATCGTTTAGATAAATTCTGAGATAAAACCTTAAGCTAAAAGTATTAAAATAAACAACAAACTTTTTAACTTTAAATAAATATTGATTAAATTTTAATATTAGAATTTATTTTTGGTTTGCCACAATTTAAATTGTTTTTTGTTTAAAAATAACTTTTTCGTTTGAATGACGTGAGCGTATTTTTTGTTTTGATTATTATGACTTTTATTGCTGTTGTAAATATGTGTGTCTAAATTCTTTCTTGACTTTCATCATGAAGTTTGTGGGGCTGGCTGGCAGTGTTGGCCATTCGGTAGTTAAGTGAATGAATGGAGAAGAAAATGAAAATTGTTATTTGCATACTAATCAAATAACACAAACATAGTAAAGATAATTTAATAAACTTATAAATAGAAATAGAAATTTATTAAAATTAAAAAAAAAATCTTAATTACGTATGAGCACTATTGCATTTGAATATTAAGTATTCGTATTCGCATAACAAAAGTTTTAAGTTTATTTTTTAAATTTATTTTCCTGAAGATTTGATCAGTACATTTCTAATTAATTAAAAACGAATTGTTTGTTTAGTTTTTGAAAACTTGCGTGCTCCAGCATGCACCAAAAATTTATTTCTTTTTAAAGAAAACTTTCTTCAATTTTTATTTTCATTTTTATATGTAGACTTAACTGAAGTAATTTAAAATTCTAAACATTGTTTTTGTTAATATTTTATTAAAAGAAACTTTCAGCATATTGGTTACCATTTTTATGCCCAAAAGGTCGTTATAACATAAAAGAGAATATTTAATTGGTACCACCAACACAAACACAAAAGTGACTCACTCGCTTTTTACAGAGTACGGGGGAGAGTTTAAAAGTCTTTACAAAATTTTGTTCAATACAAAAAGATAAGTGGGAAATTTTTAAGAAAATACACATAATTTTTGTTTTGCAGCCCATTGGCTGATAAAGTTTGTGTGTATTTTTAAAATATGGAAAGAGATTAAGTTCTTGCAATCTTCAAACGCTTCTACTTGAAAGGCAAAGATCTAAGGAAATCAAAGACGGATTAGAACAAGTTTATGGTACATCTGTGTCAACGTTAAGAACCATTTATAACTGGACTAATTTACAAGTAGGGAGCCCCGATTAGGAAGTCCAGTTAGCGCAGTTACTTTGGAAATCATCGATTTAATAACACAGATACAATTTTTAGTTTGTTATGAATAATTTAAAATTATAAAAGTACTCTCTTAACAAAATAATGAATTTATCCAAAAACAATTTCTTAAAAAATTAAGAAGAAATGGAAGATTTGAACTCAAGCCAAAAATTTTCATTTCAATTATAAATAAATTAAAATATTTGTGTAATTTTTTTTGGGAATTTAAGAGAACATTTTGTTCTTTTAGCGAAGCAAAGCGAAGCAAAGCGAGTTAGAAATTTTTCATTCTGTCAATAACTCGGCAAGGGGTGATTAAAAGTTCATACCAGCTCATTTTGGTTGACAAATTTTTTTATGTCAAACATTTATAATCAGAATGATACGTTTAGCTGGTTCCTGGAATTGTATACATAAATCATTTGTTCATCTCAAATCCATTTCTTTTTGCTTGAGAGCTAATTTAGTTATCTTATCTTATCGTATCTTATTTAATACAATAACTGAAATGTTTAACCCACCAGACCCAAAAGCCTTTGAATGCTTTAATTTAATAATGAATTATTTTCAGCTTTCGTGGAAATCATTTACTTTCCAGGCCAAACCCCACATTTTCATGTTAATTTTGCGATAAGAAATCTATTTAATAAAGTGAATTAAAAAATTCAATACAACTTTTTCAGGGAAATTTCTATTGTCTAAATTAATCTAAATCCAAAGTTATTTGCATCCATTAATTATAACTAGCGATGCCAGTCCTAAAAATTTTTATCCAGGAATTTTTAGAGGTCAAAAGATCTCGACCCCGAAATTCGCTAATAAAATCTTTAAAAATCCCAAAATATTTATTTTTTGCAAAACGCTTTAATTTGTGGTAAAATAGATGATGATCAATGTAATCGACTATATTCTAATTATAATTAATAGAACATTAAAACGTGCATTGTATAAAATACAAAAACAAAAAAAAAAACATTCTAAATAAAACAACTTGAAATCAGTAAATAAACGCTATCGCGTTTGCTGCGCCCAGTGATGTTAACTTTTTTATTTCGATTTCCGTACAGCCCTAAAATAATTACCGTTTTTTAGGTGAAATTACCGTACCCAAAGTCTTGTACAAAAAATAATAAAACTTTGTTATTAAAACTGGTTTATATTTAAGAAACAACAAAAACTTAAAGAAACAAATATTAATAATAAATCAAGTTTGTACTTTCAGTAAAATCAATGTATACATTTTTGTACTATTTAAAGCTTCAACGAAAAACTGTTGCCAATTATTGCCGCAATTATTGTCAAGTACGAAAAAGATGCGTCTTCACTGGACATAACATAATTTTGACATTTGCTGCAATATATGTCAATAAATTTATTGCCTGTCAAGACGGGGGATTACATTTAAAATTTCCTAAAAAAAAAGGAAAATAATATAGAAAGTAGTTTAAGTGATTGTTTTTGCGCTTTATTTTCAATTGACTTCTGAAAAAGGAGGATGTTTTCAATTATCCGAATTCCAACATGGTCCCATTATTTAATTGCTTTGTTTCGGATTTGATATCTGTCCACAGGACTGTTTGTCTTTCTGTCTTTTTTTTATTATAAGCAGACTTTAAAAATATGTTCTATTATTCACAAGGATATAATTCCATAAAAGTCTAATTTTTCCATTTTATATTCGATGATTGTCTGCATGTGTGGACTTTTGCACGTCTGTCCGTCTGTCCGTTTCCGGATTGAAGCCGTTTTGGATGTCCATCTTTCTGGTATGAAATATTTCCCCAAATAATGTATCAAATTTAATGATTGATACGCGGACTATTTTTGCACTCTATTGACGAGTATTTTGGACATTTTATTAGTTACATGGTTTTGCATTTTGGCCAAGAATGAGTGCTTTGTTTATTCGTTTTCTCTTGTGTTTTTATATTTCTTGTTTCTTCTTCTTATAATTGTAATTTTATTTCAGACAAAAGTTTTTGAAAAACTTTGAAAAAAGATATCGACACAATTTCGATTGCTAAAGTTAACAAAATATGCAATTTTAAGTGTTGTGTTTTTGTGTTAAATGTCTAAAAGGCAAAGAATTTTCTTCATAAACTCCCATTTCATTTATTTATTTTGCAAAAAATTTCGAAGCCGAAAAATCTCGAAATCCACATCGATGCTGCGATTCAAAAATATAGCGGAAGGATGAAAAACCCCCAGCAATTTAAATTCTAAAATCCTGAATCCCGTCACTTACGAAAAATAATTGTGTCTGGCAACCCTAGTACTCACATCTTCTTGAAAAAAAACGTATAATTATTATTTATTACGACATCTCTAAATTTCAAATAACTCATGCGTTTCATATAACTTTGTGTTATAATAATTTATGTGACCACAGCATATGACGACATTATCCTGAATTTTTAAGGACATTAAAAATATTTTGTTTGCTTATAAAACACAATTTGCGTATAAAACTAAAAGCAATGTGAAGAAAAATAAAATTGCGTATACCCACCCGTACAATATGTAGTGCTGTGACATGTCTTACAATTCAACGTACCGCATAAGTGTATCAAACGCCATCTTATGAGCAGCCTTCAACGAAATCCGTTTTCTTAACTAAATATGTGAAAAAGAAAACTTTACCCACCGAAAGCGATTTTAAAAGTAAAATTAATTTGCATAATGTATGCACAGAGTATGTGCTGAACCACTTTTATTACTCATTTGGTGCAAATATTACACAGCTTTATTACACAGTGGAGCCGATTGTAAAATAAATGGTAATAAATATATCTCAGATACTTGTAGTGGTCGGATTTTTTTTAACTTTGTAACATAAATAACAGAGGAGCTCGAATTTATAGTTATTGTCTCAGAAGATGTACAGTTACAGCTCAAATAGCGCTTTTTGGGGTCCTATTATCACTGTTTTGTTTTTTAATTTCACATCACATGTGCTTCATCGCCGCTAAAATTTCATTGCATTTTGCGTGCGAAATATGGGTTTTTAACGGGATGCCCTTCCCGCTTATTTTTGTTTCCCACTTAGAAATATTTATTTACATAAAAAAGGCATGATTTCGGCAGTGAAAAAGTCGTCTATTTTTTATTTAAATAAAGGAAGTTTCCTTAAAATGAATACTAAATAGTATTTACATTTACATATTTATGCCTGCGCAGAGGCTGGATATTTATTCCGATTACTATTTTTAGCAGGACAGCGATCCGAAACATACGGCGGCAATTATCACCACAAACATGTCGGTCGCCGGACTTTAATGTGTTTATATTTTAATGCGATTGCTTGGACAAACTGATAAAGGAACGCCGAAAAAGGACTTGAAAAATACTAGAGGAAAAAGGAAAAAATGACTAGGAAAAAATGACTAGTAAAAGCCAATTGAAAATTTCATTTTTTCATAAATAAAAATTAATATATGAGCAATGAAAACTAAAAGTAGACATTTTCTTATTTTTTACGTGAATTCAGGCAAACGAATTGAATTATTAAATTTCCAAAAAGTAATTTAAATACTCGTGAATATTGAAAATTCTACCGATTTTAGATGAATTCATATGAATCGAAATAAATTTGGCTGTCACTTACATCGTTTTTATTTAATTTAACGTCTGCTAAAAGTTTATTTAAATCTTAGACGATATTGCAAAGAAAAAAACACAAGGTCAAATAACACTGTGCAGCAAATTTCGGGTCATCGCCGCCGGCCTCAACAACTTTAATGGGAAATGAAAGTTTACTATTAACTTAACAAAGCTGCCAAAGTGTCTTGAAAAGTTAGTTCGAATTTAATTTGTATGGCAGTTCTGTTTACTTAATGGTCTACTTTTATTTCCCATTGGAATTGTTAAAGCTGGTTTTTCTTGTTGCACTGTCTAATCAATACTTTTGGTTTCCCGTTTGCCCGAGGAAGTGGTCAAAATTGACCCGGATATATGGGTGTATCTTTTCCCGGGAATTCCTGATTCCCAAAGCCTTATTCTAACCCAAATTGTATTTTTCTAGTTCCTTTTAGTTCCTCAAAAACTTTCCCGTCATATGGAAAGTTATTTTATTTCCTGGTCATTTTTGTTTAAAGTTTCCGCTACAATGGCAATTTAAAAAGTGGGCAGTGCCACGCCCTTGGAAAGTAAACATTATTAAAAAAAATTTTTTTAACCGATTCATATGAAACTTTGCACAGACATTTAGTTATCGTAACAATACACTAATGGGTTGTATCACGCCCATGCAGAGCAAATATTATTTTTCATTAATTTCTTTTGAACCGATTCTTATAAACTTTCTTTCTTTCATTTGTGCTTCGTGACATAACAACATTATTATAAGAAACGTGGACAGCGCTACGCCGAAATAGAATAATTATTATTTTTCAACTAAAACACCATTTATCCAGACATATTATTAATAGGCAAACACGTCTTTTAGATCCCTTTTACGGCCGTAATACCAAAACGATTTTGGAAAGATTTATATGTTTTTGAACGTGTTTTTACAAAGATGCGGACAATCTTAATTTTATTTAAATCGGTTCGCTATTTAGGGAGCTATAAGCTTTTAAAGTTGCTACTAACACATGCACACTTATTACACATGCATATATCAGCTTCAACTTTAAGATTAAACAAAGTGTGCATGTGTGCTTGTCCAATTTGCTTTTGCATAGAAATGAGACAGAGTTTTAAGTTGTTTATTTAGAACAGTGGTGACCACAACTAAAACTGTGGTTGTATTGATGCTTATTAGTATTGGTAAGTTGACAAAGCTACCCACCAAAGACAAGCGTTTGAAACATAATGCTGCATTATATTTTCTTAGGCAACATTTTACCCATATGAAATAAAATACATTTTTAAATAGTTTAAATTGCAGAAATTCATTGTTCACAGGAAGAAGTAAAAACAAGATTCAAATTAAGATTTAATTAAGTAGTTGAATTGTTTTCAACCAATCTTTTAAATTGTTGTATTAGCTCAACAGGATTAATTGAACATAAATTTTTAATTTTTCAATTAAATCAATATTATATTCATTAAAAACTTAATTTAAATGTTTAAAAATATCAATTAATTTTCTTAAAACAATGTCACATACTCAGAAAATTTATTCTATTAAAAGAATATAAATTATATTGAAATGAAACAGGTGTGTTTGCACGATAATTATGGTTGAAAAAAATATATAAATAATATATAGGCATCCGCTTCGTGTTCATACGCCGCTGTTTCATCGACGACTAAATGAAAGAGGATTAGAATGCGTGTAAGTACTCCCTGCACAATTTTGCTATGAAGCGGTCACCACTGATATAGAAATTGTTTTGTTTTTGTATTTTATCGCATATGTTTATGTAAATATTTAATATTAATTTCTAGAATATAACAAGATACGTCTTTGGCCTCAAATCCTATGGAAATCGTCAACAAATCAGCTACTATTCTAGCCAAACTTAAGGGGTTTTTCTCGATGACCTCATGAAAATAAAACCGTTACAACTACTCCACAAAATAATCAGCACTCATCAACCCGAAGAAATGTACAGTAGTCTTAATTTCACCCGATCTGAAAGTAACAAAACAATAATACCTATTAGATACTATATATTCGGACTCGCAATTCCTTATACCCACTATACGTCTCTGGAGTACTATCCCAGCAAACATTAGGGCAACAAACAATGCATTCGATTGTAAGACGAACATTTTTCAGTACTTTTCTCGAATGTAATTTTTATTTTTTGACAACTTAATTTATTTTTTGGCCAAGTTATTTTTAATGTTTTTATTTATTTCCAATACGATAATTCCAATTACATGAAAACAATAGGCCCAATTAGCTTGTTGAAAGTAAACAAAAATATATTTGAAAAAAAAAACTTAATTTATTATTATAAAATTCAATTGTTTTAAATTGCAACACTGTAATGCAGTTCACATCACGATAATTCATTTTCTTTTTCTTATTTTCTTTTTTTTAATTATTTTTACTTGATTGTATACTTCTGCTATTTTAAAACTCACGTTTTGTTGTAGAAGCTCACAAAAATAAATAAATGAATAAATAAGTAAACTTAAAGAATGCTGTCGACTTAGACTGGATACAATAGTACAATATTATAATTACAAAAGCGAGCACTGTCACGCCCATCAAAAGTTTTGTAGTCGGTTTTTTTGTCAAGAATTTTATTTTGAATTGTTTTTAGTACAACGATCATTATTAAAATATATTTCGGAATCCGGAAAACTTCATAAAAATAAATGTCGATTAATATTTTCTTTTCCGTAATCCACACCATTTAATCGGTCGCACTCTTATGATGATTATCTACATATTTTTATGTGCTTAACCAGGTGTATTTTTGCTTATAATACTTTCTATGATAAAGTAAAATAAAGAAATAAATAAATTTGAATACTCACTGCTTTTCCTTGCGATGTTGTCTTTTCCTTTTAAATGCCTTTTTGACGCGCAATAATAGAAATGCTGCTCTATCCACCGACAATGTTGTCGAGCTTTTCTTTGCCGGTGGCGGTGGAGTGGGTAAAATCGTTGCTGATGAATAAGATGTGGTTTGATTTGTTGCTGTTGTTGTTGCAGGCGCTGCTGCTGTTGCTGTTGGCGTTGTAGCAGTAGCAACATCTTCCATTTTTTTTCTTTGTTTCTTAACCAATTTTTATTTGTTTTATATCTTTCTATTATATTCTATATATTATTATTATTCTGTTACTTCTTTTTCTGTGCATTTATCTCCATGTAATTTTGTATGTTTTTCTTAGCTTTGACAGGTTATTTTAATGATTTTTCCTTAGACTTGGTGGCAAAGTGTCATAGCGAGAGCAGGATGTGTGAAAGATGGCGAGTTTCTTCTTGCTGCAAAAGAGATGATAGAAAAAAACAACAACAACGTTGTTTCTGTTCTGCCGTGTAAGTTGAAATTAATTGGTGTTAAAATTTTCCCCCGGTTGCTTTGTTGTCTCATGTCCAATTCTTTCTGAATAAAAAATGTTACGAACTTTAGCCAAAAAATAATAATCACTTTGGATTAAAGAAACCGATAGAAAAGATAATTTTATTTTCTTTTGTTTTGTTTTCTTACAAAAAGGGTTTGAAGTGTTTTTCTCTAAAAGGTTCATTATTATTATTATTATTATTATTATTATGATTTTGGTACATTCTTATAGCAAAAGTTAGTCTACTGTTTCCGAAAACACACTGCAGGTTTATTATGTCTATTGTACTGGTTTATTGTAAGTCGTTGTAAATTGATATGAATCTATTTATTTATAAAGTTTTTAACACATTTAGCCACATTATCAGCATCATCTTAAAGAAAAGAAAGAAAAAAACATTATTGTATTTCAAGGCAATTTGATGCGACACATTGATAAAAAGAAATCAGGGTAAGATGGGGTGGGGTCCATAATTATGTTACATTTTGTTCTTGAAAAATGAATTATTTATTAAGTATTTCAGTTGAAAATTATTGTATGTTTTAATAGTTGTTTGTAGTGTAAAATCAATTTATTCTATTTTGCTAGCAACTTTTAAATTTAAAATGTGTTGTATGCTGAAGTCAAATCATATTACAGTAGAATCTCACAAATTTGAACCGTCACAAATTCGAACCGTCCAGAAATTAGAACCCCCCATTTAAATGTATTGGACGCTCTGAAATTAGAAACTGTGGTTCTAATTTCTGGAAGTGTTTTTTTTGTTTGTTTTTATTTCCACTAAAAAATAAAACAAAAAAAACCAAATTAAACGCTCTAAAATTAGAACAGGTGTTTCTAATATCTGGAAGTTTTTTTTTGTATTTTCATTACAAATAATTTTTTCGCTCAACGAGGAATCACCGAGTTATTCGTGGTGTGTACAATTCGCTCATATGTGTGTGAAATTATTAAATTGGGACTCAGGCGATTACGACAGCGATGATGATTTGCCGCTAACACAATTCATTCAACGAAATCAGGATTGCAATGAAGTTCTTCAAATAAATCTTGATCTTTTGAATGAAATTATGCCAAACAATTCCGTAAATGTAAATGAATTCGAGGAATGGAATGAAGATGTGTTTACTGACGGATCTGATGCAGAGAATAGCGATGAAGAGGCTTCAGATACCAGCGACATTGATATTACCAACATAACGCCAGCTATTCCTCATTTAAAAGTCCTTGAAGGCATCACTAATGTTATAAAATGGTGCTAAACTAGTCATATATTTTCTAGTGAACACATGTCTAACCTTTTGGACGTCCGTAACGATATCGTTGTATCCAGTTTAAATAAATCCAAAAAAAAACAAACAAGTATTACTGATTTTATGTTAAAAAACAATTAAATAAATAATTATTAAAAAACTTTTAAGAATTAATAAATAAAAACTGTTTTGTGTAAAAATAAAGCTTACATAACTATTTTTTATACTAATTTTATAATTTTCTGTAAAAAAAAAATGTCCAGAAATTCGAACTTTTCAGAAATTCGAACTGCCCGGTGCACAAAGTGGTTCTAATTTGTGAGATTCTACTGTATTAGGGAAACAAGGACGTGGTATAAATCAGATTGTTCTCCGGATATGTTTGATTTGATTTCAAGTACCGAATCAGCAAAGACACTACGTTGTTAAATGCCTTAAGACCTGAGTTTTTATACGAAATACGCTGTAATGTGGTTTATGAAATGACAATTTCAAAAGAGCGAGGGGGAATTGAAAAAGCCGTGTTTTACTCAACATTTATTGTGGGCAAAAATAGCAATATTTTCAGTTATACTTGAGCGACGTACATGAGTTCGATTCTCCACATCAATAACTTGTTCCAACAGTTAAAACCAGTTTCACAACTTCTGGCCGAGAAAGAAGATGCTTCACTACGACCCAAAAATATTTTAGTTATGCGAACCGTGCCCTCGAAATTTTTACCATTTTTGTAGTGAATTTTAGTAATTCCAATGCTTTGTTATATCGTTCCATTTTTTATTAATGGCTCCAGTTTTTACTTATCATCTTTCAAGTAGTTGCAGGTTGAGTGAACAACAACTTTTGAAATGGCGGGCAATAAAAAATTAAACCTCCTATTGGAACACCCTGTAACTTATCTATGCTTTTATTGCGTTTATTTGTATCAAACTGAAACATGACCATTTTGTTTTGTCCCTTCTCTTACAAAATTAAATGTCGTTGTGAGTGAGTTTTTTTATTTTTTTTTTATTTAAAGTGACAGGTTTATTGTTTTCGTTAAAAAATTTCTTCGGCAAAACTTTTTGCTTCTCCTTTCCACTTAAGTTTTGTTTTACTTTTAGTTTTTATTTCCTTTTATGCTGAATTTATGCTCTTATTAAAAATATTAAGTTTTATATCCTTTGGATTCTATATACTTCAGTGGCCACTGCTACGCCTTCGTCACTTAAGCAGTCCAACTTTAACAAATACAATGGCAAAATGCTGGATGTTAGACTTGCCTGAAACTGGGTTCGAACGCACGTTCTTAGACAGTATTTATTTGTAGTCAACACACTAACTATTTCAGCCAACAGCACCGTCAGATACATAATCAATTGTCAAGTATTCCTTCCAGGACTTTAACGAATTTAAACGAATAGAAATATTATTAATCAGTCATGTTCTACAAAAGTAGTGAAATGGAAATATGAAAAGTAAACTTATCATTTTTGATGTTCTGGAAAAGTAGAGTATATTTGTATTGAATATTGAAATTAAAATGTAAAAAAAAGAATCCAGAACATAAAAAATTTAAACTGAAGTGATTTCAATTGAATTTCACTTCAAAGTGGAATGTAGAACACACCGGAATATGTTATAATTCTATGACGCAGTTCGTTTAATTTTAAATGTTTGGTTTGTAACATAATTTTCATTTGTTCTTTATTCTATGGCTCAGAAATTGTTTTTTATTTTGTTATTCTATTAATATTTTGCAGTTCAATGGGCCTTTTGAAACTATTTCAAACGGCCTCTTATTTATAGCAGCATAACGAATATTATTTAATCATTTCCGCTTTCAATTGTCGCTTAGTGTATGTGTATGTTTGTTTGTTTCTCCTCTACTATTCTATTTTCAGATTTAAGACCATCAATCGTGATATAAAAATAAAATATAAAATAAAAATAAAAATGGTCTTGTATTTTATCCTCTAGCCTCCATATCTACTCTACTTTACTCTACAAATACGTCGCTCCATGGTGTAGCATTTGGAACGAACAATAATAACTCATCAAACCCCACATCTTCCGCGATTTTTCCTTGATTGCGTTTTGTTTTGACTATTTCCGCAAAGAGTTCATTCGTTAAGCTTAAAAAAGGGCTACGTTGGAAAAAAATTTCGATTGTTAAACTGTAAAGTACAATATTCGGCTTTATTCTGGTTTTCAATATCATTAATATAATTTTACAAGTTATAAGTCTCATCATTTTCTTGTTATCTAGCTTTTTAAAAGGTTTATATATTAAAAAAAAAGCTAAAGTTGATGCATGCAGAAAAGAGAGTGTGCTGATTGACTGCCTGTAGATCGATACGTTGCTGTTTAGGCTTCTGCGTGGATCATCATGACGTGCTTACTGAGCTGGCAGATCTACATATTTAACGCTCTAAAAGAACTTTAGAGAAAGAATGAAGGCATCATTTTGCAAAGCTGTTTTGTCTGTTCTTATGGACGGACGGACGCCTTTGATGAAATATATTTTGGCAAACTTTGAAAAGCAGTGCGATGTTATTTTTGTTTTTGGTGATTTTCCTTTATTTTTTCCGATTAAGTATTTTTAATTTTGGATTTTTTTGAATTTTTTTTGTGATTCTTTTTTTGTCTTGGAGAAACAGACCTTTTGCAGTAACTGCGATTTTTTTTTGAATTTTATAGTTTTTAGTTTTTTTATTAATTTTTCCATGAAATTAAAGTTTTTGTTGTAAATTCGTTTTTTTTTCTTATATGATTACTCGATTGTTTGGAAGATTTCTAATTTTTTCCAAGTTTCCAATTAGCATCTTGCGAACTTTCGATTTCTAATAATTTCGATGTGTGTTGGTGCAATTTCGTTGTTCTGCGAAAATTTCAATTTTAACGGAATATTTGCTTTTCAGCCTGATTTTCTTTGTTTATTTGTTTGTTTTATTTGTTTGATGCTTTTTGGTTTTGTTAGTTGAATCTCGTTGTTTTTAAGTGAAATTGCGATTTTCTAATGAAAATTTTAATTTTCTGTAATTGTAAATATTTATGAAAAATTTCAATATTTTGTTTAAGTTTTAATTTCTAAGGAAATTTTCAAGGCAAATTCATAACACTCATTCATTCATAACACGTAGACTCGCTTGCTTTCTTTGTCAAATCAACGTCAAACACTATATATAAATCAAACATGAACTAATTTTGACAAACAAAACAGATCAAAATGCAGGGAAATGCAAGGAGCAAAAAATAATCATCTGATCTGTCGAAACCACCTGTTATAAATTCGCCTTGGGAAATTTGCATATTTTGTTGAACTTATTAATTTCATTTTTACTCGAATCGTTCAAGAAGCATATTTGTAAGGCTTTAGTTCGAGTCCTTACGACTCTATCGTAGACTCCAAATAATAAAAAAAACTATTCTTCATTGGAGTCTGAAGAACTTGATTTTTTAATAAATTTATATTTTTGATGTTTTTGGCGGAAATTTAGAATATTTTTTGTACAATTTCGATTTTCCATTTAGTGAAATTTTAAATTATTTTTTTTCTTAAATTTCAACTTTTTTGTTGAATACTAGACTTCTATTTTTTCTTTGTAAAAATTTTGATTTTGTGGTGAAATTTGTATATGACATTTTGAGACTGTTTGGGAAAACTTGAATTTTTTGGGTTTTCAGAGAAATTTTAAATTTTTGCCGCGATTTAGATTTTTGTGTAGAATTGTGATTTTGAGTGATTTTCCGGGAAACTTGAAATTTTTTGTGAAATTTTAGTTTCTTGAAACATTTTCGATTTACTTATCAAATACAAATTTAATATAGGCTTTTAGTTTTTTTATAAGTTTTTGATGTTTTTAAAGTGAAATTAAATTTATTTTTTTTATTTTTTTATTTTGAAATATTTATTGCCGTGTTTATAAGAAAATAATTTGGATTTGAAATGTATTTTAAAGAAAATTTGTATGAAAAATTTGTCTTAAAATATATTTCAAATATAAATTATTTTGTATGAATACAAATATATGAATTATTCATATTAAGATTTTCCTGTTGTTCTTTTTGAGTGAATTTAAAATAGGCACAGAAACTCAAGGCTATCGAACTCAAAAGCAAAGAGGAGCGATGGGGCCAACATGGATGCATATCCTTGCAAATATTAACAAATCCAATCTGCTTTTTAAATGACGGAGTCCTGAGAGTTCAAGTCTGAAGAATGCGAATTAATTGATGACCTTCTGCTGTTTTTTTTAACCCTGATAAAAATAGAAGCAGTTGTCGTGTTTGTTGTCATAAACCAGTCATTTAAATAAAAATTTTGGGGATGTCGCTTAGTGTACTTCTGATACCGAGCCTGCGGAAATATTTCAGACAATTGTTCAAAACGTACTCGTCCCATGACTTGTAAAAAAATTTATGAAAATGTTTTGAATCGCCAACGGCTTAAAGAAGTTGTACCTATACAAAAATATGTAATTTAATTGTGCTTCTTATAAATTATATACTTCAACTCAAAAACCGATAGACAAACATCTTGAAATTGAATCTTCTATCACCTATAAGGATTTAGAAGACGTGTATACACTTTATGGTGTCGCCCATATTTGTATAACCTTTCAATCCGAGGTGAAGCATATGAAAATGGAAGATTCTGGAATAGTTTAATTTTTTCCAAAAATATCTCTTACATAAAACATTTTATCCAACCCAAATCTTATGCATTATTCAATGATTACTTAAAAAAAGAAAGAGAAATAGAGAATGGGAAAAGAAAAGAGAAAGCAAGATTAAAGATATCTGAATTAATTTAGATCAGCATTTCAATATTTGTTTTCTTTGAAGTGTTTTCAACAAAAACTCCTGCAAAAGGACAATCTTACTTAAACTGTTAAAGAAAGCTATTTGTTTAGATAAAAGATAAATGGCTGAACGATATGTATGTAGTGTGACAGAAAGTATAATCCTGTTAAGTAGAAAATTGGTATTTTTTTTGCTACAGTTGATGTATTTACAACTATAAACAGGTAAATACTTGTAAGTTAAGTGGGGTCATGTTTTCCTTCCATATTTTAGTTAAAAACAACACACATGTATTGACACTTTCTTACAAACAGCTTATGTGTGCTTTCTGTGTGTGTGTGAATTTTCTAGGGATGGACACCGCACAGAGTGTTGCCTCATATGGGAGATCATAAAAATTCTAAATTTTATTTTACCCACATGTACAAGTGTAAAATTATTAAAATCTATATATCAGATACACAAAAAAGCAGGAACGTCTTCCACAAAGACTATAGATCCTTCCATACACTCAGAAAAAAAATTAATGTAGAACCAAAATTAAACCATATTGATTTCATGTCATGTAATTTTTTACGAATATACTCATATTGACTCCGCTAGAGAAATAAATAGATTTAACTTTGCGGAGAACTTCGCACTAGTTTTGAGATTTTTCATATTTAATGGCTTCACTTCAGCTCTGAGCATTCCAATTTACTAATGGAGTTGCCCTCATTTTATTTCTAATATTCTGGAGTAAGAAACGAAGAATAAAACTTCCAGCCAGTTCTTAAAAAAAATTGTGCAGCAACTTTTCTGAAACACTTAAATCGTTGTTTTTCTAAGTATTTTTTTTCCTTCAATAGCTTGAATTCAGTCCCTCTCTAAATAAATAAATAATATATATTTTTTTGTCACCACACTGTGCACCGCTCACTTCATTGGCGTCCGTCCATCATATGCAATTTAAAATCTTCAAAATCAATCAAAAACTTCTGCAGGACTGTTAAAAATAAGTACAATTTTAAAGTTCTAAAAAACAAATGAAATATTTTTAATGACATTTTAGTTTAATTTGTTTTTGTTTTTCAAGTCATTTTTAAGCATAAGTTTTTGCAATAACGAATTTTTATACACATGTGAGCGTGCAAGAGCGTGAAGCAAAACAAAAAAGATGGTAGAAAATTTTATTCATGAGTGAAAGAGCTCTCACTATACCATCCCATCTGCGAATCGCTTCAGCATTTGTTTATCATAGTTATATTCTCACAACCCCTCCAAAAAAAAAGGAAAAATAATTTAATTCTGGGGATGACACAATTGAATGAATATATTATTTTAAGTTGAGTGTATTTAGGGGAGCTTTAAGAAATACAGCAGCCAAATTAAAGGAGGGAACTAAATCACATTTTATAACTTTTAGTTAAGAGTTGCAACAACAAAATTAAATAAGTTTGAAGTTAACACAGAAGTTAACATACAAAATGAAAGACAACAAAAAGAAAATAATAGAAAATATCGTTTCTTTGGGGTACGGCTGGGTGTTGACGGAATGTTTAACAAACCGGGTTGCACAGTGATTCTTTTGTATCCATATGCTGAAGTGTCAAAATAGGTAGAGCTCTCGTGAGTAGATAAAATTTTCTTGGCCAGTGTTTGATATCAATTTCAAGAAAATTTTGTAGTTTGAAAAAAATTTATGCAAAATTAAACTAATCACTCCACAAGTCTTTGTCAACTGCTGCCTCAGAAGGATATTGCGAATTTTTTTTGGCCCAACACCACATCGAATATCCAACTCTCGGCCCAAACTAATCACACACAAATACGTGTTGAAATATATATGCGTAAATGTGGTTGGGTTGGCCATGCGATACGTCTGTATTTTGGGCCAAAAAGCTGGTCAAAATTGTTAAACTTGTTTTTTTGAATTGAAAGATTCAGATTTTTTTTATAGTTTTAGGTGTAATTTGATATAAAAACTCTAGTGGCAGATTACATTAACACAACTCGGTTTTGAAGAAAGTTAAGCGCAAATGATTTAATCATATGCAACAATTAATAATCCTTGTCGTTTACTTAGATATTTTAAATAGACTATTAAATCTGCTAATCTATGAATTATTATGGAGTACGTATAATAATAAAATCGAATTTTAAACTAATAAATATATTTATTTATTTTGATATTAAAAAAAACGTTAAAAGTATTGAGTACTATCGATTACTTAATTGAAAAATTATTGAGTAGTCAAAAGTAGCCGCTTTTTACAATACTAATGGAATACATAAAATAATTAATCATCAAAGACGGAAATTTTGTACTTAACAAAATTAATTTGAATTGAATAAGTTGCACTTTTCTTAATAGTTGATAGTCCCAGTCACTAGTATCCACAATTAAAATTGATAAATCGAAAAAAGAACGATGGTGAGATGGTGTAGGGACCTCGAAATCAGTACTGATCCATTCTTCTCCTAGTCTGATGAATAATGATATTGTGCCAAATAATGATTTTATCCAAAAAAAAAAATTATTAAATTAAATGAAATGAACTCAAGCCAAACAATTCCTTTCAATATAAAATCAATTCATTGAATTCATAAAAATATAATCAGCCCAATTATAAATACTCGCAAGGAATTTGTTTCATGAGGAAAGGTTTTTCTCGAGAACAAATTTTTCCAATTAATTCAAACTCCCTTCTGTTTTGTGAGGGAATTTTTTTTTTGGGAAAACCCAAAATGGAAATATATTTAGAATAACTACTTTTTGGCTTTTTATTTTTTTCGCCCTTTTACACGGTTTATTAAAACGGACTAAAAAGTAAAATGAGGGAATTTTTATTCAAAATAGGAGAAAGGGAAAAATTTCATGAAAAATTGGGCTGAATTAGTACTATCAATTTGTTTACTGCAGCGTATTTAAACAATTTTTAATCGCATCGCACATTTTTTTAATTCGAATTTTATTTTTTTCTGTTTATCACGTTTACTGAGTCAAATAAAATATTTATTAAAATTTAAAGTGGGCTTAAAAGAAATTTTTTAAATGAAAATAAAATGTTCGAAAATTTCTGTATGACAAAGGATCGGTGGTAACTTCAAGACACTTGACAGTCGGTTAAACACAAAATGTGTGTGTATAAGATTTTTTCACCATGAGTTTGCCGCCACATGAGCAGTTAAAAGTAAACGTTTTATATTCCTATAAAAGGCAACGCACAAATACAAAATTGGACAGAGTTTATTGAAACAAAAATTTAAAAAAAAATATATGAAAAGAAAATCACAAACAAATTCTTAATAGTCGAAATAGGCATTTCTAAAAATGAAATCTATGTGAACTTAAAAGAGAAAATTTAAAAATTCCCGAACAAAAACTTGCTGCATGGGAGGGAGTATGTTAATCAATTTTAAATGCAAATTTGGATCAAGTTTGGTTTCCTGTTCATCTGGTTGTTCTTGTTCTCTACAACAGCAAATTGAGTCACACTGATTCAAATAAAATCCAACACAAGTATTGCAGAATTTATCGTATAATTTCATTACACGTAATGATCAAGCTCTGCAAGCACTTCTTTAGACATCTGCCTACTTAAAACGAAGTTAAAAAAAACTTATATGGCTTAAGTGTTATTCATAATACACCCAACTCTATTTTTACAGGGTCTTTTTTCACACAATATCGAAATAATACGGTTCACAAATAAGACTGCACTATTATTTTTTTTTTTTCTTTCTTTCTTTCTTTCTTTCTTTCTTTCTTTCTTGCATTCTTTCTTTCTGTCTGCCTTTCTTTCTTTCTGTCTGCCTTTCTTTCTTTCTTTCTTTCTTACTTTCTATTTTACAGACACATTAAATAAAATCTTAGAACTCGCCAAATATTGTAACGACTGCCGTCTTCTTTGTAAAAAAGCACACAGCTTTGTTTTGTAACGTCTATTTAATTCTTTGTATCAGATAATGCTGGTTCACGTGGTTCATTCAATCAAGTCCGTTAATATCGAACAGAGACAGGCAATATTCACTTTTTTCCTGATTTAATTATACTTAATGTTTAATTTAATCATGCAAAACAAATCAACGTTGAGTAAAATCAGCATCGTACTGATGAGCAGGGGTGCCAAACGTGACGATTTTAAATCATTTGGGCGATTTTTTATAGCTAATTTCACAAAATGACGTTTGACGATTTTTGTTAGTATCCTCCCTTATACTTTGACGATTTTTTGACTTCGCTACTTTTTGCTCAACATAATCTCTACGTATGGGAAAATGTCAAGCTCTAAATCGATAATATTGATACTGCTAAAGAAATATTTAAAAATTTGAATGACATTAACGAGCTTTACTTTTGTTTTTTTAAATATTTGATTATTAATCTAAACAAAATTGAAGGAATTCAAATTCACAACATGCACTAAGAAAAAAAGGGAAATAAAAGGGAGTCATTCCAACGGTATTCTGAAAAAACAGTTTTTTCTAAATCGTCGCTTACAACGTTATTCGCACTTTTAATTTTGAACTTTCAAAATTTGTAAAAAAAAAACTTTGTTTTATTTCATTTTATTTTTTTTCTTACGCAAATGAATGGTTTTTCAAATGTTTGATGATCACTTTTTTGCACGTTTTACTCCGTAAATATCTGCACATTTGTTTTCACGATATGGAACGTATCCTTAAATTTTCCATAACTCACATGCATTTTTTCCACAATTTCAATTTGTACGGCTTTCATAGCAAAGTTTCCAGCGTGTCAAAAAAGTGTTGGGTGTACCTGTAATAATATATGTAAATTATTATTTAATATTTACTCTCGTGTATGTACTTATTACATTTTTAAATGCAAATTTACAGTCAAAAGTTTTGTTTGTTCCATTTGAAATCGAAATTAAATTATTCCATTAAAATTTACATAAAACTGGCGCCTACAAAAGTTTCAATCGGTTTTTTGTGTGTGGAAATTAATTCTCTTTCTAACATTCAATCAGAGATTTTTTTGTATATTATAATCATGTTTTAACAAACTTTATTTCACTTGTATGATTATTTTATTGAAATCATTGAAAAGCCTTAAGAGGATAAAGACGAATAAAGTTTAAATCAAATATAATCAATAAAGTTAAAAGGTTTTGAATTTTCATAAATTTATTTAGTACAATAAAATCCAAAAAAAGAGACACGTTCTTATAGTTTAAGAAAAGGGGGGAATTTTTCGACAAACCAAAAATTATTTTATGGTCTTTTCTTGCATAGAAGAAAAAATGAAATATAATATAAATATTTTTCTTTGTTTCGTTTCCATGTGAATAAATTTTTAGCACAAAGCAAATAAAGGAAAAAAATATATAATATATATATACATTTTTTTGCTACATCCAGGGAATTTGATATGGCAAAGTGATGGAATAAAAAGTCTATAGACAGCAAAAAATTGAGAATAAAAAACCATGGCAATTCGATCGCGTCCTGACCAAACAGAATCTTGTTATTAAGATTTTGTTTTATATTAAATCTGTGGCAAAAAGGAATAAGCGCTTAATTCGACATAATCTAAATTTGTAAGCCAAGTTTCCATTATTTTGTACAATTTTCCTCGAACTTATAACGTAATGAATTGCTTCTTATCTTTATTTAACTTATAATACCATCTGGAAGAACAGCTTAATAATAACTTAACATATCGTCCTTGTTTAACAATACTGTATTAACTCAAAATTTTAAAAATTTCAATGGAAGAAAAAGACTTTTGTATTTTACATTGAAGATGTGTGAAATATAATTTTTTATTTTTTTTTTTTTGCTACCAAAATGTATATAAAACAATATGAATTTTTTCCAGCGGCTAGATATAAATTATCGGCCACATTGTGAATGTCAATGTCGACATATGTGATGTCGAAGGTGCAATAACGACATTGCCCGTATCAATATTGGCATACACTCACTAAAATTGACAGCTCTCTCGCATTATTGAAGGCAATGTGATCCCAACATTGTGTTAAAATGACTCTGTTTTTTTGTCGGTCAAACTTTTTAGCAACGTCAAATTAATTAATTAAAATTTGTAACAGAAAAAGGAGAAATGGAAAAAACAACGAAACAGTTTGAGAAAGTTATTAAAGAACTGGAAGACAAAGCAAGTCTAGCAAAAGGATTCCATAGAGGCACAACTTCAAAAAATTTTAAAGAAGAATGGGAAGAAATAGCTTTTTAATTAAATTCTATTGGACCGCCCATTCGATATAGCGATGGATGGCAGAAGGTTTGGAGAGACTTCAAATGCAAAGTGAACAGGAAATTAATGCACAATAAAGTGAAAGCCGTAAATAAGTTTTCAATTCTTTCGCATTTGGAAGAAGCTGTCGCTAATTTAGCGCCATTTTTTAAAAAATTGTTTAACCCTCACGGCTTAGTTCAAGGAATTCAAACATCTCCTGAAGAAACAACAAAGCAAAACCTTGTGGACGCAGTCTTCATAACTCTTTAGGATGCCGAAAACTTACCGTCAATTTCCATAAATGCAGTTTTACAGAAAGAAGTCAGGGATCTACGATATCGATACCGCTTACGATATCGAATGAGCTATCGAGCGAAAATAAAAGTCGCTGTTGGAAACTACGTTCGGCCAAAAGATTCAAAAAGAGCGATTAATAAATACTTGTGGGTATTGTTTGTCGCTTGCAGTAGAGTTCCAGGACTCACATCCATAGAGCAGGTTGAAGCGAACATTTGAATTAGAGAAATAAAAGCCTTTAAGTTTTCACTTAAACGGCTTCCAATTTGTTGTGTGACCGCAGAAAAAACTTAACTGGGCATTAAAGTTGATCAATATTTAAACATGTAACTGCTGTCTATCAGATTTTTTAATATAGAGATGGAACCGTGATTAACTTTTCACTCACGATAACGCGCGCTCACAAAAAAGACATTACTCATGCTCGGATTTTTTCTTTTTCTTTTCAAGACAAATAACAACTCAGGCAATTAGTGCCTACCAAACATTTTGATGTGTTACCTTCTTAGGGAAAGGGAAAAGCGTAGAAAGGACAGATGGTGAAAGTGAGAAAGCTTAAATATTTATTTAACAACTCTGCTATTGCGCGTTTTGGTAATTGTTAATAGCAGTTTTACAGTGCATTAATTTTTGTTAAGCTGTTTTATTACGATGAAGGAGCGAGGTGTGATTTACACTAGCCTACACTAGTATCAATTGCTGCCGGTAGTGTTCAGTCCACAAAACAACAAATACAGTGACACACTAATACACATCTGAAAAATGCTGGATGCTATGAGTTGCCTAAAACTTGGCTCGAACCCACGTTCTCAGTCATCACTGGCGTTGTAGTCAATGCGCTAACTAACACAGTGCAACGCGATTTTCGGGAAAATTTTTACTTTTGCTGCTACCTGAGCACTACCTAAACGGTATTAAGAATCATCCCTAGGAAGTTCATATGTTTTAGAAAGTTGTTAATTGAGATCTTAGATACATTTTTGTAGTTGATTGTTTTCTTGAATTTTTAACGGTTTGCTACCTGGACAGTGGAAAAAAGGTAAAAAAAAAAGAATTTTTTTAATTTTTTGCGATTTTCATCTTGATTTTTTGATTTTATATGTTCTCAATTTTTGTTTTTTATGACAAGAGCTACAACTTTAACTCAGAGAGTAAATCAAAATTCCGAACGATTTGCAAGATATGAGCCTGAGCAAATGATCAGTATTTTGCAAAAATGACACCGAGGCCCCAAATCTTTGGGGTCCCATAAAAAGAAAAGTGCATGACTTTGGGCAAAACTGAGAGATACGGGTCTTCTTTTTTTGGTCTTTTATCACGTAGTGGTGTTCTTATATGGTTATTTTTCCATTACTTAAAAAAATACACACAGTGTAATTCAGCCAACAGTACTAAAACTTTATACATGTGGGAATAAAATAAAATTAGCATTTGAGCAGTCTTGCGATTTGTTTAAGTTTGTTTAAGAAATTTTCTTTTAAAAGTTTTCTTATTTTTGCGCTCCGTTCGCTTTGTGTTAACTTTTTCCATAAAATTTTTTTCTATTTATATTTGCTTTCTTTTTTAACCTAATTTTAATTTAAAAAATGGCTGCCAGTGTATTAAATTTATAAATACTCTTGTAAACGAGTTGTGCCAAAATACAAATTGAATTTATATTTCTCCTGAAGTACCTTTTGTGTGCAGTTATTTATTTAAACAGCATGAAAAGAATATATGTTGTTCTCCTCAACAATATTCTTTACGTATATTATATACATGTTTTAGCGCTTCCTTTGATCTTGGAAGCATTTTAATGAATCCGAGGTAAATTATGGTCTATCACCGAGCGCGGCAGTGGACATTATCCGCACCCCTTATCTTTCTCATGTTCTAAGATAATTATGCGAAAATCAATCTCAACCATGATTATCTTTTTGCCTGGCGACCTGCACTTTAATGCCCCTTGCTTATGACTTTGGATTTCTCTTTGGACAAATATGATTTTTGTCACGAATAAAGTTAAACGGCTCCTCTCTCTATGAGTCGGCTAACAAAGTCTTAACAAAATGATTCCACAAATCAAAAGCGTAATAAAATCAAAACATAGCAGACTACAATAAACTTACATTAAATAATTGTACATACGTACGTAACTTAAGCACGTTAAGTCAAATACCAACAAGATTCACTTGTGAAAATTCTGCTGTTTCCGTTGACGCTGCCAATTTTGACATTTTCTCTTAACGTTGATTTGAAAAATGTCGTTGTTGTTTTAGTTTTATGGCCACTTTTAACTACAACTAATCCACATAATCTCGTTCGCACATACAGTTATGTCCTTTTTTCCTGCCATCCATACATAAACACATTTCAGCATTTAGATACACAATGTTTAACATTTAAACTAAACTAAACTGAACTAAACTAAATAAGTGAAATAAAGAATAAAATATTATAAAGCTGAATTGAAAAGAATATCATACGAATATTGTCGTACATAAAAGTGCTCGTAAATAGTTTCAGGGTGGTAATGCGAGAGTCACGTTATTTTATATCTGCTTTTAGTTAACGAAACTGCGAGTAGTTGTGGTGGAGGATTTGTACAGCAATAAAATATAATGCGTATTTATGTGTCTGTATGGGAATCTGTTTAGGAATAATCTCAGTGGGATTACGACAAACATGTATAAACCAAACTCATCAACACACATCGCGTACAACACATGACAGTTGTGTTTAAATGAATATGAACGTTATTCAAAGCCACCGAAAGAAACCGCAAGTTTTTGTTTAAATTTATTTCAGCAACTCCGTCTCATGTGTGTGCTTCTGTTGAAATAATATCAGTTTATGTATAAAAGTATGTCCAAATTAGCAAGTGTAATAAAATACATACAACACAATTATATTTTAAATATGTGTTCCTAATTCGATTGAAAATTTACGATATAATGAAGAGTATTGAATATGCAGCATTCCATGTAAAGCGGACAATTAAGAACTGTTGATATTTTGAATTTTCGTAATACTTGACATATTTATATATTTATGCCCTTGAATCAGATACAACATATTTTTACAGTATAAAATCTTGTTAACCAAAAAATAATCATGTGGTGCTTTTTAAGGGCTACTGCGAAATTTTTAAACCTCTCATATACATATCGCTCCTTTATTGCAACGTAGTGATATCTCAAAAAACGTGATTTTTGAGTTAAGAATGCAGCATAATTCATCGTATCGTTCTTCATCTTGTGTGAAAAATTCATACAAATACATTTTTTAATCGCTGCTTGAGGTGAGAGTACTTTTTTATTTTTTCCATTGATGTAAATTAAAAAGGTTAAACTAGTTTTCTGAGATATGACTACGTTGCAATAAAGAAGCGATACATATAGACAGTTTTAGCATTATTACCGAATTATTATTATATTTGCCTCAAGTGAACTTTAATTTGAGTTTTCTCGATATTTCTGAGAACTTATTTTTCTTCGTCTCAATGTATGTATGTTACGATATGTTACATACTACGTTACGCAATGTGTTACGTTACGTTGCGTGATGTGTTTTGGCAAGTTGCGTGTTAAGTTTAACGTAACGCAAGGTAAAACTTATTATACTTTACGTCACGTTTCATGTTGCGTTACGTTGCTTTTTACGTTACGTGCAACGCTACACCTTAAGTGCTGTGTTACGTTTCGTTACTAGTTACCTTATTCTGTATTTTACGTTACTTTTAACATTACATTATGTTACGTTTTGCGAAACGTTAAGTTATGTGACGTGTTACGTTACATGTAAAGTTATGTACGTTACGTTTAACGTTGCTTTACCTATGGCGAATCATTTCATTACTTGGTCACATTACGTCTAACATTACGTTACGTCTTACGTGACGTCGGTTGTTACGTCTTACGTTACGGTAGATAAACAAAAATCGATTTCTTTTTTGTAATTTTTTGCGATTTATTTCTTAAAGATGAAGATTTTTTTATTTTATATGTTCACAATTTTTATTGTTTATGACAAGAGCTACAACTTTGCTGCAGAGAGTAAATCAAAGTTCCGAACGATTTGCAAGATATGAGCCTGAGAAAATGATCAGTGTTTTGCAAAAATAAAACCTTGGCCCCAAATCTTTGGCGGTCCATAAAAAAGTGCATGGCTTTTGTCATGTAGTGGTGTCCGTATATAGTTATATTTCCACGAGTTAAAAAATTAAACACAGTGATATATTTTCATATTAATGGCGGAATAATCAAAATTCTTCCATGATTGTTCATTTTTTTTTGCGGTTTTCAGTTGGGCGTTTATTCATACAACCATACCTTATATTTATGTAATTATTGATACTTTTATTGTACACAAAACAAATGACGTAAACTTAATTAAAAAATAACAAAAGCTTTTGTTGTGAAGCAAACAATTTTCTTTAAAAATAATATTTACTTTTTAAATTTCTGAATTTGCTCACAAATCAATATTACAGAAATATTCTACTGCCCTGAAAAATATTTTAAGAACATTTCATTTCTTTATAAAATTATTAAAAGCTTATGTAAAAGTATTCTGTTACTTTATTTGTTTATATAATATGGATTTCTAAAATTAGTACGAGTATGTCCTTTTGAGAATTCCCCAACCTCAGTTTATTAGCACAAAAGTTTAAAGTATGAAAAACTTAAAATAAAAAATAATGTTTTGTTCGTTAAACACAAAGGACTCAGAGTGGCACAGAATACAGAATGCAAAATCGTGCGGGTAGTAAAATTTTTTCTCTTCTCATACTTTTATTTTACGTCAGCACTCTTTAGTTTTGCTCTGACACCTTTTTCTATTTTATTCATGTTAGTTTTTGTTATTCTTATATTTTTTATTTAGTTTCTTTAAATAATTGTATAATAATGCTCTTCATGTACTTTGCAGCATTTATGAGAATAAAATTGCATTTACATAATTTAATTTATTTTATTAGAATATGCTTCATAACAAAGTGAAGAATGGATCTTCGTTACATGTTTAACAACTAGCTTTTTTTAAATCTGAATTTTTTGTTTTTTCAATATAGAAAAAATCAGATTTGTTTGTAACCTTCCTGGAAAAAAGCACAAATAAGTGTTTACTGTGTAGTTACAAGTGAAACTAATAAAAGCGTGTTGAATAAAATGGAATCATCTAGTGAGTGAAATGATACATACAAATGCTGATGATGATGTGTAGCGGCTTTCCCAAACAGTATGTTTTCTATTCTGCTTGTGTTTTCGGAATAACTAGATTTTCGGTTACACATTTATTCTTCAAAATGTTTCACTTGCTCAAAAGAAACTCCTTTCTTAACGTACTAAAGCCTGATGTGAATAAAGTGAATTTTATTTACCAAGTCCTCGTCCAGACTTGCAATTTTTGTTGCTGCAATTTTTTTAAATTCTACTATGAAATTATATTAATTTCCACATTATGAAATTCTAGTTTTGAAATTTTTGTGTTTCTTATACATTCTTCTTTTTGAAAGTAAAATATAATTTCATGCAAAAAAATACTTGTATTTCTTACAACTGAAGAAATTAAAAAAAGCTTCAAATATCTACAGCCAACTTCAAATTAACAAGTGTGAATTTCAAAGCAAAAGGGAATTGCAGAGCACATGAAACTGTGTACCCCTCCCCAATCTTCTCACCACACTCAATCAATAATTGCTACAACAAAAATTGCAAGTCTGAACGAGTACCAAATTGAATGATTTTAAACGCGAAAATCGCGAACGTGAAAAACCACACATTGCGTTTTAGGGTTTTATTTTATTGATTCCGCTTCCTATAGAAGTCCAGCGAGCTACCAGTGTCAGCCATCTGACGGTCGTGTAAACACCCTGCATTAACATTGTCAGATTATTATCAGAAGTTCGAATATCTTCTATTATCAGATGTGCAAAATTTATGCGTCTGACAATCGCATCGTTATTAAACATTTTTGTCGTTTCTGATAATTGTTTCATAAGTAATATTAACGTAAAAAGGAGATCATAAAGTTTTATAAATATTTATTTAAAAATATGATTGATAACTTTAGTTCTCTATGACTAAAATTAATTGCGAGAAAAATAGTTTCTCGTAATAAAATTACGTCAATTTGTATGTTTCAGGGATGCAAAATAAAATTTTCAAATTGTACTCAGTTTTAAGAAAAAGTGTACTTTTTCAGTCAGATTGTACTTTCTATTTTTTAAATATTTTTTGTTAACAATTAACTAAAAACGTACATAAAAATTCATTTATATGAAGTACTTATATATTATGTAGACAAAGTTAACAATTAAATTTAATGCTCAATTCCAAAAGGTACACAAAAGAACATCAGTTGTTGAGATCTGAATATAAAATTATACTTTATACTTCTTGCTAACAAACTATTAGTCGAATCTAAGTTGTAGCAGCACGAATTAGATGACTTCAGCCAATCCTTTGGATTGAATAGACACAGTCGAAACAAACAACCTGTTCCTCTCTTTTTTGGTTTTATTTTTATTAAATTTTGAAACGAAAATAAATCTTTCCACATTTACATAAGAATGTGGGGTGGATAATATTCCTCTAGCAATTCTTGAAATATCAGTAAACATCGGTTTATTTAGTTCATTTTTCATATCTGATAGCTTCGTCCAAAACAAGGCGTATTTAAGCAGGTGTTCTACATTTTTCCACAAATTAGAGGCTCGTGTGTCGAAATTTGTATATGTTAACATCGGGGTTGAGATGTCAGTTGCTATTGTTATGTTGTACATGTTGTAGAATCGCCACCATCTGTATAATTCCGTCCTGGGTATAAAACAATTCCCAACGAATGGTTAACACGTAGTTTCCATACCAAAAATGGGATAATAATTTAAAATACTTTCGTGTAATGAAATAAAACTGCGAAAATTATGAAATAGTACTAAATTAGGCATGAGGGTGCTATTTTACTTTTTACTTACGAAAAATGATAAAAATAGTACAATTGTACCAACTTTTGCATCCCTGGTTAGCAAACTTTTCCTCTCTTACTCCTTAAAGTAAGCTATACTCCGGGAATATGAGAGACTACGTACCAGTAATGGAAAATTTTAAAATGGAAATGGTACTGAACACCAGCCAAAAGAGTACTTTTTTCCGCATTTTATTACTTTTTAAAAAATATATTTTTTAATTGAAAAATAATCTTAAAAATCCATTTATATAAAAGAAACAAACATAAACAGATTTTGCAGCTAAGTACATTAACTCCAGTAAAAAAAAAATTATAATTTTTCTGCGTTATATAAATAAATATTTAAAATAATTTACTTTAAAAAACAAATTTCCTGATGTAAATAATTTATGTTGTTATCTTGCATGCATTTAAGAAAATTTAAGTAAGCAATTTAATTCAGGTGTCATAGTAAACTTATTCATATTTTTTATATAAAACATAAGAATTAATCCATTTTATATGTCATTTACACCAGACCGAAATCTAAAAGATTTCAATTGAAATCTCTAGCAAAATCTATACCGTTTACACCGTGTTATTCGTGATATTTTTCAGGATTTCGTATCCATGACAAAAACAGTTGATTGGAATTTTATTTTTCAAGTGTCAAACTCAATACAAAAAATTATTATTCAAATGAGAAACACCTGGCAATTCAAAGAATTGTTGTTCAATAGTAATTAGTATTTTTCAGAACAAGAATAGTTGCATCACTAAGTACTATGAGATTTTGAGTAGATTTTGTCTAGTGAAGAAGTAGATTTTGTTTTGTATGGAAAATCTAGTCAAAATCAACAAGATATTGCTCGAAATCTCGTAAGTAATAGATTTTGGTCTGGTGTAAATGTCATAGTAATATAAAAAATATAAAATTTTGTTTTACAACAAAATAAAAACTAATTCATTTTGATACAAAATGATGTATAGAAATGTAATACGCGCATTAATTGAATGGTTTTTGTATTACAATATGGATAAATAAATAAATAAATTTTTGGTTTTGGAAATTATAATTACGTATGTAAGGTAAATGCTATTCTTTATTTTCTGTGTGAGATTTGTTTGTAATTTTTGTATTTTCGATGAAAAACTCCATTTAAAAATACTTGGATTTTGGATGTCAAAAAGATATTACATACATATATCTGATAAATAAATATGCCTTCACAGAAAGAAAAATGTCGTCCTAAATTCAAGTACTTTCTACTTACTTTGAGAACGGGTCGTACTCAAAATTTTGAGTACAAATAACAATAAAATATACTTTAATCAAGCCGAAAACGGGATTCCTTTAGATAACTAATCCTGGAGTTCCTTGAAATGAGTACAAAATTCTTTACTCATTGATTGATTGCTTTTTCTTTTGACTGTTGGTACACACATTTTTTTTTTAGAACCATATAGTTCAAACACATCAAAAAAAGACATTGATTACTTGAAGCACATCAACCATTTTTGCAACAAAAATAAATTTTAAATTTTGTCAATGTTACAGAAAGAAAGAAAAAACTTCATTTCTAAACAAGAAAAAAGCATGACAGAAAAGGAGTACTAAAATTGGCGTGGACATACTGCGGTATTTTGAAAATGAAAAAGTACTGAAAATAGTACAATAGTACTAAATTTTCCATCACTTCTATGTACGCTGAGAATGGCTAAAGCTGCTATTAGACGATCAATATTTGGTATGTGTGAATAGTATGTCATCATACCATCATCCATCATACTCGTGCAATAGCTATTCTGTCAAACACAGTGCAAATTTGATTTAAATTTTCGCAAGCAAAGGCTTGGAAAGAGCGCGCATTTTTAAAGAGTTTATTAAATTGTATGAAAGTCACATTTCCGTGTCAGTTTGTACACTGATGTACTTGGTATGATTGTGTAATGGCAAAACGTTCCCTCTCTCACCATACCATTCTCACGTACCAAGTATGTACGTCTAAAGGCAGAATTAGTTTGTACGTTCTGTTCTGTTACGAATCAGCTGTTTTGTTTCTGTTCAATTGAAAAACTGTATGATTAAGTGACCCAAGAGTTTGTATGTATTTGTTTTTTGTTTTGTGAAATATTACAAATTTTGTTTTAAAAGTCAGAATAATTTATTTTAATTCAAATTATTAAAGATTTATATATTTTTGTAAAGTGAAAAAACATTTTGAATACATTTACAAAATTCATTCCTAAAATTACATCGTCTACATCCGAAACTTCAGACACAGAACAAGTAAGTAAGAAATATTTTCTACAGAAAAGAACGGCACAGAACGGCAACAAAAAGTAAAAACTAATGAGGCCTTAATAGCCATGAATCAAGAAAACAAAATTGCGCAGTCAGCCGCACAAAATGAATTTCTATTGCGCACCTTCGTCATCATAGAATACAAATGAGTGTTTGTTGTAAAAAGTGTAAGAGATTTTTGGTATAAAACTGGAAATAACTAAATAACTTCTAAACGAGTTCATCGATTTCAAAGAAATTTTAAATGGACTGAAAAGAGATGTAGTCGAGTAAAGCTTTTGAGTTTGGGCTTGAAGGTATTTGAAGAAGGCCTTCCTCAGGCTGCCAAAGTTTCACATTTCGGGCTACTTTCTATACAAAAATATACTTTTACTTACAACACATATTCTATGTCTACGTCACAACACAACACAATCACACACAACAAAATAACGGACCTGCGCAATGCGCAATTTTGTTTTCATGATTCATATCTAATTACCGCTTAGTAATATATTTTTCTCTCGCATCGTAATAGAGAGTAACACCTGGCAATTTTCGGACAGCCGTGTGAACTGAAAATTTTTCTTGGCAGATAAATTTATTCTGTGATAATTGTCTGGAATAAAATTTTAAGGCGTACACACATACAATCGTCTGAACTGATAATTTACCTTTTGCCAACAATTTTTCATTGTCAGTATATTGCCAGCACCTGGCCTGATTTTACAATATTGTCTGTACACATCTTAGTCACTAGTAGACATTGACGGTTGAAATCTACTTTCCGATGGTTTCTTTAAATCTTTTAAATATTTCCTTTACAATTAGACTACCCAGGTAGCAATCAAAATTATATTAAATTCAGCCCTTGAACAAGCAGATGGAAATTTTTGATTGGAGCTGGTGGCTTAAATTTATTTCGTGTTTATCTAAAAATTATGTTAAACTAAATTTAATTAAAAACTACAAAACAAAAATTAATCCTTGAAGTTATATTTAACTAATTATCTTTCGTTTTGATTAATGTTAATATTGTATGTTAATATTCAATGGCTTCACAAAAATAAGCCACACATTCATTCTATTCATGAACACCGAAAATGTTTCTTGATTTATAAATACGAGTGGGGGAGTGTCGCATTTCAGTATTTGATTGACATGCCTGTGAGTATTAGCTTTGCCATTTTTTAACATTTCTAAATAGTTCATTTGACATTTTCTAGAAAATCTTTGCAAGTTGTAAAACAGGTATTAGAACAATAGCTCCCAGTCATCTAACGAAATATATTTATATACGTAAATATGTAGTTAATTTAAGAAAACAAACTTTTTTTTTGTTTGTACAAAATCATGTTGTCAATTAGATTGCATTAAGCTTGTGACAATAAATGACAATAAGTGTTAGTAAAAGATAAAGGAGGCATTAACGTGATTGTCTTTTGTCATTTATATGTGTATGTATGTATGAATGTATGTATGAATGGATGTGCATAAGTGTATAAGATGGAGGGCTAATTACGGTATTTGATATCGAGCGAATTTTTAGTTTGTATACATTCCATTGTAATCAATATCGAATGCATTGTGTACAAATTAGAGATAGGATCGTGAGTGACTTTTCACTCACGCCTATACACGCTCATGAAACAAAAAAAAATGTTACTCATGCTATCTATTTGCATATAAACTGGTAACCAATAAACTTAAATGCCTTGGACCATCGCCGCCAAGAGAAGAGCATTCCGAATATGGTTCTAAAAGAAGCTGTTAAACTCCACCCTGAACATTTTATGAAGGTAGTAAGCGCATGCTTGTGTCACGGCACCTTTCCAACAATGTGGAAGCGACAAAAGCTAGTATTGTTAACTAAGGATAATAAGCCGTTAGATGACCCCTCTTCTTATCGTCCGCTGTGTATGACAGATAATTTGTAGAAGATTGGAAGATTATGTTGAAGTTAACCGTGGTTTATCAGATAACCAATTTAGCTTTAGCAATGCAAGATCATGTACGCTCACGTGAGTGTCAAAAAAGTTAGTCACAATCACGAAAACTCACGAAAAAAAAACTATAAAATAAATAAAAGAATTAAATATTCCCAAAAAAATCTTTAAAATATGCACAAAAATATGCAACCGAAAAAACACGACTAATCCTTTTTAATCAGTTTTATTTAAACAAATGTTTATTATATATTATAATAATAAACTTTTTCAAGTTTTAAAATTGAAAGGATCTTCGATTGTTGCACAAAACGGTCAAATATTTTGAAAATATACGTTCAACATCGTGGTCAACGTTTGAGGGCCAACATTTCGATTAAATACTTTGTTAAATTTTTCAATAAATATTCTGAAGTTTTTCTTTTATTTATCTTTTAAATTTATTAATCGAGATTGCCTCGATATCTTTTTTCAAAAACCCTCAACAAACAAAATTTTTTGAATTTCTTATTTTAATAAAGAAATGGGTAGTCAGGTATGAACTTGAGCCGAAAACATTCCTTTCAACATAAACCTTAAACACTTAATGAAAAAAATTACTATAAAGCAAAAAAAAACACGAAAGCACGTTCACTCACGCTTAATTACGTGATTGAAACAAAAAACAAAAGACTCATGATTCACGCTATATATGTATGCGTATTGTGTGCTGAAGTATTTCAGTTTTACGGGTATAAATTTTTATTTGCTTCTGACATTGTCTAATTTATTTTCTAATTTCCAAATATATCAGTTTATTTTATTGCAGTATTAGAAGTAATACTTCAGTTAATAATAAGAATACTTCAATTAATATTAATACTTCAATCAAATATAAAAAGATACTAAAATATAAAAGACTTTTTATAAACTGAAAAACAAAACGCTCAAGAAAAGTATCTCTTTGACTGGCATTCACTATAAATTAAGTTTGTTAAAATTGTTTAAAGTGCACTTTTAATGCAACTGAACCCTCAACAAAAAAACGTTCTCTATTTTCGTTTCAAGCTGTGTGTGTTCTTCTCCTTGAGTTTTCATAGCATATCATATCTTTACGAGTGAATTTTCAGAGACCATAACAATAATGTTTTTTTTTTACAGATTTTTACGAGTAGTTTTTCATTGTCTTCATCGACATCGTCCGTCGTCTGTCCAAATAAAATGACCGGCATCATTTCATTACCCATTTGCTACTTGAGAGAACAAACTGTTATTATGTCAAAAAATTTCATTTATGAACTTTATTAAGCGCAAAATAAACAAGCAATAGAAACAAAAACATTTTTCATTTGTGTTTGTCGAAGTTCCTAAAAATAATGATACACAATAGTACGGAAAAGCTTATACTTACTGTGCAACAAATTTTGGTTTATCGCCGCCAGCTTCAATAACTCCAATGGGAAATGAAAGTTCACTATTAACTTAACAAAACTCCCAAACGGTTTTGAAAAGTTAGCTCGAATTTAATTTTTATGGCCTCTTGATGTTGGGCCATTTTGGACCATTTTTGCGGCCGTATTTCGCCGATAACTCTTTGAATGTTGATTTCCAGGTGTTCAATTGTTTGCAGTGTATCAATGTATACAAGTGACTTAACATAACCGCAAAGAAAATAATCTAATGTGGTTAAATCACACAATCTTGGTGGCCAATTAATTGGGCCATTACGTGAAATTATTTTTTCGTCAAAAGTTTCTTTGCGTAAATCAATTGTAGCGCCCGCTGTGTGGGATGTGGCTCCGTCCGGTTGAAACCACATATTAGCAAGATTAATGCCACGTAATTGAGGTTTGAAATAATTTCGAATCATGTTCCTACACCGTTCACCATTGACAGTAACATTTTGACCATCATCGTTTTTGAAGACATATGGACCAATGACTCCGCCAGCCCATAAAGCGCACCAAACAGTAATTTTCTGTGGATGTAATGGTGCTTCTACAAAATCTTGTGGATTCTCCCCATTCCAAATGCGACAGTTCTAGTTATTTACGTACCCATTCCGCCAAAAATGGGCTTCATCGGAAAATAAAATTTTGAATGGAAATTCAAAATCAATTCAAAAACAATTCGCACGCGTTGCACTGGTGTAAATCGATTCAAAATGAAATTTCAAAGTAAATTAAACAAAAAGCAAATATCAGCTGTTAAATGGGTGCTCAAGTAAAGCAGTGATGCCAACTCAAAGTTGTGACATTCTAAAAGAAACACGCTTTACAAATAGAGTTTTAGAAAAAAAAAGTTACAGGCTGTTCATGGAACGCGTCAAAAATAAAACGAAACTGGGCAATACGTTAACGACTACGTAACAAATAGGGTTTGTGTAACACGTTTTCAATTGTTCGTTGTATGACATTTAAATTAATATTTTGGACAATTTTTCTATATAGTTTTTTTGAATTTTTATTTAGTTTGTCTAATTATATATTTTCACAGCGAATTATTTATTCCTTTCGTTTTACTTTCAGCTGTTTGACATTTAAAAGAACGCCTAAAAAAATGTGACAGCTGTTACATGTTTTGTTTAAAAACTTGACATTCGTGTTGCATGAATCAAAACAGGAAAAACGTTGATATTTTTACTCGTTGCTTTAGTTAATTGTGTTCGATGAACAGGCTGTTAATTACAATTTAACTCAGTTGTCTACAATTGCCTGATTGTCTCAGTTTGCCGACAATAAAGCAAATTTTGTCAACAGTCTCAAATAACTTTTCATATATCAGCAGACGACATTTTCTTCTATTTTTTGTCGGAGGCCACCAGTAAGCGCTGCAATATTTCGCCTCAATGAACCTCTGCCAATCCAGAAAATAAAAGAAAATAAAATTTTAAAAATTTACTCCCAAAGTGATCCATATCGAATCAGAGGTGCTCGCTACGCCAATGCGTCAGTTATAATGTACCTCATTTAATTTAGTGAAGAAAAAATTAGTTTCTGCGAAAGTGGAAAACTTCAATTTGTCAGTAGTTAACTATTAGGCTACTGTGTCGTCCGTTACTATAAAAAATCATTTTCAGGAATTTATGGAACGTGGGGAAACAAAAATATCAAATATTTCATTACTTAAGGTTAAGAAAGTTGCCAAACAAAATCAATATCGTCTAAATATGTCTACAAAACACCGAAAAATTGTCAAGTGGTCTACGAGACTAAACAGTTTGAGAGCCTCTGCTTTAAAACATTCTTTTGCAATGCTGCATCTGTTGTTGATTTTCTAATGCTTAATAAATACAAAGTTAACTTTTCGTTTTATAGTTTTGCTGAGTTGTACGTATTTTTTATGCATTCTCTCTGGAGCTTGATGATTTATGTAATTTAAAAAACAAAATAACAAAAGAACAGAAACTAAAAACTAAAACTTAAATTGTTACCAAGGCTAAATAAAGAGATTGCTTTTGTTTCACGTTTAGTTAGAAAAAAATGAAGTAAAATATTTTTTTATGTGGTCTAAACGAAGGATGTTGTTCTGTTATACACTTGTTCCCGAAACCCAATAATTTTTGCAATCAACGCGTTCTTCGTTAAGAGCGCATCCATTTGTGGTTAATATGCCAGTGGATTGCACTACGCTTTACAGAGAAAATTCGTTCTTTAGCCGAAGAGTTTGTATGTGGAATAAATTCCCTGCAGAGGTCTTTCCTGTTACTTTCAACAGGGAAGGTTCAAGTCGAACGTCTACAAACACTACTCCCAATTTTCCTATTTCCACTACAGTGCATTGTACATGTAGGGGTCATTCCCTGAGTTCTGGTCCAAGTTAAAAATAAATTAAATAAATTAAATGATTAATGCATGTAACCAAGTATATGAAGGCTTAAATTAATTAAATTTAATCAAATAACAAAAACAACAAATTACCATAAAATATAAAAACGTTGCTAAAGACTTATGCACTTTTATAATATATTTTGCAATATCAATTGTTAAACAAACTGAACTTTGAAGTAACAGAAACTAATGTAATTTTATAAAAGTCATTTTTATTTGTATTTTACTTCGTTCCAACTGGTATTTTTTGTTAAACAAATATGAGAACATTTGTTGTAGTTATTTAGCCATTGATTGGGTTTGGTTTGAAGTGTCTGTGCTGTTGAGGTTTATTGGTTAAATATTTATGCACCATTAAGAAGTTTATTATCCCAAAAAAAAACGGCAACAATTGAAACAAACACTCACTTGCAGCCCTCCTTATGAAAATTATTTTTGTATTTAAGGCTTCAATTATTCCCTTTTTGTTGTTGCTTTTTCACGCCATAATTTCAGAGCCATAATTCTGTCTGTGCTTTTAAGCACACAATCGTAATTATTATGGTAGTTGTCTGTATAATGATTTGTGTGTGCTTTTCTGTATTGTTCTTAAATTTTTATTGTATTTATATTTTTATTATATTTTTATTTTAAGCGAAAGCCGTACCGGGGTGGAAATATCTCCCCGGCGTTAGTCGTTAAGCCCATTCGGTAGAGCTCGACATATCACGTTGGATGACGGTGCATTTCGAATGCGTAGAGCAATTCCCCATCTTAACCTCAACAAAAAACTTGTTTCCTGTGGCCGACGCAATCGACCATATTCTAGAATGAATTATTAAACATTTACATAAATTTAAATCATCAAATACACAAACAAAAATCGGTCGTAAAAGAGATCTAAATTAACGTGCTTGCCTATTAATTATATACTCTATTGTATCCAGTGGTCGACTCAATCGACCGCATACTGGAAATTAATATTAAACATTTACAAAAATTTACATGATGAAATACAAAAACACAAATCGGCCGTAAAAGGGATGTAAATAAACGTGTTCACCTTATACTTGTATACTAGTGTATCCAGCGGTCGACTCAATCGACCGCATTCTAGAAAATAATATTAAACATTTACATAAACACATACGAAAACTTAAAACTCTGTCTCAATTCTATGCAAAAGTAAATTAGACAATCCCATATGTACACTTTGTTTATTTTTCAACTTGAGCATGAATTAGTAGCAACTTTAAACGCTTATAGCTCCCAAATTACTGGACTGATTTAAATAAAATTAAGATTGTGCTAATCTATGTAAAAAATACTTTAAAACAACATGTAAATCTTTTCAAAATCGGTTCAGTATTGCGGCCTTAATAGGGATCTAAGCAACGTGTTTGTCTATTAATAATATAGAATTATTGCAATTATTATTATTAAAAATACAACAATGTTTCAATTCAAAACGTTTTTGTGCTGCTTCATCACCTTTTACGCATTTCCAAATTTCTTTTAATCAGATAATTTACTTAATAATTTGAAAGTATAATGAAACAGCAATTTTTACATCTTTGCTTTTGAAAAGGTTAATACGTTTTTGTTTTCACTTTCGTTAGAATTTAATTTTTGTTCGATTAATTCGTTCCTTCTATTTTATTTGCAGGTAAAAAAATACCTTTTCAAAAATTATTGAAGCACTCAGGTATGTATATTTATTTAAATATAACAAAAGGTTTGCTACAAAATTTTTCAAAACCAACACACAAAAACCAGAACTTTAAGGGCAGCAACAAAAAGATATACCAATCAATCAAAAGAAAACGAAAAATGTCCGTGAGACAAAAGATTTTTTTAAAGGGTAAATTTTTATTTACAACTCTTATCAGGAAAATTCGTCACGAAAACCTCAGGTAGCCGAAGGTTGAATGAAGGATCGGTTGAATGCACATATTATACTAAAATATCTAGTTTTTAAGTTTGAGGTTGAGACCTCCAGTCAATTACGATGAAAAGAGCACGTCCGCAGTTTATTGCTTTATCGCAGATGTAATTGACATTACTCTAGTTTTTTTATATAAAGGGATACAGAGATATTAAATACCATCTTTGAGGAAGGGAGAAACGTTATCCTCCGACAGTACAACATTTTTTTAAGGGAATGCGGTTTGGTGATTTCATAATGGGCTGCGTTTTGTTATCTTTTACTTTTATTTTCCACTTGTTAAAGCATTTGTGGCCAAATATCGAAGAAAAATCGTTCAAATTTTTTCTAATAAATCACGTGCGTGAGATTTACATGCATATTCCAATGCAAGAGTTTGAATATATTGACATAGAACAGATAGATCTCGGATTTACTTTCTACGAAAATACCGTGTTAACCAAAAACGTCTCAAGCGGTACAAAAAATCATTGCATAAAGAGAGGTTTCGTTCCACGATTAAAAAGAAACTTAAATTTCAGCCATATATTTCATAAAACAAAAACATAACATTCAATTGCATTAATAAACTTAACAATTACCGAAAAACTTAAAAAATATGTACATAAAAACACCAAAAAAAAATTCATTATAAAATGTATTCTTCATCACAATAAATTGTTATTTTTATCTTTAAAAAAAAATCTATTATTTTCATTTGGCCATGAGCAAGATGTTTTTAAAGATCTCTTTTTTGTGTTCTAATTCTTTTAAATAACGCGCTTAAATAGTTGATATCCGTAATTACTAGTATCGACCGTCGAAAGTGATAAAATTTAACAGAAAACGCTGATGAGATGGTGTAGTGATCTCGAAATCAGTACTGATCCGTTCTGCTGGTCTGATGAATAAATCGTTTCAAATAAAAAAAGTACTGTCTTAATAAAATAATGAATTTATCGAAAAACAATTTCTTAAAAATTAAAAAGAAATGGGTAAATTCAGATTTGAACTCAAGCCAAAAATTTAATTTCAATATGGTCCTCTTCTGGTAAAATAAGTTCCTCAAGCTTTCTTTTTTTTAAATGTTGTTCGCCGTTCAAAAGATGATTCAAGGTTAAAAAAAAGTACATACATGAATGAAAAAATGTTTATAGAAACCGTGTAAAACCGACGTTTTTTTTTCGTGTTAACCAAGATTGTGTTACAAAATAATAACTGTGTTATATCGAATCCGTGTTGATAAAGGAAGCTCGTGTTGAGCGACGTCTATCTGTATATGAAAACAGGTACATCCAGTCGGGCGTATGAGCAATAATTAGTAAAAACTTAACTCATCATTACGTATACGTCTAGTTGGACCGTGATAATACAACACACACACTACACCAGTGCAGTGATGATACCCGTACGGTAATTACCGTATTGTACGGTAATTTAGACCTCCGACCGGCAGGCAGCCTATTTAAAAATGTTTTAAGTAATAGAGCCCAAAAGTTTTTCTTTTACAATCTAATTCAGTCTACACATGATATGCATATTTCTCAACAAACAAATCATAAAAAGTACCATGTCATTACAAATATGCGAAGCCATTAAAAGTAAAAGTCAACTGTTCTGTCCATTGCGCACCTTTTGTAAAATATTTAATATATTTCTGCAAAAATAGTTAAATGGTTTGATGACAAACAAATTGTATTTGGAATTTTTGGAGTTTCTGTTGCCATTATTTACAAATTTAAATTTAGAAATGCAAAGAGAAAAGACTAATAGAGTTTTCTTTTTTTAGAAAAAAGTGCAGAATTGTTTGCTCTTTTTATTGAAAATTTACTGTATCATCATTTGCAAGTAAAAATGTTTGTCTTAAGAAAACTGAATTGCAACTTTTTTGATAAAAGGTAAAATAAAAGTTGAATTTTTTTAGAAAAGACCACGGCATAAAATTAAAATCCATTGTTTAAAAACGAACAAACATTATTTCATTTCATTATACAGAATTAAATTTTTGATTTTTTAATTAATTATTACCATCCCTGATCTATGTATATTGTGAATTCATGAATTATTTTGACTCGTCACTTGACGAAAAACTAAATTAACGAAACTTTTTCGAACTTTATATATATAAATGTATAATTATTCCCGCGCTAAAGATTTCCTTTTTTTTACTACATACTTGAATTATACACAATTACTTTTGAACACGCCACGAAGGAAGATCTCTTGTTAAGCACTTACAAACCCTTAAATAAAATGTTAAGTTGATTTAGAAAAGATGTGATTTATTCTTATTAAAATACATCAGCCTGTAAACCGCAAGTATACCCATACTAACAAACTAATTCTCCATTAACCCATTTGTAAGCATTCCCTTCCATCTCCGTGAGTGGAGTCTGTGCCAATAACATATTTTCCTTATGGTTCAATTTGGCAGAATTTATTTAAAGGTGGTAAACCTACCAGCGTGTTGCCTCAAAACAATTCAACAAATCAACAATTTTGTAAAGATTAATGTTTAAATATAAAATGTCACCCACACTGTCATGCAGTGGAACGCATAGAGAACACAAGTGCTCTAATGATGATCGAGATGTCATTCATGATCCACGAAAAATCGCATTTTGTCTCAGCTCTACTAATAATTCAAACAATTATTTTTCGTTTAAAAATGTACTAAAAATTGGTACCTGTTTGTTAATAAATTCTTTCTTCGCCAAAAAGAAAAAAACAATAAAATTTCATTAAAAAATTTAATTAACAAAATTAAATCTAATTGAAAAACTTTGGATCTTACGCTCCACTCTATGGTTTACGTAGGCATTCAAGTAGAATTTAGATTAATCCTTTTTGCAAATCTCCACTCTTACAGCTCGAAAAATTGCCACACAATTTGATTGAGAAATATTGTTTATTTCAAAAGGATTTTTTTGAGCTGATGGTTTATGCAGCCAAAGCTCATTAATATAAATTTTAGTCTCAGAATTCATTCTGTATATTAAATAAATGAATAACAATAATAAAAATATTTTTTTACCTACACTGATCACCACTTCACGGAGGATAGTTCAATTAAAAGTGAACGGCGAGAAAACCAGCAACAAGTGGAAAGTCATTATATCTATAAGTACGACTTACAGAGTAGTTTTGTTTTTTTTTTTAAATTAATGTAATTAATTTTTTAATTTAAAATTACAACACCCTTGAAAAAGTCAACATAAAATTGACGAAACGTTCGGTAAATATGTAATAAAAGTTTTTTATTGACATAGAACGAGTTAGGCCAAAATCAGTTAAAGACTTATAGTCAACAACACTTCTAAAATCTTAGAGTGGCCAAATATTAACATTAACAAAAATTCATTACTTTTTAATTTCAAGATTATATTGCAAGAAAAGTATCCTAGGAACCAATAACTTGGCCTGTTTCCTCAATTCTTATCTGTGCTGCGATGGCTGACCAATTCACGCCGCAATATGGCACTGGGAAAATAAAGGAGACGGGCCACAGAAGTTCGCCTGCTGTGTTGCCATGACGCAAAACATAAAACAACCCTCGTATGCGAAACATTTGAGAAGTCTCAACCTTATAAAATAAATTTATATCAATAATATCCTCATCCATGAAGGGAAATCACCAACAATAAACTCATTATAATCATTCCAGCAGATGTTTTTTTTCAACTAAAACCATTTAACATGATGAAAAGTAATAAAGCACAAATTCAGACAACTAATTATAAATTAGAAAAGAAACTAAAATGAAACTCATCACTATTAAGTAGATTATTGAATAAAATAAAACACGAATACAATTACTAAATCGAATAGTTTTAAATAAATAATAGACAGTCATTTTTATATGTTAAAGAAAGTGCTTGTAATCAGTTTTGTTGTTACAGCCAACAAACAGGAAATAAAACTATCAAGCTGATTATATTGAGGAATTAAACTTAAATTTGAGTTATTGGATTTTGTGTATCATTTTAAATTTGAAAATAATTTAATTAATGATAAAATGAACTTACCAACTGCAAGGTGTCTCCAAAATTGTCTTCGAACTAATAAAAAATCAATACGTATGAAAATAATGTTCCAGCAAAAATTAATCTTGAAGATTGGCATGTTTGCAAAGAAGAAAGACATTAATTTCGCTTATAAAACTATTAACTAGAAGTTGAAATTATTGTACATCAAAAAAGGATTGCGATTGCTCGAAGCAACCTGTAAAAGACAGAAAAACTAACATCCGTTGAAGGTGAGCGTGTGATTTCTCTTACCGAGAAATTTCTAATTAAAATTTAAAATAAACATTCGTATGATTTCGGTTTTACAAAGCAGTTCCGTGACTTTTATATATTTCCAAACCACCAACTTTAAATCCAACACTGGTCCCGTGAACCAGTAACTATTACTAGAATACTGTCGAATTTTGAGCAAGCTGCGTCTATTAGTTTGCTTCCGAGAATAAAATGAAGTGAATTTCTTGGGCAGCTTAAATATTATTTTTTGAGTAAAAAACCATAACCGAAACTAACAAAAGGCTTGATGCGACTCTGCACCACCAATTTAAATGATTAAAAAATGGTTTACTGAGTTTTGTTGTGGTCGCACCAGCTCAAATAATGTCAAACGCACAGGTCACCCCCAAATTGTTCAAATTGTCATCACGTCAGAAAGAGCCAATAAAATCCATTGAAATGATATTGAACAATTGGAAAATGGAAGTGCGTGAGATGACTGCGGCTGTGGGCATCTCAACCCAGCGTATACAACACATTTTCCATGAATATTTGGATATGAGAAAGCTATGTGGGGACTGGGTGCCACGATTGCTCACACTGGAATATAAACGCAACTGTGTGACCCTTTCTAAGTATGTTCAAAGGCAGTCCGAGCGAGTTTTTACTCCATTTTGTAAATGATTTAGTTCCTTGTGAATATTTCCAGTTAACAAATTTTAAGAAATCGCTGGCTGGTAACAGATTTGGGTCAAACGAAAAGGTTACCATTGAAACAAACACCTATTTTGAAGGTCTTCAGAAATCTTATTTGTAGGGAATGAAAAAACTAGAAAGGCGCTGGACTAAATGTATCAAGCTTAAAGAAGACTATGTTGAAAAAGAAAACTCCTGTTTTGCCGAATAACTTTTATAATTAATGTTCGTAAGTAATTAGTCGAACTTATATATTTGTATATTGAAACGATTTTTTTGGTTCAAGTTCAAATCCGAGTTTACCCATTTGTTTCTCATTTTTAGAAAATTTGTTGGATAAATTCATTATTTATATTATTAATAGGCAAACACGTTAGAATTAAGCTGTTTTTTCAATCATGTTACATGGTTTTTGTCTTTTGTAGTTAAATTTGTTTAGTATTCAAGCAACTATGACCACGTAAAAATTAGAAACAAATGCGTAAACTCGGATTTGAAGTTGAGCCAAAAAAAACAAAATTCGTTTCAATATTGAAAAGCTTTTATTTTATCAAGATAGTCACGGAATTATCAAACTGCCCTCGAATTAATTTGTATACTTAATTTTGAATAATTAAACAATTAAACTTTTTATTAGGCCAATAAAAGTTTTAATTATTATTAGTGAAAATTTTAATCATCTTAATTTAAAATTTGTTGCGTGGCAAATATGTTTTGTATTTCACTGGTGCTCATGTTAGTCAGCTCATTAATCGTCCTTCAATTTTGTTCTTCAAAAGTGGTAAAAAAAGTATGTTTATATAAAAACTGTAAACAAATTTATGAGAATTGCAATGCATAAATAAAAATATAAAAACAACAACAACAATAATGACAAGAACAGCAACAAGGATCAGTTAAAGAACATTATTCTTGCGTAATTTTTTTAAGTGTTTCTTTGCCTTTAAGATTTTTGGATTCTGTGCACTGAAATGTTATATAAATTTAAAAAAATTATATAAATTTTATATAATTTAATTGAATGTATTATTAGTTTCTTATCAAATAAGTCTAAAAATAATCCATCTAGTGGTCAGTAGTGACAACTTGAATAGGGAACGCTTTTATCAATATACTCGTATTGATATACAAATAGACAAAGGTCAGACAGTTCCGAAACATTTTCTCATCTGTTTGTTAAACGCTTTACTTTTTTGTTCTAAATTTTTATTTGGCAGCTGTTGAGACGAGCTTAAGTGCGGAATGTATGCTGCATTAAAATCTGTTGCGTATCTTGGTGTTTTATATATAAACGCTTAAAAAGAACATCAGATAGCCAGCAAATATGCAGGCGGGAGAAATTTTCACAGGCTGTATATTTTTGCTTTTGCAGCAAATATAAACAATATAATTCATTCAGTTAAAAATTATACGGTGTCGCTATCCAACCAAGTACTGGCCGCATTTGGCTGATTTTTCTTTGATCTGTTCAGTAATCAATTAAAACTTTAATCAAACTGCCACTGTAATATCTAAACAATTGTTGAATTAACAAGTTCGTATTAAAACGTCGTATGTGTTGTGTAATGGTCTAATTATACAGTAATTGTATTTTTGTTGTTGGTAATTTTAATACAAAAGTGTGTTATAATTATACGTTTGCATTTTATATGTTTTATAAGTGGTTGTATTGTATTTGCAAAGCTAAGTTTAGACGATATGTTGAATCAGCATATTTATGCTGAAAAATTTGTTAAAAGTCACCCACATTGCAAAAAACTCGAAATTCAGCCAAAAGTTGCAAAATTTATAAGAAGTTGTAAAATCTTCTAAAACGGGATAGAAATGCAAAAATGTAGAAAACTCGCAAAAAACTACAAAAATGGCAAAAATCCGCAATAACTTTCAATCATTGGGAAGACTAAAATGTTTAATATCATTTAAAAGTCGATGAAGCAATAAAAAATATAAAAAGTAACCCCCGATGCAAAAAACGCGAAATTTCAAAAAAAGTTGCAAATTTTTTAAAAAGCCAGCGTCATTTGTAGCGTTGTACCCGTATAGCCTCCTGTCGTGAATGTATTTATATTTTAATATATCTCGATTTTTTACTTGGTAAGTTTTGCAATAGCTAGTGATATTTCCTCCGACGACATCATTTATGTTTATTTTTATTTTTTGAATTGACATTTAAAATACAGCAAAACGACGATACAACAAATTTATCTGTTCACAAGCACATAAACAAATATTGTATTTTTTTAAACGATAAGTCATACGACTGAGCTTGTGAATTGAATAAATGTTGTTTAGTAGTATAATGATTTATTCTACTACCCTCTATCCTTTCTAGCTTTCATTCACGGTTACACTTTTTCTATCTTTGTTTAACTGAATTGAATTAACGTAAAGTCATATTTTTCTTCTTTCTACAATTTCCCAGATGTGATCTGTCAACATGCTTGGGAAATCAATCTGTTATACTTAAGTTAGTTGTAAGAAACCATTTTTAAATAAAATCACTTGCCTTACAGAAAACGAATCAACCGGTCGTGAACTCATTTTGTGCAAAAATAGTGAACTCAGTTTTTAAACAATAAAATAAATCATAAAGTCCTTTTCCTTGACTTTCAGTTCCCTAAAAAATATTAAGGAAAAACAAATGTTTTGTAATGTTTGTTATTTGTTTGTTAATTTTATTTAATACGTTTTTGTTTTCTAAAACTGAATTTATTTCTATAATAATAAAATCTTTTAAATATTTATACTATTTTCAATTAATGAAATGAAGTGAAATGAAAAAGGTCGAGAAAAGTGAATGTATACTTTTAACATCCCGTTTTCACAGAAAAATAACAAGAATTTTCCTTTTAATATTATCTACTGCATCTTTCGTTTCGTTTTCCAAGCTACAAGCTGCTGGCACACAAAATGAGAAAAGATTTTTCACAAAATAGTATTTCCAAAAGTTTGTTAACGTTTGAAGCCTTCTATTCTATACAACATTTCATGCGAAATATTGTTGGTGAAATTGTATTCTGTTCATATTGTAAAAAATCCAATGAAATGTATCTAAAGGTACGGTCACACTTGCCAAATATTTGTCGAAAAAAACTTGACAAAGCTAAAATAACAAAATCTACATTTGCATTTTCTTTAATTCCAATATTTGTTTAATTTATTTATTGAAAATAATGAAAGAATAGCATTTTGTGGCATAATTGCCTTCAGTTTGTGATATAAAAACCAAGCTAAATCACACTAACCCTAAGCAAAAGTAGTGGTTACGTAGTAGTGGTTATATTTGAAATGGAACAAATCCTTTTAATTATTGTACAATTTAATTTAATATGAAATTGAATTTAAATTAAATTTTTTTATGTAAAAGTTTTTAAATTTCCAAATAATCAACATTTTTCACAAATTCGAACAGAACACTCACTGAGCATAAAAGTTTGAATTCAAATCATTTTTGATATGAGACTAAATGCGTTTGTTTGCCGGGAAATATTTCTGTTTTCATAAACTAATTTAGTAATTGCCAACGTTAATGAAGACACATGATTTTTATTCAAATGATGGTTTTTAATATTTATTCGTTTCTTATTTCACTTTTTGTTTTTGAAATTATAAAAACCATAGACTGACAATAGTCACGCACATTTAACAATTGAATAAATACGGCAGACCTATTAACGAATTTATGTACATATATGATGATTTCGTGCCGCTATTCTATATTTTCTTTCGAATTCGAGAAAAGTTTTTTTAATTATATTATAAATATTTTGTAAATATGTACATACATAAATATTTATTGTGTTAAATTGAGACAATTACGAACAAAACTTGTATAAATTTAACATAAGAGGAAGTTGTTCTCGCCGTGTCGTCGTAAAGTAACGTAAAATTAGTACTAAAAGAAGTTAAGAGTTGTAGGACATGCGGCAAAACCAAAAAAAAGACAAACAAAAAACAACTTCTTTCTAAAATCATTACAACTTGTCACGATATTGCTTAGAAAATATACTTATATTGACATCTTTAGCATAATCAGAAACACTGTTTAAATATTTATTTATATTTATTTATATTTATAGTATTTAGTATTGTTTTGTAAAACGTTAGCAAAAATAATCAATTATCATTGAAAGGCAATTTGGAACTAATTTAGTTTGTTAATGTTATAAATATTAATATACAAAAATTTGTTTTTTTGCTTTGTATAATTTAGTCTAGATGCTCTCCCTCATTTCATTTTGTTTAAAAAGCTTCCAATCCCATAAACTTAACGTTTAAAGGTCTACTGATGATTTGTCATAAGCGCCAATGTAATGCAGGCATATAGACAAACTTACCCACAATAAGCAACAAAATTTTGAAAATGAATTGCGAAAATATATTGAATAATTTAATACATAAAGTTCTTCGGAAAGATATTAAAGCCAGAAAATGAAAAATACAAATTTTAAATAACGAAGCAAATATGGAGTTAAAAATTTTCTCCCGAAAATTCCCGCTTTTCCCTACACGCTAATAAAATTCCTTATATTTTTCGCTACTCTAAAAATTTATTGCTTTTAGAAAAAAAGAATTTTTTTTTTAGGTTTCTAAAATTTTGTACATTTATATCGCCTGACAAAAAAAATTAATAATAATAAAAAATTTAATAATTTAAATTTTTTATTTTTTAAAACCTCCAATATCTTCTGCCTTTGTGCCATCATAGTTCTCAAACGACTTTACTAATTATATTCCTTAAAAAATTATTTAATTTTTAAGGGAAATCTTTGGATTAAGAGCTGTTGCACCATTTTTTATAATTCTTCGAATACCCTTAATTCAAAATTATTGTTAAAATGTTATCCAAGCTTAAAAAAAAATGTGACCCCGAATTCAAAGAATGAAAATTTTTTTTTTTCTAGCAGCGCATTTGAATACACTTTGTGTAACTTTTTTAAATCTTGGAAAAATAACGATACACGGACACCACTACGTGATAAAAGACCAAAAAAAAAAGAAGGATTCGCCCTCACCTCTGAATCAATTCCAATGTAATTCGTGGAGACCAAGAGGAAGTGTGGAGGAACAAATGAAACAACATAAACTGAAAAATGCACCATTAATTGACAATACTCAAGACATCTTTCTGCCTCAGCTTCACATAAAATTGGGAATTGTGAAAAAATTTTCGGGAAATTTTTTACTTTTGCGGCTACCTGAGCGCTACCTCAACGGTATTAAGAATCATTCCTAGGAAGTTCATATGTTCTAAAAAGTTGTTTACTGAGGTCTTAGGTACATTTTTGTAGTTAATTATTTTCTTGAATTTTTAACGGTTTGCTACCTATGGATCTGAACAGTGGAAAAAAGGTTAAAAAAATAAAAAAATTTTAAATTTTTTGCGATTTTTATCTTGAAGATGAAGATTTTTTGATTTTATATGTTGACAATTTTTGTTTTTTATAACAAGAGCTACAACTTTGACTCATAGAGTAAATCAAAATTCCGAACGATTTGCAAGATATGAGCCTGAGAAAATGATCAGTATTTTGCAAAAATGACACCCGCGGCCCCAAATCTTTGGGGGCCCATAAAAAAGTGCATGACTTTGGGCAAAACTGGGAGACACGGGTCTTCTTTTTTTTTGTCTTTTATCACGTAGTGGTCTCCGTATATGGTTATTTTTTCGTCTTGCACTATGTTATTTATTTTAATACCAATAACCCAACAATAAATTTATAAAGAAATAACAATTTCTGTTATAAATAAAATACCATTTTATATAAATATATGTATTATATTAAATTAAACTTAAAAGTAGGGGGAAATTATGTAAGAATAATAGCATCAATCCCAACACAATTTCAAAAATATTTAAAAGTATAAACATGTTATAAATAATTAATTAAAACGTTTACCGAAATGAAATAAAGAAAGGATAAGCCTCAGAACAATCGTAGAAGTGGGAAAACAGAAATTGCTATATAATAAGTATCCAAAAGGAGTGAAAATATAATATAAATACTAAAAAAGCAAAGGTTAACAATTCCACCTTGAGCCTTAATGCATTAAGCTATTTCTAGAAATTTCTAGAAAGAGTCTCTTTTTATAAGTATCAGCCGAAACCTCAAACGTTCTCAAGAAATTAGGCAACATATTATAAGCCCATCGCACATAAAAAGAACGCTCCAATGTTCCAGTCAACCTCGGCAAAAAAATATTCGCCTGTTTAACAAAAACATGTCTTTTTGTTTATTTAGAAAGTTTAATCTGCCCACTGATTTTTTTAAATGGCCGTAGTATTTTAACTGTGCAAAGGTAGCATAGCATAATCATTAGTTTTTTGAACGAAATATTAACTGTTTCATATAAATTTTTATTAGAATTTTATTTTTTATTTAAAAAGCTAAAATTTATTTAAAAGACGAGAAGACCCTATAAATCTTTATATTTAATATTTTTATATTTTTGTAAATTTATTTTATTATAATAATTAATAATATTTTATTGTATTTGATCCATTATTAGTGATTAAAAATACAAGTTACTTTAGGGATAACAGCGTAATTTTTTTTGGAGAGTTCTTATTAATAAAAAAGATTGCGACCTCGATGTTGGATTAAGATATAATTTTAGGTGTAGTTGCTTAAATTTTAAGTCTGTTCGACTTTTAAATTCTTACATGATCTGAGTTCAAACCGGTGTAAGCCAGGCTGGTTTCTATCTTTAAATTATTAAAATATTTCAGCACGAAAGGACCTAATATTTAATAAATTATTATTTTTATTGTGAATATAATTAATATAACTATTTTGGCAGATTAGTGCAATAAATTTAGAATTTATATATGTAATTTTTACAAATAGTACTTGTTTTTTATAGAGGGTTTATTATTAATTGTTAGAATTTTATTATTAATTATTTTTGTATTAGTAAGAGTAGCTTTTTTAACATTCTTAGAACGTAAGGTATTAGGTTATATTCAAATTCGAAAGGGTCCTCATAAAGTAGGTATTATTGGGATTCCTCAGCCTTTTTGTGATGCAATTAAATTATTTAGTAAAGAACAGACTTATCCTTTGTTATCTAATTATATTTCTTATTATTTTTCTCCTATTTTTTCTTTATTTTTGTCTTTATTAGTTTGAATAAGAATACCGTTTTTTGTTAAACTATTTTCTTTTAATTTAGATTTGTTATTTTTTTATGTTGTACAAGATTAGGTGTTTATACATTAATAGTTGCTGGTTGATCTTCTAATTCTAATTATGCTTTGTTAGGAGGTCTTCGAGCTGTTACTCAAACTATTTCTTATAATATAGATTTCTTAATTTTTTAAAATAAGGATGTGGAAATCTTAGAAGCTAATCAAAATCTTAATTCAGAATTATTATTAAAATTTTATCCAAGTTTAAAAAAAATGTGACCCCGAATGGAAAGAATGAAAATTATTTTTTTTTATTTCTAAGAGCGCATTTGAATATTTAAAAAGTTTTAATTCATATATTAAACTAAAAAAACAATAGCAAAATTTTAAAATTTGTTTTAATTTTTAATACAAATTTTATTCCCAAGAAAATCGGGGATTTCTTTGCCTTTCGTTGTCTCTATATATTATTTACCAAAAATTATTTTCTGTCTGTATGAAATATTTCGCATAATACTGTAACATGAATTGAAATTTAGATTTACGCAGTTATAGCGCAATACAAAAGGAAGAAAAACAAAGTTTTAAAAATTCACTACATTTTCCTTAAAATGAGAAATCTGTTCATTTTTCCCTTCCGTTGAAATTTGCCAATGAATTCCCTACAAAAAGGGAAACTTTCCTACTCTTGGCACCACCGACTATAGTACCCCTTGTCACGTTCTATATTTAACCGAATTTTAATATTATGATCTATTATGACAAAAAAAAGGACATTAGAACAAACGTGACAAAAGGCAATTCATTAGTAAGCGATTGGCATACAATGGCGAACAGTTTCTGGGATTTTTGACTTAGCGATGCAGAATTAATTAACTCATGCAAATATTTTGTATACTCACCTGTGGAGAGGAGTATTATATTTCATTTTAAGTTTTGAATAAATTAGACATTTTTCAACCCGTTTTCTGTAAAATTTAATATATTTTTTGAGCAGCAGCAAATGCGCGATATGAATGTAAATACGAGTACATTTATATTCTATATCAGAGTGTAAGTCTGATTGCTTTAAGAATTCAAAACTTATAAGATTTCTACTAAAATAAACTCAGGTAGTTGACATAATCATAATTTTGCCAACTACGAGCGATTACTTACGTTATGTGCTAAATTGTGTGTTTGAATATTTTTCCTTCAGTAATTTTATACAAAGTTGATTTAAAAAATTTTATTTTACTAGACCCTAATTTAAATACTCAAATGTTTTGGGGTATTTTCAGTTTTTTGTGCATTTCATGGAAGTACTTACTGTTAAGGACATTTCAAATGAGCTGTATGTAATTGAATATAAAATATTTTTTTTTCTGTTTTCCAGTCGATTCTATTTAAAGGTTTCAAATTGTTTTTTTTTTTTGTTTTAATATAGAAACTTTATACAAAAAAAAAGAATAAACCGGGATCGATAACACAAAAACATTTAACAAACATTATCATGCACACATATCAATGGACACATTTACACACACATAGTTAATGTGTTTGTGTTTGTGTGTGTGTGTGTGTGTGTGTGTGCATATTTATGCCTACTCAGCGGTAAAAAGGAATGTATAAAAAGGCGTTTGAAGTCATTTTTCAATAAAAACAAAATAAATAAAATGTGAAGTATACATCTAAGGCCATTTTTTATGGTTCCCAGTTTTAAAATTGTATAAATATTAAGTAAATATACTTCAAAAACTCCAGAAGCAAAAATTTAAACCTCTACCTGTGATTATGATTTCCCATTATTTCGCTAAAACTTATGATTTTTTTAGTGAATTTTCAAGAGAGACATTTGTGAGAAAAGCGTCAGTTCAATCGGTTGTCAGATAACTAAATAATATAAATTGTTTAATTTGTTGTCCGATAGAATCTTCATTGGTCGCGTTCATAAGACGTGAAACTTTCGTCAACTGTTGAGCCCAACAGTTACGTCGTAGAAACGGCTAGATGAGTGATTGAATAATGAACATCTGATTAATGTAAACAATTGAAAAGAAATAAAAATGCTGCAAAAGAAATAATTTAAATTTGCTAAATTATTTAGTATGGCTTTTACTAAAAAGTACAGACAACACAGAATTTGCAACGAAGTTCTTCCTGGCAGGAATTTTCCATTTTCATTTTAATATCTGCACCACAAATTCATTATTCACAACATAAAAATGCACAGCAAAATACTCCAATAAAATGATAAACCTGCGCCGATATTATTTATATTTCAACACTAAGCCGGCACTGTCTTCAAAAAATCTTTAAACCTTATATTGAACTAATTATGTATTTAATACAAATAGTATTTATAAACCGACGTATATTTAATGAAGCTAGATTACTCCTAGTGGTTGAGATTCGACCGCTAGTTTAAACGTATATAAAAAACATTTATAAAAAAAATTATATTACTCATACACATATATATTAAGGTACTCTTAAACACTCTTATTGCTTTGCTTATGTTTTTACTTGAACCAGTAGATACATAATAATAGTATATATAGTCGGGTCACTAAAGCTCAACAATGTCTACCATTTGGTAAAAGAATTAAAAAACTCGATTGGCAAACAAAGTAGAAAAAGGGATCTAAAATTTGTCTTCTTTATTTTCGTTACTTTATCGCATTTTTAATGCAAAATTTAACAAATTAATTTGCAGTCGCCACCAAAAAAAACCGCGTTGCATTAGAAAATAAAAGCGCAGAACTCTCTTGATCAGCTGTGGTAGATAAACACAACATGTTGACTGAATGTAGCGAAAAAAAATTATGATGGAAAAAATGGCAGCAAATACTCAACTGTTGTGTGGAGCGCAGGGCTGAGCGGTATTTGAAATACACGTATTTGAAATACGTATTTAAAATACAAATACGTACTTTGTATTCGTATTTCAAATACATGACGTGCAACTATTTTGTATTTTAAATACATACAAAAATGGCAGTAATTTGTATTTTAAAAACATAGTTTACAACGACGATGTTCACATCAGTGAACAAAAACAAAACAAAAACCTTACGCCCAACACTGGTTACAATCAATAACTCACAACTGCAACCAACTTCAGCAGTCTTCAACAAACGAATAAATAGTTAACAAATTTATACGTTTTTTTGGACATTCGTTTTTCCAACATAAAACCGAAAAGAAGTCGTGAGAGTAATTCAACCTATCAACAGTGAACAAAATTATAAAATAAACATTAGACGTGAAATAGTGTCACATTACCTACATAAGTAAATATAATCTTAATATACATATGTACATATTTTGTGAACTATATATTTATCTATATATATATAAGACCTTAACCGGCAAACGATTACATACATAGATATTTCCCTATATACTAAGACCAAAGGTTAATAAATATATAGACTTAAAGTTCATACATACGTTTTATAACGTTGTGAGAAAAATCCCAAAGTTTTATTTATATACTGGAAATCCCGCTTAAGTCCCGCGTCCGATAAGCTATATCGCACCCTTTCTAACTCGTTTAAATAGACGATGATTTTGTTGCTTTCGTAGATAGGGATGATGGTGAATCTAGGACATTAAATTTAGAGTTGGAATTTATTTGTCAGTTTCATCAGTGACAAGAGCAAAGACATTATCACTCTTGACAGCTAACCAAATATAAAAAGAGTATTCATAAAATTTAATACAAGTTTGTGCTCATCAGGACCTGCAGGTTATATTTATTCTTCAACAAGAAACACTTTGTCTGATGCTACATTCAAAAATCTGATATTTGTGAAAGGAAGCAATTGTTTTGTTGATTAATTTTATCTAATGTATTTTTTGGTTTGAATAAAAATGATGTATTTTGTATTTTAAATACATAAATGACGTGGAAGTGTTTTGTATTTGAAATACTTACAATAAATGGAAATATTTTGTATTTTAATTACATGACCAGCAAGTACTTTGTATTTTGTATTTTAAATACCGCAAACCATGTATTTTGCCCAACTATGGTGGAGCGGAACTACTCAAGTCTGCGCTTTTAAGACAAACACTCAACGGTTGCGACACAGTTACATCTTATGAACGCGACCATTGTCTCCCATATTCTCGGACTACAACCTCCTTTAAAGTATAAGAGTTTGTGTCATTGCAATGCTCATTGCGTTTCAATTGTACTTTGAAACAAATTGTTTATATAAAATTGTTTTAATATATATTTTAAGTCTACATTAAATTATTTATTTTCTAATGCATCATGTTTTAATCTTAATGAAAGTTTTAATTATAACAAACAATAATTTTTTTTATAATATTATCGAGAGCTAAAAGCTAAAAGTAGTATTGGCTAAAAATATTTTGTAACTCTTCTTTGGGCAAAACTTTTCCCAAGCAAAAATAAATAAATAAAAATAAAAATAGTTCAAACTCTAAGAGGATTTTAAAATCATAAATTCTTAACAAATTTTCATTTGCTGGAAATTCATATTGATTTTATTTGTAAATGTCACAACTATTTTTCTTTGAATATTATTTCTTCATTTTTTGTGGACTTCAGCATAAATTTTTTATTAAGTCATTATTTTCTTATACAATGAATTTTTTATTTTATTATTTTCTCTATACCTTATGGGGCTTTGGTAAATTGTATTTTGAAACAAAAGAATTACATGAGTGTGTTATGGTTTGGTTTTTTTTAACTTTTTATTTCTATGGTTGATTTTCTTTTTTTTAACTCCCCGTGGTTAACATTTCAAACATTTTAAGGCAGATTTTTTATTTCAATTTAAAAACTTGAAATGGCTACATTTGCTTGTTTTTAGTAAAAGTTTTGTGAATTTTATTTTTTAAGGACCTGGTCCTTCCACTATTTGAAGCAAATGTTGCAGTGAAATATTTTTTTTCTTTTTTGCTAAAACTTTTTAACTACTTCTTATTAAATTTATAATTCGAGGCATGTTCGAGACATTATTATTCTTTCAAAGAATTTCATAAAACAAAACTTTCTTAAAAAGGCTTTTTTAACAACTTTTTTTTAAATGGATTGGAAAAATATCTGGAACACTTTGATAAAATTTGTATTTTATTAAAATATATATAAATAATAAATATCGGCATCTTAAATGGTTACAGCTTTGCAAGTAATTTCGAAATTTTAGTGCCATATAATATCAATGATAAAAACTCGCAATTTGTTCAATTAGAAACAGCCCAGAGATTAATTAAGCAATCAGTATATTTTATTATTGTAATTTCTATATTTTCTTTTGTATTTGTTGTAAAGAAATTATATGTAATAAACAGGGCAACCGAAAATATATTTTCAAAAAAATAACGTTTAATGCGCTAAGAAATGTGCAAAATATCATATTTCTTTTAAAACTTAACATTTTATTACAATTATTATTGCACAGCAATGAGAGTGTTAAGAGCATCTTTACTGCATATTTAATGCCCATTAAATACTTTATCAGGGTGTATTTCCGCTTTCTCTGCTTAAGAATTTCTGCTAATCCCATGCAAAGTTAAATATATTTGCTTTCGCTTTCTTATAAATATTCACATTTATTTTTTTAAAGAATTAAGACCTTAATCCTTAAACAGTAATTACTGGAAGCGCAACATAACCATGCACGAGTACACATACTTTTTTTTCAATAGGAAAATATTATATAAAATATTCCGTAGGGTTTTTGAGTCAATTACATACAACTTGCAAATAAAAATTTTCACTTGATTTAACTTCCTGCTTAAGTAGTCTTCCTCATGATTTCTGCTATATTTAGAATTTCTTTACTTTAATTGTAATTTTGGCTTCACAAAAGAAGAAATAAAGAATTTTTTTCTTCTGGAAAATAAATTTTTTCTTATACATACAAACATATATTTTTCAGCACATTTCGCATATGTGTGTATGTACTCGTATGTATGTTTCTATATAATAGAATAAAATGTTTTCGTCTCTACTATTTACTAGAATAATAAATTCATTTATATTATTCTATTTTTTTACGGTTTACTGCATCAACAACAGACAGAACGGAAATAAGAATAAATTTGTTCCAAACACAGCAACTCATATCTACCCACACTCTCAAATCCATGAGCAAAAATAGTGCATATGTGTATGTATGTATGTGTATGTATGTATGTGTATGTAGGGTGCTCTTGTTAGAGATGAAAAAACTGGGGCCTATTTAGAAAAAGAAAACTCAAATTTCTTTTTATTTTCAATATAAATTTTAGAATGAAATTTTCTTTCACATTTAGATGAAATTTTACTTAAAATGTTAATAAAACCTACAAAAATATATTTTTGCAGTAAAAAGAAATTCTCTAGTAAACAGGTTTGTAAGAAAGAGAAGCAAAACTTTTACTTACTACATCTGCATACAAAACTCAATATTTTTATAAGGCACTTTCCCACATGGAAGCACTACAATAATAAAAATGCTTTTTTAACAATTTAAATGACTTTGCAACACAGCATGCCTTTTGACAGTCAGAGATGTAAGCCAAAAACAAATCAATAAATGGATTTGTCAAAGAAACAATTACAAGTTCTTTGCCTCAAAAATAAAAAACAGCGTGTTCTTACATAAATAAATGCTACATAAACATGTGCGATAATGAACTGGAAAATATTAGAGCCCTGCACAAGCATCCTTAAACATATGTTTGAAACATTTGTCTCCTTTGCAACACTTTCGCAACATAAGTGTTGCGATGCAAATGTACAGAAAATTGAGACTAAAAAAATTTTTTGTTTCAACTTGCAGGACTCTGTGTCCTGGCGAGGAAATTCTTAATAATAATTCCAAAATTTTTAATGAAAGCAAAAACTTTTTTCGAATTGCTTAAAAATTTTCAGTAATTTACCATGCAAATTTACAACTGCCTTTTTGGTGATAATAGTGATCAAATAGATGTTGAAATGCTTGATGATAGTGGAAAAAACAATTGCGATTGTCGAGGCAACCTGCAATCCGTTGAAATCAAAAGTGTTTAAATAATGTGATTTGTTTGCTTATTTGAATTCTTAAGTTTTTTTCTATGTCTGAACCAACAGAAGCTGATTTTAGTTCTAAAATTTTATAAAAAATAAAACTTTTGGAAATTTACTAAATATGTATAATTTAATGTTTTTTTTTTAATAAATCTCATAAATGTGATTTTTTAATAAATTGTATTGATCAAATTTATTGTCCACAAAAGAACGACTGCAGCGTACAAATATAAAATCAAAAACATGTATTCTATTTTTATATTTCTTTGTCCGGAGCGGGAATTATTGTGAGCCTGGGAAATTTTTTTTTTTATCTTGGACCAGCACTCAGGAGATGACCCCTACACATGCAATGCATTGTGCTGGAACTAGTGGAAAGGGATAGTGATAGCTATGACAGGAATTGAAGCTTCATTCGTTCTTTACAACTCTGCTTTTTTGCACGTTTTTATTCGTAGAGCAGTGTTGCAGCGCCTCTGTTGTCGAGGAGGAGCATTACGAAGTTTTTGAAGCTGTGCTTAGTAGCCACTTTTTTATTAATTATTTTACTTCGCCGTTGATTGTGCTACTCAGTACCAACGAAGGAGGGCGCTCTGATGTTACATTGGTATTAGTATCAGCTGAAGTTGGTACTGTTCAGTGACCAGTGACCATGCCTTCGCCACTGAAACCTTCCACCAACAACTGACACAAAGGCACACTAATGCACATCAGAGAAATGCGTGGTGTTTTTATTTCATGACTCTGTCTGACACTGGTTTTGAACCCAGGTCCTTCGGTTTGTAGTCAACGTGCTTACTACCTGAGCCAACGTCACCATCATTTCCCGAATTCCCGGGAAATTAAAATGCCTTGTATAAGAAAAACTCTACTGTCAATAGATGACAGATATGTGTATTATTTTTAGTCATACTTTGATTACAATATATCTGTGTAGTAACTAAAGTGTAGCAATTCTTATGGATAGCAATAATTGAATGTTAAATTGTAAACATGTTCGACATGACTAAAGTTTTGCTTACCACAAATCTACAAGAGCTGGTGTGCCACACAATCCTAAAATATAGTTTTTATAAACGTCTCACATGTTTATTATCTGCTCGTATCCTTACTAAATGAACTGCCTGTTTGTCGATATCGAAAGAAACATTTCTTTCGTATCAATATATTTCAAACAAAAATAAATTTTAAAATTATACGAAAGAAAATTTTCTTTCGATATCGGCGAACAGGCAGTACGAGTAAACAAGAAATTAATAAAACAAAAGATATAAAAATTAAACTTATTCAATCAAATAATAAAGTTATTTTTTTAGGTTCAATGTGATTTATACCTTATATTTCTACTTATGGATTAATTAATTATTCTTTAATAATTGGTATAATAAGTGTTAAATCATTAGTTTTTAAAGTAATTGCTGGTTCATTAATTTCATCTAATAAATATAATAATCGTAATGAAGGAAATGCAATAAATAATAAAATAATAGCTGGTAAAATAGTTCAAATAATCTCAATGGTTTGACCATGAAGTAAATATCGATTTTAAGTTTATCATTTGAACATCAAGCATAATTTACTGTTGCGACCGTCGTTTATTCAACGGCTTAGTTAATTTGTTTGAACTTCCAATATCTGTTGCCCCTCCCCACAACAAACAATTTCTAGCTACACCAGTGTTTGTGATTACAATTCTCTGTCAAGCTGAAATATTAATTGTTCAAACACAAAAATAAAATATTAAGAAACTCGTGAAAGAAATGGTTGACTTCCATTAAAATAAATTTCTGAGAAAATCCTTTGGCTTATACTCAGTTTCCAGGATATAAACTTTTACAAAATTAGCCCATGATTTATTTTATTTTGTTTTCTTTCAAATAATTAAATCGTTTTATACAGACAAACACAATTATATTTATATATTTATGTACATTATATGCACTTATCTTGTTTTATCCTTGTAGTTTCTGTAGATTTTTTTTATGTACGTACGATTACATACATTCAACATACTTATGTATTATATGTTAATGTATTATTCATATAAATGCCTGTGAAAGTTTCACATATAATTGAGCTTAAGTACTCATATAAGAATCTTGTTACATGTTCCTTGATACAATAATTTTCTCTCACTCCCCGACAAAACAGCCAACGAGTCTCATATAAAAGAAGATTTAAAACTTGACTCCTTCACATTTTATATGAAACATTTATTTTTGCTTTTTTTTAAGTAAAAACAAAATAATAAAATGAAACAATAAATAAAACCCCCAAATTAAGCTCATATTTTATTGAGTTTATTGCCTTGAATATTTTCATTTTAAGTGCGAGAACGCCAAAGTTAAAAGGGCATTAAGCATAATAAAAATCATAAACACATTTGCTCTTATGCTCAAGTACCCAGCGGTGAATGAAACGGCGTACTTGGATTGTAGCGTATTCAAATTGTTTAATAAACAAAACAAAAGAATATTAAAGCTCTTGTGAACAAATATAAACAAAATCCACTTAAATAAAATAAACATTTCTTTGAGAAAGGTCAGTACCAAATTTGAAATTTGTCAATTTCAAATTCTTCAAGGCAATCGGATACTTTAATAAAATGTCAATGTTCGCTCACTTATTCACGTTGGCAAGAACAGATCACTGTACATTTACACAATTATGATTAACTAACAAATTTGCGTACTACACAGTACAACATTTTTCAGCGCATTGATTTTTTTTCAAGGTGGATTTCTATCATTTTTTCTATATTTTAATACGGTTATATCTCGGTACTTGTTATTTTCCGTATTGAAATATACAGTGCAACACGAAAAAAATAACTATATACGGTTTTTGAATTCCCATAATCGACGCTATTACGGCTCACGTGAATTTTACTACAAGAAATTTCTGCAGTAAAAATTTTTAAGTTCTCAGCCATGTGAACTGTCACTTTACGTTATCAATTCGTATTCTCATTTACTGTAACTCGAGTAAACGAACGCAATTTAGTAAAATGCAGTAAATTTCAGTAGAAATTTGTAAAAACTTTGGGGTACTCGAACACAGTTATTGTTGAGAGAACGAATATAAGAAAAAACGCTGTAAAAATAAAATAGAATTTAAGTCATGCCTATTTGCAAAAGAGTAGCAAGGGCATCTTTGTATGTTTTGTTATTTTAGAATAAAAATATACTCTAGCATTTTGCAAATGGTATGATGCAAGACTATTTGCACAAGATTGTGAATAGGATCAATGGTATATTTTTACCACTGGGTATGCATTGCTTGGAGTATTTATGTGACTAAATATGCATGGCTACGTTTGTATTTAATAATTTAATAGAGTAAAAGAACACATATTCAAATAACCGGTTTTAGAAATATTCGATATATAACATTCTCGTAAAAGTAAAACTGAAAAAAAACCGGTCAAGTAATCTCTGTAAAATCATATAAGGAGCAATAAAAAATGTAAAGAAAACTGGAGTACATTCGTAAATTCAGTTGAAGAGCAATAATGAAAACTAGAGTACGCCAAGTGGTCGAAATCCGACCGCCAGTTCAAACGTATGCCTATTTTATTTGCATTTATTTAAAGAGAAAAAATTACCTAATTAGTTATTCCCTTTGCCATGGATAAAACAATAAACGAAATAAAATTGCATACAAACACGAACATTTATAAAAAAGTCTTATTACTAATAAACATATGCATTACTCTCATTGCTTTATTTATGTTTTTACTTGAACCAATACTTACATAAGTGAATGTACATGTGTATTTTTAGCATTTGTAGTGGTGTCATTTTTATAAGCCTTTTATTCCTTTAATACTGGACCGATTTATATAATATATAGTTGGGTCACTAAAGCTCAATAATGTTTACCATTTGGTAAAATAATGAAGAAAATCGGTTAGCAAACAAAGGAGAAAAAGGGATCTACAAATTTGTCTTTGTATATTTATATATAAATTAAGCATTAAAAAAACAACAACTGGCAGCAAATTTTTTCATCAAAAGTTTCATTATGCAAAGAATTAACAGTGCTACTACACATTTCTGCAACTATGGTAACATTTTATTTGCGTTTGCAATAGTTTTCAAAAAGGATACACAAATTTGCCGCATTTACGAATGCCCTCCTACTCATTCAGCTTTTTTTAATCGTTTTGTTAAAACAATTTTTTTTTTAAAAATGGAGAGATAATTTCATGTTATCAGCAAACAATTTTATAGAGAATCTCGCCATGAAATGTGTCGATCTCAAAGAGGACTACATTAAAAAAATTAATGAACCCCAAAAGAAAAATTTATCAATTGCTTACGCCTTGTATACAATAATTACACGGTATGAAAAAAATCCTATATTTTTTTCTTGTGTCTTTCTTTCGATTGGCCAAACAAAAAATTAAACAAAAATGCTGTTCGTAAAATATATCCTTTCATATCCTCGAAAGTTTATATTTAAAACATTTTTGGCCAATTCCAAGCAGTCTCATATCAGTTCTATTTTTACATATTTCACATTATTTTGTTCAAGCAAACGAGTACAATTGTTGTTGATAATTTTCAATAAATAAAATATAACACACGTTTTCACAATGAAATTAGGTGTGTTTTAAAACATGTCTATTTCATATTTTTTTTAAATTTTTACGTTAGAATAAAATGAGTGACAATAAAATACAAACATAAAATGGATGTGAAAAGTTAAAATAAAAAATACATGCCTTAAATTTGAGTTGCATTTTCAACTTGAACTTTCTGGATGATATCAAATGGTGAACTGTTCTGACACATAAGCTGTTCAAAGTGTAAAGTGTCAAGTCATAAAAAGAATCATATTTAAGTTGGCATTAAATTGCTCAATTGTATTTAAAAAATGAAGAAATATATCTTAAACAAATTACTTAAAGTTTTGCTTGTCTGCTTCCGGGGTTTTCTTTTTATAAAACGACAAGAAAAGAATTACGGAATATCTCCACTATCATTGACATTTTCTTTTTATGATGCATGTATGGGTCGTCTGAACTCAATTTTGTTTTCATTTTTATCATTGTTGGCCAGCGGGGTGTCTAAGGTTAAACTGTGTGGATTCTTTGACTGAAACGGATAACTTATAACTAATTGTGTGTGTGTGTGTGTGTGTGTTGATAAGCCTGTGTCCATTTCATAGAATTGTAAATATAATCGAAAACAGATTCAGGTAACTAACTGGCGGGTTAATGTTGTTTTTTTCCAGGGACCCGAAATAACTGTTATTATTTTTTAAATATGCAATACACACTGAAAAAAATCATTGTAAAATCAACTAAAATAAGGTTGATTCAACTAGTTTTGTTAACAATTTTGCTTTATAAGTGTTTCATGTTAATTTAACATGATATTACAGTAAAATAAAAGCTATTCACTTTAAAACAACTAGAATTCATGTTGCATTGACATCGAATAATAAAATCGATAAAATACATTATTTTTAGTAAAAAAAAGTTTAAAACGCTTAAATACTTGACGTGATACAATAAAAAAATCCTTTAAAATATTTTCACTAAAATGTTTACTGCTTTTGTACATACAAATAATAATAATAATAATCTTTGAACTTTTAGCACGCAGCAGTTGTAAAACAAGTAAGTTTTTTTTGCCAATATGTATTTTAAGTCTTGAAAATACTCGTATTCAAATTATTTATTGAAGTTCTTCGAGGACAATAATTTGCAGAAATAGTTTAATGGAAAGATCTTAATTTATCTTGAAAACTGATTGAGTCACTTCACCGGGCGTGGGAATCACTGGTACTATCGGTCATATGTATAAAGAAATATCCTTTAAACTCACACGAACAATCAACAAATCTACACGCATTCTTAAACCCATATGAATGTGCATGCATTTATATTCAGAGATAAAAAGAAAATATTTACAATTTATTTTATGCAGCAGGTACGAGCAAATCCCTCCTTAAATTTTTTTGTTTTTCTTTTTTTGCGGCTGCTTTAGTTGTTTTACTTTTTAGTTCAAGTTGCTAGTGAAAGGTAAAGCGCACTGCCATGCAGCAAAAAAGAAGGGAAATGTATGCCAAGGATCACTTATAATGAATTAAAAGAAATGCAGAAATATATTTTATTCTCATAAAGTAATTCATTCTTTGCATGTAATATGAAAATCAATTCAAGGCTTAATTGAAGAAAGAAAGTTAAAGAAAAAAAACAAATCAATTTTACTGTACTAATTCAAAATTTCGGGAACCTGCATTTTTTGCGCCGCTACACACTCTGTCAGCATTCTTTGTGTCAGCCATTGCGAGTATCGTTGTAGCATAAGCAGTCCTTTTTATTATATTCAAAGTTTTATGTGATAAAAATTTTATTTGTTTTTCTTGGGAGATAATGATAACTAGAAATTCGACCGCCAGTTTAAACGTATACTTTTTTTAGTTGCATTCATTTAAAGGGAAAAAACTACCGAATTATTTATTCCGTTCCGCATGTCAAATGTCAATAGTGAAATTGATTATCTATTGATTATCTATTGACGATGCCACCATTACTCCTGACAAACTATATCTAAACTAATGTAATCTACTATTGACATTTAACACAAGCTTGTGGGAAATGTCCGTAGTAAAACTCTACTGATTCACTGTAGACGCTGTCACCACCTGTAGGAAATGTCAATATTAAAATTATACTGACGGTGCCACCAATACTATTTTATTTTAATTTATTTAAATTAATATTTAAAAGTAAAATGAGGTATAAAATATTTTAAAAATCTACTTTGAAGTATACTTCTCTTATTGCTAAATAACATAAAAGGAACTTCGTTTCGTTTTAAATTAATGATTTGCTTTTAAACGTTAAACATTTTCTCTACCTACCAAAAGCAAAAGACAAAAAAAATTATTTGTTGACAGTGTCACCAAAAAGACACCATAACTGTTGACAAAAATATTGACATGGATACACTTAACCCCATTCTTCCTTCAGGGTATGTACTCTTAAACATTCTCATTGCTCTGCCTATGTTTTTACTTACTAACATTAGTGAATTCGTGTACGTGTGTATTTTTGGCATTTGTAGTGGTGTCAACTTTATGAGCCTTTTATTCCTTTAATACCGAACCGGTTTAAATAATATATAGTCGGGTCTCTAAACCTCAATGATGTTTACCATTTGCTAAAAGAATGAAGAAAATCGGTTGGCAAACAGAAGAGAAAAAAGGATCTAAAAATTTGTCTTTGTCTATTTATATAAGTTATGGTAAACAATAATTAAAAATAATATAATTAATATTGCAACGTTTGCCAAATCAAAAAGCAGGAAATCAATAAATAAAAAATATTGTAACTTTTTTCATATTGTTAAAATTATTAAGAAAAGGGCAATAGCCAGACAAACTGCAACTTTGCAACTTTTACACAAGCAGTTGCAACATAAAATTATTTGGAATTTTATTTGGATCAACTAAATAAATATTATTTGTAAATTTTGCGATTGCAAAATTATCAGGAATTCCAAATCACGCCACATTTGGAAGTAAGCTAAGAATAGGGTATAAGTAAAACTAATTTTAAGTAATCATTTGTCAATTATTTACGATATTTACCAATAAACGCGTCGGTAGCGGCGCAACAAAAATTTATTTTTTTATTTTCTATAAAAAGAAAATATTAATTGGCGCCCGAGCAAATCTAAACGCGTATCTTTCATTACGAAAAGCCCTGAAGTAGTGCGGTAACGAAAGTAAAAATTATCCTCGCGTATCCTTGTAGTGTAAAGCAAGGACGAAGATAAAAATCAAACGCGTATCCTTTATTACAATAAGCCCTGAAGTAGTGCGGTAATAGAAGGGAAAATTATATCCTCGAGTATCGGAAAGTGATCAGTAGTGAAAAAAAGAAAAATCTAGTAAAAAGGCTCCTGAGTAGCTTAGCAAAAAGGGAGGTATTACGTACCAGCCTTACTAGTAATAACAATATCCTATATGAACTATCTGTAAATTAATTTTGAACAATAAAAAGACGAGTAAAGAAGTGCATGCTAGAATACAAAGGCAATTAAGCTATAATATTAAAGTGTAAAAGTGACTTACGAACAGAAAAGTACCAACTATCTGTGAATTAATAAAAAGACGAGTAAAGAAGTGCATGCTAAATTACAGAAACAATTAAGATAAAATATTAAAGCGTAAACGTGACGAACTATCTGTAAAATAATTATAAAAACTCTAACAATAAAATTGCAAATGAAATACAGAAACGATTAAGCTAAAATAATATATTATAAAGAGTCACTTGTATCGAAGTCGAATCAAAATTGATTGAGGAAAGAACGCAAAGCAGGAAACCGAAGTATCAATCGCCGTGTTAAATAGGGAGCCCTAGGAAACAAAACAACACCCTCAGCAACATACAACATTGCAACAGCCGCAGCCATACCATAAAGAAGACAACAAAGAAACTATATTAAATCAAGGTAGAATATAATATAAGTTGTAGTAGATCTTTAATTTTTATTTTATTGACAATACTCTAAATTTACATTATTGTGTCAAAAGTTTTAAATAAAAAGTTATTATATACTTGGAAATAATATTTAATATATGAAAAAAAGGAAAAAAGAGACAATCTATATGAAAATAAATCCTTGTAAAATAAATTAGAAAAAGTGCCCCTTGGGAAGAAGAATTAAATAAAAAATTGTTATACACTTGAAAATAGTATTTAATAGAAAAAAAAGGAAAATAAAGAAAAGAGGAGATAATCCATATGAAAATTTAAATAAAACCTTGTACAATAAACTGGAAAAAGCTTCTTGGGAAAAAGAATTAAGTAAAAAAGTGTAGATTGTACCTATAGGGGAAATTTTTTAAGACATGTCAAACCCAGAGAATTTAGTTAGACCACCCGTCCTTTCCCAGGCTAATAACCGTCCTGCCAATGCGCAGTTAAGTTTAGAGGATTTAAACGCTTTAATAGCAAATGTAGCGACAGAAGTTTTTAGGAGGCAAGGACCGGGAATTATACAGGAAACCCTCAACCCTGAAGCGGGACATGGTATAGTTAGAGATCAGGTAATAAATGAAGAGTATAGAAACAACCTTGGGGATCTTGATAAGATCCCCGATATCGTAAAAGGTTTGCGCGAATTCTCAGGAAGACAAGGTGAGTTTGGCTCTTGGAGGAAGAGTGTGGAGCGCGTTTTACAGATATACGAAAGTACAAGGGGTACACCGAGGTATTATGGCATTTTGAATACGGTCAGAAACAAGATAGTGGGAGACGCGGACATAGTCCTCGAATCTTATAATACGCCCCTGGACTGGGTGGCAATTTCAAAATGTTTAGCAACGCATTATGCGGACAAGAGAGATCTTGCGACTCTCGAGTACCAAATGACTTCGCTTATACAAGGCAAGTCGTCGGTACAAGAATTTTATCAGCGTGTTTATAAACACCTTTCATTAATATTAAACAAATTAGGATGCTTGAGTGCATCAAATGAATCAATATGCCTACTTACGCAAACGTATAGAGATAAGGCACTGGACACCTTTATTAGAGGTCTGAACGGTGACCTACCTAAGCTTCTCGGAATGAGAGAGCCATCGGACCTCCCGCAGGCCCTCCATTTATGTTTAAAGCTCGAAAACCAGACGTATCGAGCAAACTATGCTCAGAATACTAATTTCAGCGGAAGGGGCAGCAATTTCCGAATGCAATCCCCTCCACTACCACCTCGCAGCCGGCCAGGATTTCAGCAATCCCATTATAACAGAAATTCACAAATACCATCTCGCTCCCAACCAATGGCATTTTATCCCCAGCTAGCTCATGTACCACGAAGTTCCCAGGAGCAATTCAGATCTTCTAACCATCAGGATCTTAGTTTTGGCAAATCTTTCGGCCACCAGCCACAGGCCCCACCTAGACCTCTAGTTCCGAAACCACAACCTAGAGCAGAACCGATGGAGATTGACGAATCTATGAATAGCAGGAGAATCAACTATATGAATAGACCGAAGCCAGGTTATACCTTTGATAGGCCACCGGCATCAGTTAATCAACCTCAACGTAAAATCGCACGGAATTTTCACATAAATTCTGAGTATTCACAATATGAGGCAAACGCAAATCAAGAAAGAAATCAAGAGGAGGAGACTTTCGAGGATTACTTGGCCTCCACGCAAGAACCGACAATGCTTGAAAGCCAGCACTTAGAATTTAGTGATATTCATTTTTTAGGATAACAAGCCCCTCGTTGCCCTATATAGAGTGTAAAACGAGGAGCGGTGACATTTTGAAAATTCTTATTGATACAGGGTCGACAAAGAACTACATACAACCACAATTTGTTGAAAAACCCCTAGCGAATAAAGAACTCTTTTATGCAAAATCTGTAGCAGGTGATGTAGAAATCAGGGAACACACTTTTGCTAATTTGTTTAACTTAAATGATAAAATAAAATTTTATTTAATGCCTACATTGAAATCTTTTGATGGCATAATAGGGAATGAAACATTACAAGAACTTGAGGCAGTCATTCATACCAGTAAAAACTTCTTACAAGTTAAAGACGGCGTTAGAATCAAAATCAAACAACTAAGGACCCACTCTCCTATTAACTCGATAGAAATTCATGACGATAACCTAACCCCATTACAGAAAGAAAAACTAAAATATATAGCCGGGAAGCACCCTAAACTTTTCGCGGACCCGGACGAAAGCCTGACATTTACAACGAAGGTAGTCGGTGAAATACGCACTAATACGGACACCCCTGTCTACACCAGACTTTACCCTTATCCGGCATCGTTGAAAACCGAGATTGAAAAACAGGTTGATAAACTGCTACATGATGGCATCATTAAGCCCTCACGCTCTCCATACAACTCTCCCGTGTGGATAGTCGGCAAGAAACCTGATTCGGAAGGCAATAAACAGTACAGAATGGTAATAGATTACAGAAAACTCAATTCTGTAACTATTCCAGACCGTTACCCAATACCCGAAATAAATATTGTAACATCTCAGCTAGGTGAGAATTCTTTCTTTTCTGTAATCGACTTAAAAAGTGGCTTTCACCAGATACCACTAAAACCAAGCGATCGCGAAAAAACAGCGTTTTCCATTTGTAATGGCAAATTTGAATTTACTCGCCTACCCTTTGGCCTTAAGAACGCGCCGTCAATTTTCCAACGAGCCCTTGACGATATTTTACATAAGTATATAGCAAAAATTTGCTATGTATACATTGATGATATAATCATCTTTAGCAAAACAGAGAGCGAACACTTCGATAACATAGAGAAAATTTTCAAAACCTTAGAGGAAGCAAACCTAAAGGTTCAGCTGGACAAATGTAAGTTCCTGCAGAAGGAAGTTGAGTTTTTGGGTCATATTATCTCTGAGAAAGGTATACGTACAAACCCCGCTAAAGTCAAGGCGATATCAGACTTTCCTGAACCTAGAACCCTGAAGGAACTTCGATCCTTCCTAGGACTATCGGGGTATTATAGGAAATTCGTAAGGAATTACGCTAAGTTAGCCAAGCCCCTAACGTCGCTTTTAAGAGGGGAAGATGGGCGAATATCGAAAAGAAAATCCTCTCAAGTGCCGATAGAATTAGACTTTGAAGCCAAAGAAGCATTTAGGAAGATAAAACATTCCTTGGTTTCGGATGATATAGTATTGGCATATCCCGATTTTACAAAGGATTTGGAACTCACAACCGATGCGTCCAAATTCGCGTTAGGCGCCGTTTTGTCACAAAACGACAAACCTATCGCATTTATCTCCAGAACTTTGCATAAGGCGGAAGAGCACTATGCTGCCAACGAAAAGGAGCTCCTTGCTATTATTTGGGCACTTAACTCGTTTCGAAATTACCTTTATGGCTCTGTAAAAGTAAAAATATACACAGATCATCAGCCGCTGATCTATGCCTTAAGTAACAAAAACAATAATAGCAAGACGAAGCGGTGGAAAGCCATCTTGGAGGAGTACGATTATGAGCTCTTATACAAGCCAGGCAAAGCAAATTTCGTAGCCGATGCCCTTTCAAGAATACCAGTTGAAGGTGACATTAACACCCTGTCTATCGCTACAAACAGCGCCGAGAGTTCATCCCACAATTTGGTAAGACATGTAGATTCACCGATAAACGCTTTCAAGAATCAAATTTTTCTGAATATTGGACCCACACCCGACTACAAATTTGAAATCATTTTCCCAACGTATCACAGACACACAATAACCCAGCCATACTTTAATACAGAAAATCTAGTTAGAATTTTAAAAAAATATATGTATCCATCTATTATAAACGGAATAAAAACAACAGAACCTGTCATGGGAGTAATACAAGAGGTATATACGGATCACTTTACGAATTACAAAGTTAGGTTTGCAAATAAACAAGTAACTGATGTCAGAAGTGAACAAGAACAGGAAGAAATAATCGTAAGTTTTCACAAGCGAGCGCACAGAAACGCAAGAGAAAATAAGATACAAATACTTGAGAATTATTATTTTCCTGCCATGGCCAGAAAGGTAAAGAACCTTATTAAAAAATGCGTAATATGTAAGGAGAACAAGTACGACCGTCACCCCATGAAGCAACAGATACAGGCTACGCCTATACCACAATTCCCAGGGCAAATAGTCCATTTGGATATATTTTTAGTTGGAAAGGAATTAGTACTGACCGCAATGGACAAATTCTCCAAATACGCCATTGCACGGCCTATAAGATCCAAAGCGACTGAGGATATAAGACAACCCCTGAGGGATATTCTTTTCTCATTCTGTCCTGAAACTTTGGTTATGGATAACGAGAAATCGTTTAACTCGGAATCTATTAAATTTATGATTGAGAATGAGATGGGGATACAAATTTTTCGAACAGCCCCATATACAAGCTGTTCTAACGGACAAGTAGAGCGGTTCCACTCCACTCTCCAAGAAATTATGCGTTGCCTCCAAAAAGAGCAAGCGTACCGGTCATTCCAGGAATTACTAGACTCCTCAGTAAAAGAGTATAATTTCTCTATTCATAATGTTACGGGAAGAAAACCAATAGAAGTTTTTTTCGGTAGACGAGTCAGCACCAATCCAGAGCAACTCCAAGAAGATAGGGAAGAAAATATAAAAAAACTGATAGAAAAACAAAAAAGTGACCTTACCTATCATAATGCAAATAGGGAACCACCAAGGGAATATTCGGAGGGAGACGAAATATTCATAAAAATAAATCGAAGGCTAGGAAATAAGTTGTCACCTAGGTATAAAAAAGAAATAGTTGCTCAGAACTACAATACAACAGTTAAAACTAAATCGGGAAGAATAGTGCACAAAAGCAATATTAAACGCACCTAAGAAAAGTATAACAGACTAATACCTCTTTTTACAGGACCAAAAGGAAAGATGACGAAAATCTTGTCGATTATCGCTGCTTGGACACTAATGACGAATGCTCAGCAGTTGGACGTACAAGACCTGACTAATAACAATGGGTACATTCCCATTAAGACTGGTGAGGTACAGACCATTGACCACTACGACAAAGTCTTACATTTTATTAATTTAACTACATACGAAGAAACGATAGACCTTATCTCCACAAACATAGGAAATTTGAAAACTGCAACATTTGAGGACAATCAGCTCTTGAACGCCGTGAAAGGAAATTTTCTCTTGCTCAAGACAAGGATAAACAACTTACACAGTTTTCGTAGGGAAAAACGCGGACTCATTAACGTATTGGGTAAAGGACTAAAATATATCGCGGGTTCAATGGACAGCGATGACGAGAAGGAAATAACAGACGCTATAGAAAAAATACAGAACAATGAAAAGACTAGTAACGAAACAATGAATAAATTAATACTTGTAAATAGTTTAATGACAGAACACATTAAAAATATAACTAACCACATAAACTCTCAACAAATCCTTATTAGTGACTATATTAATAAATTTAAAGATTATATTCAAAATAAAATTCAAATGATAGACGATGAGGTACAATTTATGCAACACATATACAGAATTAACAATGACGTACTGCTATTGAACAATCACATAGAGGACATCGGACGAATTATATTTTCATGCAAATTAGGCGTAATTCCTACCGATATATTAACACAAAAAGAAATTGACTTAATTACAGACTTTAACAGCTATAGTAAAATAAGGGTCGTGGTGCTTTTTCATGATAATAATATAATCCTGACACTATTTATACCTCAATTCTCTTCTAATTTACTATCTAGAATAATTTTTGAGCCATTGCCAAACATCTTCAACAAATCAATAATTCTGAACCAATATGAAATATTAGCGGATGACGATAATAATATTTTTGACATTAATGTAAAAGATAATTTAGAAAGGAACTTAGTTGCCTTAAAAGATAAGTGTATCACTAATATATTAGAATTTAAAGAAGCACAATGCGAGTTAGTAGAATTTGAGGATTTTCCAGTAAAAGAAATTGTACAAGGGATTATTATATTAAAACACTTTGAAGGAAACATAATTCATGACTGCGGTAGAATGAAAATAAAACAAAATGGGACATTCCTAATTAAATTTGAAAATTGTAAAATTAATGTATTGAATAGAACTTATACTAATGTTAATATGAAGGTACACGATACTTTTGTCCTACCAAACCTAATCACAAAAATTAAACAAAATAATGTAACAAATCATGATTTCAAACTCGAAAATCTATATTTAAAGCAACTAGAACATGAGAACAATATTAAGATTCTAGTTCATAAGAGTAAAAATAGTAATATCATTAGTCTAGGCACAGATGTGGCAATAATAATCATCGTTATAGCATTTGTAATTATTATTAAGCATAGGAAAAAATGGTATAATTTGTCAAAACCACAAATAATAACAGGTGAAAAAAGTGGACCATTTTTGCAAATTATGACACCCCAAATAAATTAATCGATTGGGGACAATCGATATAAGAGGGGAAGAGTTATGGTAAACAATAATTAAAAATAATATAATTAATATTGCAACGTTTGCCAAATCAAAAAGCAGGAAATCAATAAATAAAAAATATTGTAACTTTTTTCATATTGTTAAAATTATTAAGAAAAGGGCAATAGCCAGACAAACTGCAACTTTGCAACTTTTACACAAGCAGTTGCAACATAAAATTATTTGGAATTTTATTTGGATCAACTAAATAAATATTATTTGTAAATTTTGCGATTGCAAAATTATCAGGAATTCCAAATCACGCCACATTTGGAAGTAAGCTAAGAATAGGGTATAAGTAAAACTAATTTTAAGTAATCATTTGTCAATTATTTACGATATTTACCAATAAACGCGTCGGTAGCGGCGCAACAAAAATTTATTTTTTTATTTTCTATAAAAAGAAAATATTAATTTATATAGATAATAACAATAAAATATTTGTGAAATTTTATGCGAAACTACATCCACAATTTGAATCAAAAATTATTTCTTTTACAATTTCTTCTTCGGAAACCTGTTCAAAACATTGAACTGAATTGCGTATTCATATCTAAGTAATAGAAAACAAAATGTTTGTTTAAAAACATCTATTTCTTTTGTTTACACTGTTTATTAAGGACCTACCTGATGTAATTCATTCATACACGGCGTGAACATTTTTCACAGTTATTGGCAAATATCTGAGCAACAACGTCTCCAGCGTCACATACGAGGTGTGACGCTGAGTGGCGAACGTGTTAAAACCTGTGTTGGAGTATGGATCTGTAATATGGGACTCTATGTATAAGAAACATTCTGACACTATTGAATCTGTGCAAAAACAGTTTCGGATTTTTGGCCATCGTGGGTTAAACTTTATCCCAAAGAATATACCATCTTATTCTGCAAATTCTAATTATTGGCGATGTGAGCTCTGATTTCTTAATCAACGATAAACGTTCAATGTAGATCAACGATGCCGATGCTGTGGAATCGCTGGAAAATTAAATTTCGTAAAAAATATGTTGATGAAAATGAAAAACGACTTTTAAATATGAAATGATATTTAAATAGAATTGGCGAAATAAAATCTAATACGAGTATGTAAAAATATATTCAATTTAAACTGTCTGTAAGGATTATTTTCCATAGACAAATAAATAAATTACTTTCTCGCTGCAAGGCAAAAATTTCAATCGTTGGTCGCAATTCCAACGAAAACAAGAACTAACTTTTACATTTCGTCGAAAGCACATTTTTTTCCTGGTCGAATTTAAATTTTTCGATTTTAAAAAAGTGCATATTTAAAAAAAATCAGAATTTCTACTACTTGAATTTATTTTCATTTCATTTGACCTCGTAAGTATGAATATGTATGTACGAATACACACAAATTTATACTTTTGTATGAAAGTATGAGTGTCTGTCGCTTCTGTATTTTTTTGTTCTCATATGAGTCGTTCAGTGGATAAAGGGAATGAGTCCAAAAATTTTAAATGGAGAAAAACGACAGAACAGTTGACGTTGACTTTAAAACTAGTTGTTACAACAAAACTCAAAATTAAAATTGCAAAATTAATTATTAGGGCTTCTTTTACAATTTGTAAATATATAATGTTAGTATGTAAGTGTATGTGTTCACAAAACCTGTTAATATGATGCAAAAACGTTTTTATTGATAAGAGTCTCAGTGGAAAAAGGGAACAAGTCCAACAAATTTTTTGTTGTTAAAATGGATAGCGTAAAAATGCAAATTAATTATGTTTTGACTTTGAGCATTCGTTCGGAAATAAAAAGAAATAATATCCATCTAAATATTGGCTTACCTCGCGTAGTGTTTTAATTGAATTAGTATAATATATTAGAAAGAGTACATTTTTTATAATTTTGCAAAAAAAGCTGCAGATAATTTGTTTTTTAGTTCAGTGCATTCGTACAGTTTTATTTTTAATGAACTTAAAAAATAACATAAAAAATTTCTTCTTTTTAAAACAAAAAATAACTTAAAAAAAATTAACAAAATATTATGTCTTCTTCAGAATAATCTCTCTGACTGGATACTATTTTCGTTTTTATAGAAAGTATGGTTCGCGGGAGGAATATATTTTAATAAATCAATCATATCCTTTTTCTTTTCTTTTGTTATAGCTCATTATTACCTTTCTTTCTTATGTTTATATTTTCAAATCCAAAATTTTCATCGAAATTATTTTTATATTGTATTACTCATGGTTTCGATCTCTCTAGTTTGATCCACCTCATTTAGGGCCAATTTACCGTTTTTCCCGCGGTATTGGTTTTGCGATTGCAAACGTTATTTTCCAAAGATTTTGTAGAGAAAAAATCACTCGAAACTGTTCCTTTCTTTTGCATGTTGCGATTATATTAATCCAATCATTTGGCGAATAAATGTGCTGCATTTTTTTTGCGTTAGACTCAATAATGGCGAAATCGGCGTCATTTGGTAAATAGGTATGTCCGCTTACTAAAAATTTCATTTCAATCGACTTAGCTTTTATATCAGTACTTTGAACTAATTTGAGTAAACTTAAGACAGTTTTGATATTTCTATTTTGTCCAATACAATTTAAAGAACACAAAAAATTGGCAGGTAGCGAAAGCTCGAAGAGAGGCAAAAAATAGAAACAAATAGGAGTGATTAAAAGCCAAGTTAACAATGACAATTAATGAATTAATGCAATATAAATGTAAGCGTGGACTTATTCCATTTTTCCACTGAAAATAAAAATTTTGTGTTTCGTACAAAAAAATATTTTGTCTTTAAAAGGGATTTTCCGTTGAAATTTGAAAACAAAATTTTTACCATACATTGTTAGTCATAAAAGAAAGTGTATCCACGCTAAATCTCAAAAACGCAAAAAATGGATCGTTCCCTTTATCCACTGAACGACTCATATGTAGTGGTGAAATTTTGGCTTTGGTTGAAAATGTTGAACACTGATCGTTAATCCAAAAAGAACGCCTTTTTCCATTTATTCCGCTGTTTGACCAAATTCTTTTTTTGTGTTTGTATGACTTTAAAGGTCAATGTAACAGTATTGGTTCTCATTCATATAAATAAATATATATATATATATATATGTGTGTGTGTGTGTGTGTGTGTACATATGTATTTACATTTTTTTAACAATACAATTTCGTTTATGTTTTTTCATATTATTTCTCGTTAACTCCCCCTCCTTAAAATACCAAAATGAGGCAGAACCCAATGCAAGAGAACAGCGCAGGCATGGCAATTGAAGATTTTAAAATAAAACTGAACTGCAGTTTACGAATTAATTTTTACCATTTTTTATGTAAGCAGGAGGTGATTCTTTTTATGGTACTTTTTTAAAAAACTAAAAAATAAAACAAAACTCATTATGGTTATAAAGGGTGTTTTTTATAGAGTGATACAAGTTTAATAAAAACAAAACAAGTTTTAATAAAACATAGTAATATATTTTTGATATCAATGAAACGGTCTTTATTGGATAAAAAATTTTATGACATTAATGTTTAAATATGATTTCGGACATGTGACCGCCACGGCTGGCGCGTACAAGGCGCAATCTGGAACACCAATTTTCAACAACTTTTCGCAGCATTTGCGGCCGTATTTCGCCGATAACTCTTCGAAAATAATCTAATGGGGTTAAATCACACGATCTTGGGGGCCAATTAATTGGGCCATTTCGTAAAATTATTTTTTCTTCAAAAGTTTCTTTGAGTAAATCAATTGTAGATCCCGCTGTGTGGCATGTGGCTCCGTCCGGTTGAAACCACATATCAGCAAGAATAATGCCACGTAATTGAGGTTTGAAAAAATTTCGAATCATGTTCCTACACCGTTCACCATTGACAGTAACATTTTGACCATCATCGTTTTTGAAGACATATGGGCCAATGACTCCGCCAGCCCATAAAGCGCACCAAACAGTAATTTTCTGTGGATGTAATGGTGTTTCTACAAAATCTTGTGGATTCTCCTTACTCCAAATGCGACAATTCTGTTTATTTACGTACCCATTCCGCTAAAAATGGGCTTCATCGGAAAATAAAATTTTGAATGGAAGTTCAAAATCAATATCAATTTGTGGTTCAGCCCATTCGCAGAGTTGGCGGCGCATACGATGGTCGTTTGGCTTTAATTAATGAAATGTCAAAGCAAACTAAACAAAAAGCAACTATCGGCTGTTAAATGGGTGGTCAAATAAAGCAGTGATGCCAACTCAAAGTTGTATCACTCTATAAAAAAACATCCGATATATATATTTCTTAAGCAATCTACTACAATTAATCTCAAGATTCCACTTTTCGAACATGTCTCTTCTTGTCTCGGTAGGCATACTGAAACTCTATAATACCAGAGACTTTGCCATCTCCGTATTAAGAAGTATAAAACACACAAACAAACAAAAATTATAAACCGAGAATGAAATTTATTGTTGTTTTATTTAAAGGTCATGGTTCGCTGTTGTAACGTTGTTAAATGTATGTTCTCTGCGAACGTGAATATTATGCATTTTATTTGAAATAGCTGAAGAGTATAGACATTTTATATAAATTTGTTTTTTGTTTGTTTTGTTTGAAATAACAAAGAAAAAGCTGTCGGTAAGACATTCGTGATAGAAATTGATTTCCGGGATATGTAAGGAATTTTCGTTTTATGTCGTCCTCTACGAATTTCGTAGTACAGCGAAACAAATGTTTAGAAGATAAAATAAATGTATGCACATGTACATGTGTATATGTATGTAGTAAGAGTAAGATAATAAAAATAAATCAATTTTTTTTCAAACGATGTATTTTATTGAACATTATTTGAAAATTAGTAATGCATATCCTCTGGCCTTAAATAAACATTTAAAAATGGAATAAAATTATTTTGGCTCTTTAGTTTTATCGTACATTTTTAAGTACCGGATAATTTTTTTACTGTTTCATTCTTTTTTTCTTTGTCAGTTTGTTTTATAAATACAACTTTTATTTATTTATTCAGTAACAGTATTGATGTCAACATTTTTAATTCTTTTTATGGGTTTTCCGCTTTTTTATGGAAAAACTGCTCAAATTTATAGCGACAATCTTTTTGGCTGAGAGAAATGTTTCAAATTATTAAGTAGAGCAACAACTTTAGTTGGGAATTAGAGAAGAGGAAAATAGTCATGAAGGGAGAAATGCAAATAAATGTGTTCAAATATTTGATGTCTTAACTTAATTATTCAACAATCATTACACGCATTGTTGAATAACTAAATAAATACGATTTCTTTAATATTCTTCAAGCATGGCTAGATTTTCTCACTTATAAAAAGAAAGATACTGTGAATCAATTGCCTTAATTTTTTACTTGGTTTGAATTGTTGAGGAAGAAGGCTGGTGCCACAGTGGTCATATGTGAAAATTTTCAATAAACAACATTGGACACTAAACAATAAATAATGTAATGTAAGCCTTTTTATTTATTTTAGTTAACTTAAACCAAATTACTAAGCCAGGGTCCTAAAACTTGAATTAAAAATATTAAATATAAATTTCTGTAACATGGCAACCCTAAAATTTCGAATATAAAATTAAAATAACTGGTAGCTTTACTTTGAACCGGTTCGCCTTAAACCAAACGAAGGTAATTTTTAAGTTTTACAGTGTTAATTTCCTAACTAACCAACCATCAATTAGATCAATTCAATACTTACCGCATATTGAATTATACTTGTGAATTATACTTAATTTTACTAATAAAACCTGTATATGAAAAGAAGCTCCATCGTTCAATTTTATATTGGTTGCCCTGAAAGGATCAATCCCACAATTCAGTAAAAGAAATTAATTAATTTCTTTTTTTCTCCCTTGAAACTCAATAATTATTATTGCCTTTATTACCTCAACTATAGATTAACGATTTTATCTACATTTCCCCCTCATTCCCGTCACAACTATAGAAGAGGTCCCATAATAACATAAAGTTTATTACAGTTATATTTTAAAAAATTTATAAAAAAAAGTTCACAAATTAAATTCAGATTAACTGTTAACGCAGTCAAATAGTCCCACCTATTGTCTTCAACTTCTGCTGACTTTGGTTTTAAGAAAGAAGAAGTATTTGGCCACAGTGATCATATCCCTCAATGCTTCCATATATAAGAATTTTTAACCAAGTCACATTTTCAAAAATTTATAAAAACTTTCACAATTATAAACACTATAAGCTGTAATAAAAATTTAAAATTTAATAGTCACATTTATCGTTTTCGTTTTCCACTAAGTTTGATTCGTTTTGGAAAACAAGTTTGGCCACAGTGTCCATATCTCCCAGAGAACTCATATATGAGAATTTTTCACTAAATTACTTTTTCAAAAGTAAAAAAAATAAAATTGCAAATAAAATTCATGGGGTAAATTACAGCATTCGATATCGAACGAAATCCCATACAAAATTTTTTGAATTTGTTTGGGAATTTCGTTTGATATCAAATGCCGTAATTTGCCCCCAGATATTCTGTATACAGAGCTTAATAATCCAATCGATTGTGTTCCACTAGTCCTGCGTTGTTGAAGAAGACTGATTTGGTTGCAATGACTGATAATCGTAGTTATTTTCACACATGCTTCAAAATAATTTTTTGAAGCCATAACTGTGCTTCCACGACACGCTCACTGCTTAATCATAATTCAAAACGCTGTCAATAAACTGCATGTTCAATTTAAATTGCAACTGGAATCACAACCACTGGCAACAATGAGTTTAATTACATTTTGTACGAACAGCAAAATGACATCATGCTGCTGATCGTAAAGTTGCTAGAATGGAATCGATTTTATTTAATTTACACTCTCTGGTGATCCTCTAGTTTTCTGAATATGTTCATGAAACTCCATGCTTTAGTTAATGTTGCATCATTTATTTATAGACTTAGAAAACCAAAATTTTTACCTGATAATAATGAAAGTTATGTGAAACAAGTTTTTTCGCGACCTCCTCTGCAACATTTAACGCTTTTAGGAAAGCTCATTTTCATTAATAAATAGCTTGTTTTAAGTTTAACCTAATTTTTATATTTTTTGTTGCAATTCTTTTGTCACACACTTTTCTTCACTGTACGTATGAGTCATGTGAATTAATAATTTATAATAATCATACGCCTTCATGCAGATGTTTAAAATCACACGTTGTATTAATAGTAGAGATGGGCACCGCTCACGTGATTAGAATGAACCGCGCATTATCGTAATTAATTTTTTGTTTCAATTACGTGAGCGTGCATGATCGTGAGTATACAAAAATATAACGTGAGTGAGCGTGCGTGACTGGAGTTTTGGCGTGATTGTTTTGTGATTTTTTGTTTGCTTTATTGTAATTTTTTTCAATTAAGATTTTTTTTATAATTTTATAGTTTTTTCGAGTGCCTGAGTTTTCCTGGTTGTGCCTGCGTTTAAAAGCAGAAAAGTTAAAAATTTTAAATCATACAAAAGCACCAGCACTCGCTGTTGAGCAGCTGTAGCAGCGGCCTCAGTTCTGCTGTATTTTTAGAATAATTAACTTTTCCTTTTTTTCCTAATTTGATTTCTTAAGAACTATTACAACTTCGGAAATTTCTTTCTCAGTAAATTAATTTTATTTAAAATAATTAAAGCTCGATTTAACAAAACAATAACTTTGAATTAATAAGTCAATTTCATTATATTAAATATAAAGCTAAAGATATTGTGCTAGTGCAAATTAGCTTCTTCCTATTCTTTTATTAATAAAAATAATTTAAACAAATATTTGTTTGAATTAACAAAATATAAATCATATAAAAATAAGAACTGCTGCAAACAAATTTGCTGCTTGCAGCGTATAAACTTACGATTGAAATGAAAATATAAAAATTAGTTTAATTTAAAGTCACACTAAACGTAAATTATATTGTTTTCAAACAATTTATATTAATCACGGTTATTAAGTATAGTTTTTATTTTTAACTATAAAAATATGTCCTAATGAGCGGTATTAAGACAACAGCTTATGCTAATAAGCCAACGTACTCGTATGCGTAAATATTCGTGATTATAAATAAATATTTTGCTCAAAACATGCTTTTGCTTATTAATTTTATAAATTGTTAATTTTTGTGGTAATTTGATTTTCTTTTCCAATGTGGTGTCACCAATATTCTTGGCTCTTTTGCTAATTTATTAATGCGTGAGCGTAATAAATCAATGAACAAAATGAATGGGCGCGCTAAGACAAATTTTATATCCTAATAAAGTATATGTTGTTTTAGAAAATTATGTTCACTACACCACCATCACCACCACCAGCAGCAGCAGCAGCTGCATAAGCCAATAGCTTAGGTTTTTTGTCAGAGGATCCCAAACTATTTAGTTTCATAGACCAACGTCAAAGTAAATATTCTATTCTTTATGCGAGTATCTGTACGTTGACAAAGTTTAGCAAAAGCAATACGATTAGCAGATTATCCTAATTTTTATCATTTTTTAGCCCTTTTTCTAAATTCAGGAAGTCTCTTATATTTTTTATAAAGAGAGCGAAAAATAAGATTGAAACAAATTTTTTTCAATAAAGTTTATTATAAACATAATCAAACAAATAGCCTACGACTAACCTGATTATTCTCACATAATCTGCTCCCCTGTCCGGGATAAAGACAGTTTGATGGCAAATCAATTGGAAAAAATTACATATTACAATTTGCAAATAAATTTATAAACTTCTAGACTCATAAATTTGGAATTTCTCTAGAACAAACTCATTCATTATATTTGACCAGTGCTGCAAAAAGCGATCATAGATTAATTCGATTTGAATTTTCATCAGTAATCATTTTCGTTCTTTGAAAATGTGTATAAATAATTTTGTATTGTTTTCACAGATCTTTGCAAAACATGTACAACAATTCAGCTCAATTGTTTTCAAACTCATTTTAATATATTGACTTTGTTGATTATCTTTCACTGCTAGATGAATTGAGATAATGTAATTGACATTTTCGAGTTGCTGTGTGTGTAAAAGTCATGATACAACAAACAAGGTAAATCCGTTACTTATTGCCGGTTCACACACTTCAACTTTTAAGTGTGCATGTGTTAGTAGCAACTTTTAACGCTTATAGCTCCCTAAATATCAAACCGATTTAAATAAAACAAATAATTTCCATAATCAGATCAGTATTACGGCAGGAAAAAGGGATCCAGAAAACATGTTTGCCTATTAATAATATAAGTAGATTGTAAAAGTATTGAGTATTTGAGTACCAATTACTCAACACTGTGTATATTTTTGGTATTCAATGCAGAAACAAAGCTACTCAATACTTTCAGAGTTTCATTTTATAATGTAAGTGCGAAAATTCCTCTTTAAAATGGGGAAACACATTAAGTTTAGAATATTTGCAATCGTTAAATTCGATATTTTGAATCCATTATTAAATTTAAAAATCATGAATCAGTATGAAATACTTCATTTATATTATTTTGGAACAAAATAGACGTTAAAAGTATCGAGTAGTATCAAGTACTCAGTTGAAAACGTATCGAGTACTATTGAGTAGTCAGAAGTAACAAATTTTTACAAAAATAATATTATAAGCAATTTCTTTTAAGCTAAAGCGCAAACAAAACTACAAAATTTCCAACACAGATATCTTTTTAAGTGGAAATGATAACTTGCAGAGGTAAATGTGTCCTCTTTTTTCCTACTTTCCTTACAAGAAAATTAAAAGTCATCAAAATCTAACTACATATATGGACAAGAGTTCCGAGTTCAGAAAGGTTTTTGCAACCCGAAGTTTAAGTATTTGTAGGCCAACAGGAAACTCCTCTATGACTTTTGCTCATATCATTTTACAACCGGATCAGTAGTTTGAAAGGTACATGTGTATTACAATTATTCTAGCGATCGTCCCCATTGTGCAGCTACACAGCATTGGTTAGAAGGACCATAAAAAAGCAGCAATTAAAAAAAATTAGTATTTAAAAAAAAATTCACATAAAAGTTTGTAAAAAAATCATTATCACAGAAAATTTCAAAATGTTGTTTATTGAACATAAACATTTTGTACTCAAGTATCAAAATGGACATAAAACAGTATACATCATACATGTGTGTCATCATACATGTGTTTTGTGTTTGTGATTTTATCCTCTTAAATTTGGATTTCAATTGATAAATTGAAAAACATTTTTTTTGCACTTTTTGCCCAAAAGGCCAAATAGATATCAATTTCATTTGACAGCAGTGACTGGCAGTAATTACCTGTCATGACTACTGATTTTAAATAGGTACAGTAGAACCTTCATAATCCGGACAGCTATAGTTTCAGCTACTGTCCGAATTAGTGGATCGTCCGAACTACAGTTAAAGTGAAATTTTAAGCGCAATACATATATGTATATATATATATATATATATATATATATATATATATATATATATATATATAATTTAATTTTATTAGCGAAAAGAGAAATAAATACACATAAAAATTCACTTGCATTTACTGTCAGGCCCACGTATTCGTTTTTGTTTTAAATGTGATTGTACAAAAGCAAGAATTCGATCGACATAGTGTGGTCCTGACAGTTAATTAATTTACAAAAACATAAAGAACCATAATTAAAGTGACACAAACCGATATGTTCTACATTTCACTTTAAAGTGAAATTCAATTGAAATCACTTCCGTTTAAATTTTTTATTTTCTGCATTCTTTTTTACATTTCAATTTCAATATTCAATACAAATATACTCTACTTTTCCAGAACATCAAATATGAAAAGTTTACCTTTCATATTTTAATTTCACTACTTTTGTAGAAAATGCCTGATAAATATTCATTTTGACAAATAAGAATTCATTTATATCCTTATGTAAATTGTCAGCTATATTTTTAAATTCTTTTAAAAATAAAATATCCTTATCTTTCGCTTTGGTTTGTTCAGCCCATAAAATAGTTTTTGAAAACAGTTCGCCATGCAAACTCAATTAAACTAAAATCTTTTACATTTTAAATTCTTATTTTGTCTAGCGGTAAAATAACGAAAAAATTTTACCGATAAAAAAGAACACTTGTACAGACTATAGAGGAAAAATTTCTAAGCTGTCCAAAAAATGTAAATGTCCAAATTACTGGATAGTCCGAATCACTGGATAGTCCGAATTAGCGAGTGCCCAGATTAGGGACGTTGTACTGTATTAGGAAAAAATACGTAGATTTCTAAGTCCGTACATTTTGGTTTCCATTTTCATACAAAATATCCTTTATTATAACGAACATTTTTATAACGAATCTTTGCTTTTAACGAACTTTACGTTCCCACGAAGTAAATTTCATACATATTCCCTCTTTTATAAAGAACTCATAAAAATATGGATGCAATGGGAACATAAATTTTTAATTTTACACATGATAGGTAGCATTTTTAATCTGCCGATACATATTCGTACTTATGAGAAAATGCCAGTCTTATAAAACGGTTTTAAAATATCCCAAAATAAGATAAATTCATTGTCTAAGCACAGAATACAAATTTTCAGTGAAATAGACAAATGAAGTATGTATATTGTGACAAAATAAAAGTACAAAGTTAAAAGTTATAAGCAAGATAAAAGCTTATAACGAACTAATTTTGCTGTTTTCCGTAGAGTTCACTATAAACGGGTTTTACTGTATTTAAAAACAGGTATATTTCATTGTGCCTGTAACTTTAATTACCTGAATAACTAAATAAATAATTCACTAAAAGTACGTGTCATCCCGAGCTGTCTTATATAAAATTCTCTTTCCTGAAAGTTCTCCATCAAATCCTGGGGTTGGATAGATGTCACTTTGGGAATCACCACTTAATGCCTTGTTTCCACTAAGTTCATTTTATGAGATTTCCCTTTTAATCTCTTTTTCGGCAACAACTTTATGGTTTTTCGTATAAAGAAAGAAATTTTGCTTAAAGTCCTCTTTTAGGGAATATTATGTTAAGTAAAATCAAAAAGGAACCAATACGAAAAAAAAGAAATAACAAAGAAGTAGAAACATAGAGAAACCTTAAGAGCTTTTTAATATATGATCAATTTGAGGGGATGTAGCATTGTATGACAACCGTAACACAAATTAAATAAGCGCATTGGTAATATTTTTTAATTAAACCTGGGGGAAAATAAAGCAAGGAAATGAAGCAAACAATTGATGTTTTAATACATGTAAGGGAAATAATTTTATGTTGGGAAAATAAATTTGAAAACAGTTATTATTTCTAAACGCATTTATGGCTCTTACATTAGAAGTTATTGAACTAGAAATAATCATAAGGTAATAATTTAGGGCTGTTGCCGAATTCTCAACTTGATAGGTTAGGGAATCAAAAATTGAGATAAGTTCAATGTGTATAGCAGTATTTATGACAAATTTTGATATCAGTAGGTATTGAGTATGCTCGAAAAGGCAAATTCAATTTCGATTTAAAAAAAATCTTTAGGAATAATGAATCATCTGTTCGATTTCTTGCAATGGATATTAAAATAATAATTTTTTAATTGTCGAAAAGTTTTAAGTAATGGTATACACTTTTTTTAAGCATGTTCGAATTTTCGAACTTAATTTCGAATTTTCGAACTTAAAGAGAATATTAATTTTACAGCTCAACATTACATAAAATATTCATTTAGGTACAAATAAAAAGCTTTGATGCTTTGCTGCTTTCGAAAACCAGTATTTAATTTTCAGATTCGGCAAAAAGTTAAAAATAATCAATTACAAAAAACAAAACCAAACAGAAATTGCAACAATAAAAATAAATAGATATACTATATATTCGAACAAATGCATTTTACTTCGATTAAAAAGAAATAATGAGAGAATAAGTGTCTGGCCAAAGTTTACAAATCCTTCATTAAAAAAAGTGACTTGAACAAAAAATACATACGTTTTTATTGAATTTCGGTTCGTGTTCTTTGAATAGAAAATTGATTATTTAAATAACTATTTTTACGCTTAATTTAAAAAAAAGAGATTTCTTTTTAATTTTCTTCGAATTTAGTTTCAAACAACAGATCTTTTTGTATAAAAGTATACGTCTGATATTTGTATGTAAACACTTGAAAATATTATTTTTAAAGTATATTTCCAGTTTCGAGCTCAACTTCGATTGAAGAATTTCTTATCACTAATTCGATTGTCTTAATTCTATAATATGTCTCTTAATTTATATGCAAATGTTTTGTTATGCCTGAGCACTCGAAATATTATTTCTGAAATGCACCAAAAAATATATTTTATGGCCGAAATATGCCGAAAATTCTCTATATCAAAGTTGTGGAATCTAGTTAAAAACGTAACCTTAACCTTAACGGAAGTCAATGCAAGTTTCAGAATTTGTCAGCGACAAAAAGGGCTTCCTTTAGTTGTAAAATTAGTAAAAATAAATAAAAGACTAGATGAAATCAATTTAAAAAATGCGTAAAAACACTTTCTTAACATTTTGCTTTTGTTTCATAAAATACTGACTTTTTTATTTCTGTCTTTTGAACTCTTTTCGAAATTGATTTTATTTCTCTCCCTCTTTATATTCGTCAATTAAATGTTGGATGTTTTTTTTTTGCTGCGTTGATAACTCAGCGCTTTTGCCAAGCTTTTAGTGATTTTTAAAATGTTAGACGCGTAAAGTTTTTGGTACTTTTAACTTTTATTTCTATTATTTTCTTTCGGTGGCACCAAATGTTAGAAAAATTTGGCAAAAAAAAAAACAACACAAAATATTGGCAACTGTAAACTTGAATGCAACAATGAAAACTTTTCCATAATTTTAATATTATTTGTAACTTTGCTTAAAACAGTATTTTATAGAGTGATAGACACAGTTTTTAAACCGGGTTGTTCAAAATAATGATTTTACGAATGTTGAACAATCCGGGTTTTTCTCATTTAAAAAAACGGTCAGTCGAATATTATATGATCTATAAACTTTTTCGAAAAAATTAGTTTTACTCTATTAAAACATACAATAACTTAACTGTTAATTTTTCCAATGCAGATTTTTTTCTGGACAGAAATTTGATTCTTCGAAAAAAAAAACGCATGCATAATTTATTGTGTTTTCACAAATTCTGAACAAAAGTGACAAAACTGTCCATAATATACAAATTCTATCAACGAACCATCGTATGGGAATTCAGGCAAAACTTTTAAAATGTGCATGACAAACAAAAAATGAGCATGACAAACAAAAAGCGGTTATTCCTGAATTTTGAAGTTTTATTTTTTTAAATTTGTAATATGTTGAATAATCAATCACACTAATGATGTAAATTCGCGTTCAACGAAAATTAGTTTTATGTTTTTTTCGCTACGTGCTGATAAGATATTTCGTTTTCAGGACCCAATTTCTTATGTTTTGCAAAAAAATTTTATGTTCTAACTAGAGATGCACACCGTTCACGTGATTAGCTTGAATCATTCGTGATCACGTATGATCGGGATTAGTTTGTTTTCAATCACGTGAGCGTGCATGAACGTAAGCATACGAAATTGACCGAGAGTGAGTGTGCATGAGTAGATTTTTAGCGTGATTGTTGCTTGATTTTTTATTCCTTTATTATAATTATTTTCATTTGATTTTTGAATTATTTTATAATTTTTTTTTGTGAGTTGTTTTTACCACTCACGGGAGCGTGTATGAACGTGAGCCAAAAATATGAGGTCGTGCATGAGTAGAATTTTTTTATCGTGGGCGTGCATGAGCGTGATTGAAAAGTTACTCACGGTCCCATTTCTAGTTCTAACACCGCCAAGTGTTATTGTTAGCATCAATCTTCCATATCCTAAGCTTCAGTCTCTGTCCCACTTTGTAAACGAAACATGTGCACAAGTTTTCCTTTAGATCCCGTAAATGTCTTAAAAGTAATTGCTACCAGATAGATGTCATACGAGTATGTCATTCTGACATTTCCCACATAAATTCAGTAAACCAAAAGGACTGAAAAATAAAAGCACTGAGTCGAAAAATTTCCGCGTCAAAAATATCAAAAAGCACTAAAAACAGTGCTAAAAGCACTGAGTTAACAAAGCTCATTGTACATGTAGTTGTGTAACTGAGTGTCACTTTTACAGTACACTTTCTAAGTATGATTGTTAATTTGATAGATAGAAGTGAAGGAAATAAATATTACAATTTTTCTCAGTACAAATCGATAACGCCATTTGAGTTTATGGGTCAAGGTTAAATGAAAACAGATTTTCACTGTATTCACATGCTTAATTTGTTATAGTATTATTCTTCATTTTTAATTATTTAATTACATTAATATTAAAATAAAATTAATAATTAAAATATGTACTCGTACATACTAATTGTACGTCAAGTATGTTTAAGCCAAAAGGTGTTCATGCACCAGGACGATAGCTCTTGGCCAAATGCCAGTGAAAATCATTAGATATATTTATTTTTTTCCACTCTCACTTGATTCACTACAAGATATTAAAAAAAATATAAATTAAAAAAAAAATATATATATTTAATGTAGCTGGACTTTGACAAAACAACTGGAAAATGGTACATGATATAAACTAACGTGTAACAATGGGTTAATTTAACGTTAATTAGTGATGGTAAAATTTGAATATTGAAGTTGTGTTTGCTGTAAAAACAACTAATAATATCTTTCACAATACAAATAACTCTCGTATGCTTTTTCGAGTCATTATTTGTATAAATACAAATTTGAAATCCCATTCAACCGAGCCACCTCAACAGTGGCGGATACATGGAAACACACATGAACACTGATAATGGGAGTGTAGCGGCTCCCGAAAAACAACGTTGTTTCTGTTCTCCCGTGTAAGTTGAAATTAATTAATGTTAAATTATTCCCTTTTTCCTTTGGAATATTGTCTCATATCCAATTCTTTTTGACTAAAAATGTTGCGAACTTTAGCCAAAATAATAATCACTTTTCATGAAATCAAGGACGACACAAATGTTAGACGAAAAACTGCTGAATCACTGAATGATAAAAACCATTTCTTATTTCAAACAAATATTAATTGAGGGTTCGATTTTGGATGATAACCGATTCCCAGTTAAGTTGCCATTTTAATTACAGGTGCCCCACCGCCTCTTCAAACCATCCGGTTTCTTTTACAAAGGCGAACAGTCTGATAGTCTGTCTATTTCTATGTCTATTTCATATGGTTCGAAGCTAATATAAATTGGTTCCTATTTTTCTGAGTATAACTAGAATTACGTCACGCGTAGTATATTAAGCCATAATAAGTGCAGTTAATTAATTACTTTTATGAAAAAATAATAAATAAGGTTTTTGTTTTTACTATCTATAAACAGTGGGGAATATCCTTTTATATCAAATAATTATGTACGTCAATTGATTGTTAACCTTTTAATTGGCGATAAAGTAATTAACGTAGCATTAAATTTCTGTGCAGCTCGCTTTTGTTTTATTTCTGCTGCCTTCAAATCTTATACTTCACTGATTAAATATTTAAATATGCTATAAAAGTTTAAGTTAATAAATTTACTTATATTATCTTCAATATAACATCAAGGAACAATAAACATTAATAACTCAACTCTTAGAATCAATAACACCCATCAACAATGAATATGTTTGGACTCAGAAATAACTGATTATTATTTACATACTGATCCAGTAAAAATTTATATAATAAATTTATTTTAAATAAATTAATTTGAATCAGTTTTAATTGACGCACTAATAACATTTAGAACACCCAACTTTTTGAACAGATCGAACAGGGGTTTCACAGATCGTACTATTTTTGAGTTCTATGACATTTTTATGTTATTATTATGCAGAGAATCTTTTGGGCAGCCCGAGTGCTCACTAAAGTATATTAAGGCAACGAATGAAGCCTATTACTCTACAAGGTGGTTGAGATATTGTATATTTCACTTCGAGTCATAAAGATGCATCCAAGGAACTTCATTCTGCGTGCCGCCAACGCCGGACAGTCACAGAGAATATGCTCCGGCGTATCTTCTTGCGTTCCCCAGAGTCTGCGTAGCTTAGTCTCTGTCCATTAGCAGTAATTTTTGGGATTTGTTTTTGGGATAACGTAATGAAACGTTTTGCTTGTCTAAGACCTTACAGGGCTTCCCAGTGGCGATTAAATTCCATCTGAGTTATTGTCTTTAATTTCTTACAACAAAAGTGCTATACTTCTTCTTTAGATACTTTAATATAATACCATTTAGTCAAAAGTTTCTTAAATTTGCAATAGTTGCTGCTAACGTGCCCCCTCATGTAATAGTCTGTGAGACTCTCTGTCCATACTTGTGTCACAAAAACGAAATGTCCATACTTAAAGGTTAATTGAAGAGTTGCAGGATTAAAATGTTTTGTTAAAATCTTCCTCGCATTTTTTTACATAAGTTTGCTGAACAGATTTCATACCTAAAATGGATGTTCTCGTGGTTTCCTATGCCGATTTAAATACAGGGTGTCCGCCGGGAAGGTATACTGTTTTGTTTTGCCGTCATTTTGGTAAACATTAGTCCTGACAGTTCATATTTGGCAGTCGTGAAGTAGACACGTGGCAAATTTCTTATGGAAAAAAATTCGATAAACCAACGTTTTTTAATCGTTAAAACATTTTATCAAAATCAATCATCGATTACTGTAACGTGAGAATGTTACGTGAAATTTTTGGGAGAAACAACGTGCCAACAAAATGCACTATTTATCGTGTAGTGAATGATATCGAAGAAAGAGGGTCGGTCTGTAGGTGATAGGCATAAGCATGGACTACAACGTACTGCAAGATCGGCTGCAAAATTACTGCTGCTCAAGAAAGTGTTCAAAACAATCCATCAACCTCAATTGGCCACAATTTTGCACAAGGATTTGCATTTGTTTCCATTTGAAATTCAGTTGACACAAGAGCTTCTTCCGCAAAACCATTTACGTCGCCCATGACAGCCCCGATTTTCATGAAAAAATCATAATGAGTGGCGAGGCACAATTTCATTTGAAAGGACATGTGAATAAACAGAATAGTCGGTTATGGGCAATGGAAAACCCTCAAATTATTCATCAGTCACCTTTGCATCCATCAAAAGTCAGAGTCTGGTGTGCAATTTGGTGAGGAGGAATCATTGGATCCTACTTCTTTGACAATAAAAACGACGTAACGGTAACTGTGAATGGGGAGCGATATCGTGATGTAATTGAAAAATTTTTAACGCCACAACTGCATGCTTTGGGCTTGATTAAGATGTGGTATCAACAAGACAGTGCGACATCGCATACAGCCAGGATTACAATGAAATTACTGCGAGACCTCTTTCCACAACAAGTTATTTCAAGAAATTGTGATGCTGATTGGCCTCCACGGTCGCCTGATTTGACTGCTCCGGACTTCTTTTTGTGGGGATATCTGAAAAGCAAGGTTTATGCAAACAACCCAAAACCAAAAACGCTTGAGTAACTCAAACAAAATATTCGTGATGAAATTAATGAAATACCGCGTGAAATGTGTGAGAATGTAATGCAAAATGTGCTCAAAAGGGCTCGCATTTGTGAGGCTAACAGAGGCGGACATTTATCTGATATTGGACTCCATACATAATTGCCGACATCAAATAAAACATTTATCAATATAAGATCCATTCTCTTTAACTTAATCAAAAATTATAAACAAAGTATTATACCTTCCCGGCGGACACCCTGTATAATAAATATTTGCAAACCGGACCATACGTAAACTATTAAAACCCCGATACACGTAGATTTCTTAAACAAATTGATTGATTGATTGCTCAATTCAAACTTTTAAAGGAAATTATTTCATTATTCTGTTTTGATTTTATGTTCTGCTTTTTCATGTATATATTTTATAGTTTTTTTTTAAGAACAAACATAAGCCGCAAAGCCATTTTGGCTTCTCTGCAGAAACACCCAGGGTCTAGGCAAGAATCGAACCTGTGCGCCCAGACTAATAGTCTAGAACACTATCCACTAGTCTACGGGGGTTCCCCAAAGAAAATCAGAATCAGTTGTCAGAACCATATAAATTTTCTCTTTGTGTCGTACAGTGTAATTGGTACGTATGTATACACACATGCACTCGTATATTGTCTATGAAATTATTTGTTTCTATCATTGAATTTGACCAATCAACCTACAAACTAATGGACAAACCAACGATCCGTTATATTTTGTATCCTGCTGCATCCTGAACAAAAAGAAAACGGAATCCCATGAACAACAATGGTGAAAATCAATTTAGTTTTAATAACAAATGGCACAACAGCCAAAAACGATTAACGATGATTTAAGTGTTATCCACATACACACACACACGCACTCAAACACGCACACACACGCACCCACAAATTATTGCACATAAATACACACCTGAACCGATGTCAATAAATATAGCTACAAAAAGCAAAATGGCACATGCTATAATTTGTTACTTGTGAAATAATTGAATAAAACGTGAAAGTGTTATTTGTAATTATAATCAACATCAGCTGATTATAATTACGAGCTCATAATGAAAATGAAAACATAAATTGGAAAATCTTTTATAGAGAACTGTGTACACTTACTGTGAAAAAGGTCATGCAATACATAAACGAAACTTGAAGGACATTGTGCGAAATATTTCGTGATTTCGCAAGTTCTAGTATACAAAAAATTCAAATTTTACAAACGTCCCCAACACACTCTTTCAGTTTAAACGCAAGTACTTTACCCACAAAGCTATTCATTGCCATCTTATACTTTCCAATTAAATAAATAAATAAAATAATTTAATTTTAATTTAGATTTTATTGAGCCTTCAAAAATTAGATCACAAATACACAAACAATAGCTTAAAATTTACCCTAAAATTTGTTCGAAGGTAAATTTTATTCTATCATGTATGTATGTATATATCGTTAAATTTATACGAACTAGTGTACCCGCGGACGACTTAATAGACCGCATTCTAGAAATTAGTATTAAACGATAAAATACAAAAACAAAAAACATTCTAAATAAACAGCTTAAAACTCTTGTCTCTTTTCTATGCAAGAGCGAATTGGACAAACACACATGCATACTTTGTTAATTTTTCAAGTTAAAACTGACACATGCAAGTGTAATAAGTATGCATGTGTTAGTAGCAATTTGAAACGCTTATAGCTTATAAAATTAAGATTGTGCACATTTATGTAAACATCCGTTTAAAAACATATAAATCTTTTCGAAATCGGTTCAGTATTACGGGCGTAAAAGGGATCTATTTAAACGTGTTTGTCTATTAATTATATAGAAGATAATTTTCATTTTATGATTCTGCAACTTTATATAAAAAATTTAATTATGTTGCAATGGTTGGCTCATATAAAGAGTGATTAGTAAGGTTTACTCAACATTCGAGATGAGGCCCATTTCTCAATACTACAAGTTACAAATATCTACAAGTAAAATACCTACAAAAACACAAGAAAAATATATTTTTTTTATTGTTTTAAATTTTTCATTCGCACTTTTTCCCAAAATTAATATTTTACTTATTCAGTAAAACATTAACCATTTTGTTAAAAACAATTGCAATTGATTATTGAGGGATATAGCTTGTTCCTATGCGCATTTCACTGTTGCTAATGCAGATAGATCATCAGGGAGCTTTACCCAAATATTTCTTAGAACAACTGGAGATATTATATTAAACCTTCAATTGCAATTGTTTTTAACAAAATGGTTAATATTTTACTGAATAAGTAAAATATTAATTTTGGGAAAAAGTGCGAATAAAAAATTTAAAACACTAAAATTTGAGAGATTCCCATAAAAAGCACCAATTATATTTTTTTTATATTTTTTTTATTTGTAGAAGTAATTTTTTTACTTGTAAATTTGGAAAATTCTGTTTTGAGAAATGGGTCGCTGCGATTTTATAATCATGTGGGGTGTCAAAAAAATTTTTTTTATTTGTTTAAATAAATGCAAGAGGCATCGTTTACGTGTTGGTGTTGATTGTTTTTGCTAATAATTGGTATGAATTCTACTTGGTGGGTCTTAACAACTTTTAAGCAATATATTGTCTTTTGCGGAGCATTTTAATGCACAAAAATTTCGCCTTTAATCTTAGGCCCTTTTGGCAATTTTAGTATAACCCCCGCTCAGATTAACCCCTGATCACACAGTATACAAAAGTTTTTAAAATTGATTGTCGAAAATTCGAAAGCATACTTCAAAAATGTACATATCTCAAAAAAAAGTGATTTTAGAGTGATGCAGAATTATTCATCGTATCATTCTTCATCTTGTGTGAAAAATTCATACAAATATCTTGTGTACTCATCTCTTTTATTTTCTAATTTAAGTGTGAGTAAATTAAAAACTTTAAACCCGTTTTCTGAGGAACACGATTTTTGAGATATGACTACGTTGCAATAAAGAAGCGAAATGTATTTACATTTTCCCATAAAAAGAAATATATTATACATGTCAATTGCACTTTAAGATAGATTTTCTACATGCTGAAAATTTGAATTTTCAGAGAGAGTTTAATAAATTATGAAATTAAAAGAAAATACTTTATAAAAACAAACAAACAGTGTGCTGAAACATTTACTCACCCAAAAAGCGCCCTTAAGAAGCAAAATAAATTGCTTTAAAAAATATGTTAAGGCTAATAAAAGTTCCAACAGCAAATTAAAAATTGATTTTCAATTTTTATTTTCATAAATCTTTCTCACTACAGCAGCACATAAAGTTAATTTATTTGCCTGAAAGGCCGAAAGTATTGACAATTTGCTTAGACACGAAAGTTAAAGTTAAATGGCCCAGAGATGAAAAAGAAAAACGAATAAATAAAAGAACCCCAAATAAACATCTAACATCCTGGTAGATAGAAGAATATGGTTACAAATTTATTTACAACTTCATGTACAAGATGTATGTATGTATGTATGTATGTATAATCTTGCGAAATTTCCCAGTTGACCAAGACTTTTGTTTTTGATATTGAACTAAACTCAGAGACTCAAAATAACTATAAAAACTTTTTGGAGTTGAAATTTTGGAACTGAAAAAATTCAATAAATCGTTTTGTTTGTTGATAAAAATCATTTTGGAAACATATACCTTAAACGTTGCTTATAATTTTATTTTTAATTTTATTTAATTTATATATTTATTGAGCTCAGAAATCTAGCCATGCAGCAATAATCGATTACAAAGGGATATTTGGAAAAAGAATTAATACAATTATGTGAATGTTTATACACTCACAACATTATTACAGTAACGGACTATACGTTATTCAAGAAGTAATCCGTTCAGTAATTTTTAAAAGAATAAACATATAAAATTGTAAGCAATTTTATTTTTAACTGATTCTAACATTCAATCAAAAAACTAAGGACATACTAATACGAATTTTCGGTTACATTCAATATTGTCCGTTGTTTTCAAGTGCTGTTTTTTCCTTTGCTTGCTTTATTTGATTTGTTTGAGAAAAGGAAAAATCTTTTATTCTTACGGACTTAAGTCAATTAATTTTTTAGCATTAAAAATTAAATGAACTTTTGGTTAAATTTAAATGAAAAATGAGTAAACCGGTTTTTAAGTGAACTTTCATTTATTTTAAATTACAATTTCAGTTAATTTTACGTACAGAATATTTTGAGTGTAGAAATAAATATATAATTTAATATCTTATAAAGGGTCCGCCAGATAACTTTTTTTTTTGAAAATGCTATAAAAAACTACTCAATATTTTCTCAAATTTCTTTTTTTATTTGAAAGTACAATCCTTCCGGTTAATAATGGAAAATAATTTCATTCAAATGGCTGCCTCGGCTGGTCATGCAGTAGCCTACACGATCGGTCCAATTTTTAAGCACATTATCGATTGTGTGCAGCTGTATTTCACCAATGGCTTCACGAATATTGTCCTTTAAAGCGTCTCTGGCTTTGCGGCTGATAATGCGATTTCAAAAACAGGACGCAAACCATCGAGTGCAGCTTCGGTTGTGTGGCACGTAGCGCCGTCCTGTTGAAACCAAATGTTGCCAAAATCCTCCTCTTCAATTTTTTTGAACAAAAATTCGTTCAACATGGCCCGATAACGATCGCCATTGACTGTAACGGCCACTGCTTGCTAATTTTCGAAGAAAATGGTCCAATTATGCCTCTGGACCAAAATCCGCACCAAACAGTGACTCGCGACAATTTTGCTTGTTTACTGTTGAGTTGACAACTGTCGTAAAAATGAGCACCAAAGAATTCCTTTGGAGCTCAGTGTTTTATATATGTTTTGTGGTTTTGGTTTTAGCCCAGGTAGAAACACCATGTGCTAATATAAACTAAAGTAAGTCTTAGTAGAAACACTAAGACTGGTTGACCAATCAAGAAAGTAAGTTTTGTTTGGCTTAAAAATGATTGACGATTTTCTTTATTTTTTCATTTCTTATATACTAAATTGTCTTACAATAAACTTATTAAAATTGCTTAGTAAGTAAATAACCAAGTTTTGCATAATTGCTGAACCTTACAAATTACAAATTTAATATTAATTTCTGTTTTGTCAACAACAAATTCATTAACCAGAACATAATACTAAAAATCCAAAATAAAAATGTTTAGTCAACAATAATACAATGCTTAGGTAATTGAACTTAAAACATAAGTAAAGTGAACTGTTTAAACAACAACAACGGTTATTAAACTTAAAAATAAGAAATAAAAAGTAAACTAAAAATTATGTTGATGTAAATATCAACATTCTCCCCCGCGTTGAGCAGTCAGCGAAACATGTAGTATTAAACTTCAGAAATAGAATGACGTGGTGTTGGCCTTGGCGGAGCCGGTGTTAGGTTGATTGAGGCGGTTTTGTTGCATTTGACTCGAAATTGATAGGCAGTAAGTGTTACGATTATGAGTAACGATAGAAGCAGCGCAAAGAAGCCTATGTTGGGGTGATGAATAGCTGGCTGATGTATTTCAAGTGAGGAATTCTTAATGTGCGTTAGTTGTTTTTGAATCTCGGTAAGCTGATCCAATTTGGTATCCAAGACGAGGTTTGGCTCTAATATTTTCTTAACTTCAGAGGGTTTTCCTATTGAGGTGATATTACCAAATGTTGCGTATGAGTTGCGCAAAGTAGTGACACTAGTTTCGTGTCCACGAATGGTAAGGAATTTCCCTTTTATTATACAAGCTGAGTTCATGGTCATGATACCAGATGTATTGACCTGTAGATGTATGATATCATTACCGCAGACTGCAGTTAGCTCTATAGGAATAGTTGTGGCATACAGCCATTGGTTTATGTTGTGCAATGGAATAAAGGAGATATTGTTCTGGATATAGCCAAAATTACAATGAGGGGTTGTTTTGTTGTTGAAGAGAGCAATTTCACAGGAATAACTACCGGAATCTTTGGCCATTTGAATTTGCAATGCTGAGCATATGTATATGTCGATCATGACTACGGTACATTTATTGAATTGACGTGGACTTAGAGCAAGGTATTCATCGCGGTGTTCGTTAACAGCAAGATATTCAATGTTGGCTGTTATGACAATGGTGCTATTGTTTATATGTGTTGGTATTGCAATGACCTTGTAAAGTTCAAATTTTCCTTGGTCCACCAATGGTAATTCCATAACGAAAATTACATTTGTGTTAGTTACTGTTCCTTTAACATTCATAATTTTGTATAGTTCTAGCAAGTCGGTGTCTTCCACTGGTAATGCTCGGCCCATGGGAAGGTGTCCTTTAATTTTAGTAATCTCTGATCTTAACTGTTTTGGTGTGAGGATAAGTGGGCTTATATTGCCGTGGTTCGTATGCGTGAGGGCAGCGACTAGCTCTGTTTCAATTCTTTGCAATTCTGAGGCAAGTGTATTTAATTGCATTGCCAGAGACATTAGATTTTGGGCTTGTCGTAAATTTGAATTCTCATTTTGAACTTTATTTAGATCTTCATAGATGGTTTTCTTGAGTTCTGAAAAGTGCACTTTAGTATTGTTCTCGCTTTGCTTAAGAATGTTAATTGTAGAGTCTATTACTGAAGTTTGGTTTTTCAGTAACAGATGTAGATATTCTTCGTTTTGCTTTACGTTAGTTATAGTTTGAGCCATTCTGAGTCCAGGACACCAAATAGAGCATGGGCTATGTTCCCGACAACATCGAGTGCAGCTCTCCGGCTCCTTTTTTGGAATTAAAAGGTCTGATTCTTCAATCAGATTGTCCCAGGTATGTTGAAGTTGTCTGGAAAGCATTTCACATGATTCAAAGGATACCGATTTCTTGCAGAGCTTTGAAAATGATGTTATACCAACTTCCAGAATCTTATTCCTATCCCAAATTGGTGTTAAATCGTAGTATATAATGAATTTCCAGGTACCTGTCATTAACCTTGTCGAGCCCATGCCTTCGAAATACAATCCTGGATTGGAAGAAAATTCTGTAACATTGATTGGAGAGGCTAATATTATCGGCACCAGAAGGAGTGAAACAAGAAGCATATTGAAGACTCCCAGTGAGGCATATGACACTACCTTTCGTTTTGGCTGTATAACATCACCTTCTGGTGAGCTTTGCCTTTTTTGTGAGTTCGAGTTGTCATATCCGAAATGTTCTGTTAGGGAGTCGTTGAACAAAGGTGCCAGTCTGTGTATTGGCCTCTTAAAAATTCCTTTTGCTTCATCTGAAAAGATGATTTTTATGGCAAAATCGGCATCTTCTGTAAGTCGATCGCAGGCCCACTTAGCGAAGCGAATACACAACCATATTCGTTCAGCGGAAGGATAAAACTAATTATCTGTCAAATCAGACATGAGCTAAGTGTTACCATTCACGAAATAAGCACTAGTTGAAAAAAAACGTTAGATGGCGGACCCTTTATATAAAATTCTTGTGTCACAGTGTTTGCGTTTAAACTTCTCCGCAAGTTCCACTAAGTATATTCAATAAATTATCGATAGTAGTTCGCTGCAACGATTTTATAAAATTTCGAAATTTCTTTGAATGTGTATTTTCGGGAAATTATCGCAAGTAGTTCCCTATAACGAATATTTCTTATTCCCAAACATTTATCATTTCGTTTTTGTTTCGAAAATTCTTCGAATCTCTGGTCAAATAGGCAACAGTAGTTTATTTCAGTTCATTGTTCTTCCAACTATTGGCCTTTTATAAGGCCAATAAAAATGTATGCGTGTTATTTATTTCCATTATGGGTGTATGTGTTTACTTTCAATACTACAATTATTTATAGCACAAAAATGTATCTTTTTACAACGGCTTAAAGAGATAAATATTAAAAAAATCGAAAAGTATTTGTAGACATAACACTTTCACTGCCAAAACCAACAGCAAAAGAAAAACTCCTTGCGATTTTCATACATAAGTTTTTCCTACACATATTACACAAACATGTTGCTGTTCTAAAGTTTGTTTCTTGCAACTCGACACCAAGGAACAATAAATTATTGGAAAATTGTTTTCCTTATAAGCAATACTGACGAAGATAACAAAATCTTTGGGGAAGAACTTTTAATTTTTTTTTTGTATATTTTTATTTTATTTGTCGTCATACATTTCGGTAGCAGAATTTGAACCAAAGTGAAAATACAGTAGTTTTCCGATTTAACGAATCTAATTGCTGTCAGGCTTGTTCGTTAAAGTGAATTGCTCGTTATATCCAGTACTAAATTAAAAATTTATAGCATCGTCTATTTTATTCATAACTATAGATATGTATAGTGTTTTTTTCATATTTTATTAAAATTATAGTAATTTAACATAAATATTTCTTTAAAAATATGTATAAGGAAAGAAAAAAATCATAAAAACATCGTAATTAAAAAAATTTTTTTTAAATATGTTAAACACAGTCTGCTTTTTGGAATGGATATTTTTTAAGTGGCATCTTTTCTCAGATCTCAAATATCTCTCAAAAGGATTAAATTTGTGTTAATAACATTGTTTTGCTGAATCCATTTAATACAAATTTCGAAGTGCTTAATGACATCTTCGTGTTTTATTTTGGCCTCAAGATCTTCATCATTTTCGTTTTGTTTTAAATTTGTTCGTCAAACCGAGTAAAAAATAAAATTTTTATTCATAATATAAGGTACAGTACAACCTCCATAACCCGAAAGAATTAGTTTCAGCTACTGTCCGGATTAGAGGATAGTCCGGGCTGTAGTTAAAATAAAATTTTAAACGCAATACATAAATGGATGGCTCAGAGCTGCAGTGAACCAAGTCACAGAAAGACAATTCGAAGATATTTTGAGTTTCAGTAAATGAACTGCCATAAAGTACATATAAAATGAGAGCCATTGACTTGGGTTTTTTACCCTTACCTTAGGAACAAAACACGTTTTCAGAACTAAATAGAATTAAACTTTGCGGACAATTTTGCACCAGTTTTGACATTTTTTCATATATTATGAGACTTGGTTCACTTCAGCTCTGAGCCCTAGAAATGTACATTTGTACATAGTATGTATATATAATTTATTTTTATTACCAAAAACAAAAATAAGTACATATAAGAATTTATTTGTATTTAATTTATTTACAGAAAACATTAAGAAACACACTAAAAGGGACGAAAAATATTCATTAATTTTGAAAAATAAGAATTTTGTTTTGTTGAATAAACATATCTTTATGTAATTTGTCAGCTCTATTTTTAAATTCTTTTAAAAATTAAATATGCTTATCTGTCGCTTTGGTTTGTTCAGCCCATAAAATAGCATTTCGCCACGCAAACTCAATTCAACTAAAATATATTAAATTTTAAATACTTAGTTTTTCTAGTGGTAAAATAACGAAAAAAATTTACTGAGAAAAAAGAACACTTGTCCAGAGGAAAAATTTCTAAACTGTCCGAATAAGTGAAATGTCCGAATTACTGTATAGTAGGAATTAGCGAGTGTCGGGACTTTATAGGGAAAAATTTCTAAGCTGTCCGAAAAATTTAAATGTCCGAATTACTGGATAGTCCGAATTACTGGATATTCCGAATTAGCGAGTGTCCAGATTAGGGAGGTTGTACTGTAATAAAAATTTTGGTGTTCGTTAAATGCGATGTTCAGTAAATCGAATGTTCGTTTAATCGGAATTCTACTGTACTTGTTCATACTTTACCATTCTTAATGTTTGGGTTTCACATCCTCAGCTTTTACATTTGTTCATTCCAAACTAATGGAGCATATTTGCAGTTATTTGCCAATTTTAAAAGTACTTCAAAGAATTGTTTTTTATCTAAAATATCATAGAGCGAAAATGAATACGAAGAATTCGCGAGTTTTTCGTTTTTAACATTTGTACAAATTTGACTTCTTTGAGCAGCTGTGTTGGGATTTTGACCAGAAAATCGTTATAATTGAAGAAAAAAGGCAACAAAATCCTCCTGAGTCACGAGTTTCGGTACAAAAATCGGCAGTGTGTATTTTCTACCAAAGTGTTCAGGGGGTTAAAGTTTTTTCCCCGCCATTTTTCATTTTCCGGGAAAGCGAGAAATTGTTTTTAATTTTCCGGGATCCCGCTTATTAAAATAATAAAAATTAAATTTGCTAGACATTAATAAAAATTTTAGTAGAAAGTTTGAAACACTTTAGCCTTTGATACACTATCATACACAGTCATACGATTCATTCTTTGGAAAATGTGACAGAATTCTGTCCCACTTTTAAAAATTGCATTGAATTTGCCACACTATCACACAAAAAAGATGCAAACACATACATGTGTATATTTCACTCAAGTAATTTTAAATTTTATTGATTTTTTGCATCTAAATAGTTGCAGATTTATAAAAGAAATAGTTTTAGTTTAATTTTGTTTTCGTTGCAACTTAATTTCCTAAAAAGATGCATCTCTGATCGCATGAAATCTATTATTTTATGGAAATTTTAATAATTATATGCAAGTCGAACCGACTTGTTAAAAAATCTGCCTCACAAGTGCATTTTATGGCCACAATTTTTGAACACACACGACTTCTTTGGCAGATCGCACGACCAAGTAGGATAGTGTATCACGGCCTTTACTAAAACATACCTTATCGTATGTTTTAATAATTCATTAATGTGTTAATTTAAATTGGGTGTGGAACTTTATTTTTTAACTTTTAGTTTTTAAAATCCTTAAAGGTTATTTCCAAAACGGAAAACGTTTATTTTTGTTATATGACATCAAAGTAAACTTACAAATATGGGTGAACATAAACAAAAACATAAGAATTCAGTTAATAAAAACAAACATAAAATAATATAGAAAAATAATACAAAGGTATTCGAGGTTTGAATTCCAAAACAAAAATATTAAATTCTTAAAATAAGAAATTACTTTAATAATATAATTCATATTTTTTGTTTTAGGAAATAATTTTTTAAAACGCTTAAAGCGTTTATGGACTCATCAGAAAGCCTATTTCTAATTTTATTAACAAATTGTCCTGCTACCGAAAACGCCCGGTCACTTTCTACCGTTAAGTTGTCAATCAAATCCCCGGAAAGCTGGAAATCTTTAGATTGATTCCCGCCTCGGGAATATCCGGGTAAAAACGCTATTTGGTATAAATAAAATATATACCCAAATATTTCTTACAACAACTGAAGATAATATATTAAAAAACGTTTGTTTGTTGAGGGTTTTTTAGATAGTCTATACACATGCATTTCATTGATGCTAATGCCAAATCATCAGTAGACCTTAAACCATATTTTTGAAATGTTGCAAACATCTTATCTTATACAAAAACTTTTAAAAAACCAATGAGAATTTCAAAAATTACAAAAGTATAAATAAGCAAAGTATCCTTTGAAACTTATTCAAAAATCCCAACAAACAAATTATATTATTCGATATGAATCTATTTTATTTTCTTTACAACCTTTATACAATTAGACAAATAAAATAGATTCATATCGAATAAGGTCTACTGATGATTTGGCATTAGCACCAATGAAATAATGCATGTATATAGACTAGCTAAAAAACCCTCAACAAACAAAAGTTTTTGAAAATCTTTGAAAGAAGATATCGAGTCAATCTCGATTAATAAATTTAAAAAAATACTTAATAATATATTGAACCTTAATTTTATTTTACTGAATATGTAAAATATTAATTTTGAAAGAAAATGCGATTATAAATTTAAAAAACAAAATTTTTGCAACTCCCATAAAAAGCAGTACTAAACAGAACGATTAAAAGAATTCTTCTACACAATCTGCCAGCTAAAAAAGTTATTTTCAAATATGCATTCTAGCTTATCTTATCATCTTACTTTTGCGAAATTCTAAGAAATATGAAGAGTTAAAAAAATAAACGAATACAAAGAAGAGCATAATAAATTTTAGCTTACATATTTATTTCAATATAAAAGTAAATGTCAATAAGCCAACATAAGCCATATAATAGATACATTTAAACTCAACAAAAAAAAAGAAGGGCCTTTAAGTGTTATAAATATCCTAATAAGGAAACACAAGTTATTTAAGATACAAACTTTCACCGATAATTAAATAAGCACTCTTAACACATACTTACAAACACAAATAATCTGCATAAAAATACACATAAATACATACATACGAATATATGTATATGCATGTACAAATACTAAAAAGAGAGTTAAACGGAAAATATGTTTTCATTCGTGCATTTAAAATCAAACAGCAGCAACAACAACTACAAATAACAAATAAATAGGCCAAATGAAAAAAATTGCATTTTAATTTGCCACTTCCGTTTCCGTTTGTTCTTTCGTACGCCTTTGAGTTTACATACCAACACATCTGTCATTCTTTATGTGCAAGCATGAATGAAATCGCAATTGAATGCTCCAACCTGTCTGCCTGCCTGCCTGGCTTTGCTTGGATGTGTGATCATTCCCCATTTGCACATTTTTAAAAAAGATAATCAAATGTTTCCAACAATGAAAAATTTGCTACGAGTACAACTGAATACATACATGCTTACATTTTTTTTTTTTTTTTTTTTTATCTTGGACCAGCACTCAGGGGATGACCCCTACACATGCAATGCATTGTGCTGGAACTAGAGGAAAGGGATAGTGATAGATATGAAAGGAGGTGAAGCTTCATTCGTTCTTTACAACTCTGCTTTTTTTTTTCTGCACGTTTATTCGTAGAGCAGTGTTGCAGCGCCTCTGGTGGCGAGGAGGACATTACGAGTTTTGAAGCTGTGTTTAGTTTTAGTAGCCACTTCTTTTATTAATTTATTTTACTTCGCCGTTGATTGTGCTACTCAGTACCAACGAAGGAGGGCGCTCTGATGTTACATTGGAATTAGTATCAGCTGAAGTTGGTAACTGTTCAGTGACCAGTGACCATGCCTTCGCCACTGAAACCTTCCGCCAACAACTGACACAAAGGCACACCAATGCACATCAGAGAAATGCGTGGTGTTTTTTTTTTTTTTTTTTTTTATTTCATGACTCTGTCTGACACTGGGTTTGAACCCAGGTCCTTCGGTTTGTAGTCAACGTGCTTACTACCTGAGCCAACGCCACCCTCATGTGTTGTAAGAATTTCAGAAGCACAACAACAAGGATGATAAGCAGAGAGTAAAGTTAGATATATGAATGGGTTATTTTATGTCAGTTCGTTGAACATTTGCCCTTTTGTCCGTTTGCACTTACGACTATCTTGAACCGCTGCCTCCCAACCAAATAGCTGCGTTTTGTTCTCCTGCAAGTATTTTTTTTTTTTTTTGAATTTTTATGATGATGTTGACTGTTTGTTTTATTTTTTAATATATTCCATGCTATTTACTATTTCCAATTGTTTCTTACACGCACACTTTTTATTTAAATTTAATTTCTTTGTATTTTTTTTCTTTGTTTAATTAAAGAGCTTTAAATAAACGCTATATTTCGGTAATTAATTATTTTTCTATTTCTGCTCTTTGTATATTCTACAACTATTTTCTTGAAGCATTTCTTTTATTTACATAATTATAAAGAAATCTTTAAATCCTATTATTGAACTTATTGTTTTGTTTTATTTTTAATTCAAAATTGTTTTATGTGGCTTTAATAATATACATAAGAATATAAATACATGTGTATTATCCGTTTTCCTTTCAACTAATGTGAAGGGCTGTAAAGCAATTTGCAATTTCCGTTTAAATTAACTTCCAATTTTTGTTGTTTTGTTTCACTGTTTTTATAATTTTTTATTTGTTTCAAATTAACCGTTTATTGTATTATTTGTTTTCTTTCGCATCCGTTCATTGTGTTTCCGTTGAGAATCGTTTCGTGACTGAATTTATGTTGTAGTATTAAATCGTTTCTATGTCCTTTCGGAAATTGTTATTTACCGCATACCGATTTTATACGAAAATAACTTCGTATTCATGGCTAATGTTAAAGGTTTCTGTTAAACGTTCTTTAACGGTCATATATTATTTTTGTTTTAATAATCTGGTAGCTTTCGTATTATTCATTTAAAAGAGCTGGGGGTCGATTCTGGTTCTGGTGAAACTGTAAAATGAGTTTCTGATTTAAGTTTAGTGATAAAATTATAAATAAATTCAAATGTTTTCATATGAAAACAACAAGTGGAGAGAAACAAATTGTTTTCACAATTTCACACTAATATGATTCTTGTTCTGTGTAACAGTGCAAAGAAGTGCCAAAAACTTTTCATTTCTCACATATTTTTACACTTTCAATTTAACGGTGAAAAATTGATAAAGCATCGAAAGGCAAACGCGCAAGCGGGAGCCAAAAAGAATTTTTAATCACTTATTTAGAGAAAGATAAGTAATAATTTAAAAAACTAATAACAATAATCTTTTAAAAAAATGCATATTTACACAAAACGGCTGGTTATAATAATTCTTCACAACTCCCTGAAATGAAATGGCTTGACTAGTAAAATAGAGTACACATTGAATGAAATTCCAAATCCAATATGGGCGCCAACCAAATGGCGGATAACATATTTTTTCACAACCTATTAAATATGGGTATCAAATGAAAGGTATTGGCCCGAAGAATACTCTACGACAAATTTGTTATTTATCACATAAAATCTAAAAACTTGAAAATAAAATAAGTATAAAAAATTGTGAAGTTAAGCAGTTTGATTGAAAAAAGGATAATGTACTAAAAGTTAACAAATAATTAAATCAATCGCGCTATGATTTCTTTTCTCTCTGTTCCTGGATTGATTTAATTATTTCTTAGCATTTAGTACATTATCCTTTTTCCAATAAAACTGTTTAACTTAAAAAATTTTTATACTTATTGTATTTAAATTTTTAGTTGGTTAGGTGGTTTTTACATGATTTTAATGAAAACGGAAGAAATTCCATATTGTGGCCCATACTATGCCTAAGCTTAGTATAAATATGCATTCTCATTGTTAGTAATACGAAATAATTTTAATGAAAAAATCGGACAAAAATGGCTAAAAATGGTTAAAAAACTTTCAATAAAAATAAATACATGCAGCTCAACCATTCGATATCTGCATTTGACTTTAACATTTTATTAACATAGATACAAAAGTTTCACGGCTACAAATACTGATTAATCCTATTCATGATTGATCGTCAACATTTTTAATAATTGAATAATTCGAGTTTCGTGGTTTTTGGAATGGGATGAACGAATGAAGATTTTTTGCTAAAAGGAGTACTTCGGTTGTAAAAAGGAATAAGTGCATAAGTCAACATAAGCAATTTGGTTTTTCTGGTAGATTTTACGCTACCAGTATAAAGTTTTAGGCCTATATGATTCAACTTTTATGTTACCCTTGCCCTGCTTAGGGGTTGAAATATTGTTACGGATTGTAAATTTTCTTTTGCAACAACTTATTGTAAGTCTTTTTCTTACAGTGTAAAATTACAAAATTTTATATAAAAAAAATTTTTAAGGCCTTGTAAAATCTGCTCTAATATTTTTATATATTTGCAACCAATTTTTTTTTCTTTTTTACCTCTCGGTGACAGCTTTTTCTGGATTTTTTTTTTAATCTGTCTTAAATGCATTTTTCTTCTCCTGTAACCGGCAACACTGATCTTTAAAAGCATATTGCTCTCGGACCAACTTTATCAAGATTTATTCAGAAACTGTTTTGATATACATATGTTGATTTTGTTATGCTCTTGTACAAGTAAACTAACCGATTTCATGCCATTCGTCGTCTCATTATTAACAAGTGTTCATTGTATTCATGACGTGGCTATTTATCTCCAATGAAGAGAAGCGAATCAATAAAAAATATATAGTATGTTTCATAATCACCATTACGAAGTTTCAGGCAGATGTCTATAACATATTCTGAAAACTTAACACCCCACAGTGCTGTAGAATAAAAGTCTTAACCATGTGGTAGCATTACAATAAAACAACTGGCAAGGCCGATTAATTATTCTGCGATGACAGCTGGTATGAAAAACTATTGTGAATTAGTAATTAACAAAAATTATCAAGTTGACAAGATTTTTGCGAAAACACAAGATTTGGCTAAAATAAGGAAAATAGTGGATTAATATAGAATTGAGTGAAGACTGTTCTTGTCGAAAATGGCTCATTATAAGGGAGCAGCTAGTGAGGCTGGCCGTGCAGCCCAGTTGATGAAAAAACGAGAAATTCAACAACAAGAAATTGAGTTTCGAAAAAAGAAAATTGAGGAGGAACTGAAATTGGAGAAAATTGAAAATAAATTCGCTACACATTATGATGCAGTGGAGCAACAACTTAAGACCTCCACTATTGGTTTGGTCACTTTGGATGAGATGAAAGCCAAACAGGAGGACATAGTACGTGAACGAGAAAAAAAACTGGCTCAGAAAAAAGATGAAAAAGAACGGGAGAAACAGAGAGCTCTAGAAGCTATACAAGCTGAGAAAAATAAGCAGAAAAAACAAATTCAAGCTCTATCATTCAATTTTAATGATGATGAAGATGGCGAAGAAGATGATAAAAATGAGGAAGTCGTTAGTGAAAAGGAAATCGAACGAAAAACTGACATGGAACTAAAAATTAAACTTGAAAAAGAAAAACTTCATAAGAAAAAATGGACAGATTTTAATAACGACGAAATAACACCAGTAATTAAAAAGAAAATTTTTAAGAATCCCGATGTTGACACCAGTTTCCTGCCCGATAGAGAACGTGAGGAGGATGAGAACCGTCTCAGAGAACAGCTGCGTCAAGAATGGGTAATGCAGCAGGCTGCCTTAAAAGATCAAGAGATTCCGATTACATTCTCGTATTGGGATGGATCCGGTCATCGTCGTAGTGTTGTAATGAAAAAAGGAAATTCGATATATCAATTTTTACAAAAATGCTTGGAATTATTACGTAAAGAGTTTAATGAACTAAAAACTGTTATGGCTGATCAGCTAATGTACGTTAAGGAAGATTTAATTTTACCCCATCATTATACATTCTATGATTTTATTGTGACAAAGGCTAGAGGTAAATCTGGGCCTCTATTCCAATTTGATGTTCGCGACGATATTCGTTTGACAAGTGATGCTTCTGTGGAAAAGGAAGAATCTCATGCTGGCAAAGTTTTGCTGCGCTCATGGTACGAACGAAATAAACATATATTTCCAGCTAGTCGTTGGGAACCCTACGATCCTACGAAATCTTATGATAAATATACTATTAAGGACAAAAAGAAATAAAATAAATATTGGAAAAATATTAATATTTTTCCAAAACAAGTACAAAAACAGCGAAAATCAATCATTTTAAATTTATTATGATTAATCTTTTTAAGGATTTTTAAAAAGTTTTGTTTGTTGAGGGTTTTTTAGCTAGTCTATATACATCCACTTCATTGGTGCTAATGCCAAATCATCAGTTGACCTTAAGCCATATTTTTGAAATGTTTCAAACCTCTTATCTTTTATATTATTCATTTTAGTTTTAAACGTTTCGTCGGTGGCGAAACCACATTAAAAAAAATAAGAAGAATAGTTCTTGAATTGTTTTCATCTTCGCATAAAATATATATGTGTATTGGTCAAAACCCGATTTTGAAAGTTCTAATCTTTGTTTAAAAAAATATATATTTTACCTAAATTTATAATTCTACTCTGTGACTAATGGCATTTTCTTTTCTAGAAAAAAGTGCACCACATTTTGTCCTTTTTATTGAAAATTTTCAATATAACGATTTTTTTAAATAGTGAATTTATTTGAAATTATTGTATCATCATTTACAAGGTAAATTTTTTGTCGTAAGAAAACTTAGAATTTAGTTTTTTTGATAAAAAGTAAAAGAAATGTTACATTTTTTAGAAAGGAAAACGGCATAGCACATTTCCTTCACAATTATAATAATAGTAAATAAGCCGAACCAACCAAAAAAAATTTTATTAATCAAATAGGAAATAAGTTATTTAAATTATGTTTCAATACTATTTTCCTCTAATGCTGAAATCTTTTTATTCTTTTTCTTTATACGCTTTTTACAATCCTTTTCATGTATCTTATACATTTTCAGCTGAGCGTAAAGAAAGCGATTGTGCGTCTGGAGTGATCTCAATTTAGGCAAAAGCCTCTCGTGCATTTTTAACTCCTTATATAAACGATAGTTTTCCTTATTCAGTTGCCTAATTTTTTTTAATTGTTGCTGACATGTTTCGTCTAAAATTTTTACTTGTTCTTGTAGAGACCACTTCCTGGGAGGTGTATAGCTGACTACCAAATAATCGTTTGTTTGAATAAAACGACCCTTAATAATCATATCTTTATTACTACCCTTACGTATTTCAAAATCTTCTACTTTGCCAAATTCTTCTAACGACTCCTCTGTTTCAGTTTCTATTAAAGAGGGTTTAAAATTACTACTATCTTTTAAAGGGTCTTCTGCTAGATAATTATTTTTTATTTCAGCTTGTGGAAACGAAATTTCAGTTTCTGGAAAAGTTGTAACAGAGTCATCATATGTGTCGGGGATGCTAGTTTCAGAAATTTCGGGTGGTGTGAAAGGTAACATTTTTTTCTTTAGCTGATAATCCGTTAATTCATTTTTCATTGTCATAATGTTAGAATTTAATATGCGAGCGTCTGGAAGATTGGGTACTGCAAATTTTGATATTCGATTGCCAAAGATATAACAATTTGGGATGTGTGAGTCACACAAAAAAGCTTCTTTTGTCCTTGGATAAACACCCAAAATACGACTCCATTCAGCTCTTCTAAAGAAACAAAATATATTAGTTCAATTGATGGGTTGGTTAAAGGTTTCTTTTTACAAAATAGTTATATTTTGTTCATATAATTTACCTTCGGGTATCTGTTGGGAAGCGATGTATTCTTACACCCGGTTCTCTTTTACATCCCATAATACATTTATTGGAGATTCTGAAGGACATGGTAAAATCTTTTAATGAGTGTTATTTTTCTACATAAATATAAAGAATATAGTAATATATTCCTGTTGTTTTTTTTTCTCTGTGATCAGTGCTGCCAGGTATTTTCCCCCAAAAAAATTTAATCCCCTAAATTCTACGTATTTTGAAGAAATCCCCTCTAACATAAAAGTTTACATAAACTTATTTTACATAGCGTCCGATTGCTTTTTCGATCAACCAGCCTCTTTGCATCGGCTTGCGCTTTCGGCAGATGAAATAACTGAGGCCCAATAATTGACTTCGCATTTAAATGGCATTTAGCTAATTGCCACTTAAATTTAAGTTATATATACAGTTTGAGTTTTTCAGTGTGAAATTATTGTTTGTATTTAATTACGATAAAAATATGGCAGCCTCACGAAATTCTTAAAGCCGGAAAGAACGAATGTGTGTGACATCCTGGGACTGGCAGTTAAACTAATAAAAATATTTAAAGGTACACTTCACTTCACACTTAAGTCTTTCAAAAATTAATTACTATGTTAATAAAATATTCAACATTTTATTTTACATAAGAATCACAGAGAATTTCATATTAAAGGAAAGGTTATGCATTGATATATTTTAGTTATATCAATTACATGCATGAGCTCAGCTGATTATCCTTACTGTGATTTCTGATTATCAATCACCGCATCCAAAAACAACACAATATTTTTTTATGTATCGTTCAATGCAAATTCATAACAGGTAGACTCGCCTCAATCGGCTTTGAAAAATACCTGTTTTCTTTGTCAAAATCAACGTCAAACACTATATAAATCAAACATAAACAAATTTTGACAAACAAAACAGATCAAAATGCAAGGAGATGCAAGGATCAAAAAATAGTCAGCGGAGCTGTCAAGACCACCTGTTATGAATTCATACATACATATTGTGTGAAATTCGAGTTATAAAGGTTTTTTTACAAAATATTTTTTAAGCTATTGCATAGCTTTTATCGCGGGCTTTGAGCGCGGCGACCGAATCAAGAAATTCCGTAACGAAAATAAAACCTAACACTAAGTTTTTTTTTAAGTATTTGAATTGCCTAGCGTATGTTAAACCCTAAAGTATGCTATTGATTTCATTAACACACAGTATTGCCAGAACAGATTTTTACATGTAGGAACACACAATGGCGTACTTACGAGCAATCGTGGTTGACAAACACTAATTAATTTTAACTTACACCGCAGAACAGAAACAACGTTGTTTTTCGGGAGCCGCTACACTGAAATCATCACACACATGCACGTGTGTATCCATAATAACAATTCCTGAATAACCTACATGTATTGTAATAATAAAAATATTTTAAGCGATATTTATTCAATAAAAGAAAAAAATTGTTTTCTTATCGGTCACCACTCCCAAAAAGTGTAACTTGAATTAATATCAAAGAAAAAACTTGGGAACAAATTTACTTTACCGACGTAGCTCCGATTTAAAAAAAATCACCCTATCTGATAGAAAATTTAATTCTAAGAAAAAAATATAAAATAAAAAAATCCTCGCCAACGCATATTTTCGGAGTTACGGACCCACAAAGTTTTACACATCTTAGGCATTTTCTTGGTAAATTTTTGATTTATTGTAACAATATGGGTATAATATAAAAGATTTTTTGCGTAAACGGCCTTTGGCCGGACTTATTGATTTCCTCCTCCATGTATGTCGAATAGCGGCTTCGCTAAAGAATTATATTCTGCTTAGCCGCCCTTTAACCGCGATTAATGAATAAAGAAACAAAATATGTATGCACATACGTATGTATGTTTGTACATATGTATATGAAGTGATCAAAAAATTACCGTTATTAATGTAAGTACAAGTTATTTTAACAATTTTACTATCATATTCAAAACTAAATCAAGTGGCAATGGATATAAAAAGATCTTCGGAAATTTTTAATATTTTTAATAATTGTTTAAAAGGTCCTGTGCCTGAAGAGGCTATTCCAATTTTGGTAAATTGGGGACTAGTTCCAAAAGAAGGGGACTATTTGTGCAATAATGGTCACCCTATGAAACTTATCCCCAATGATAACATTGATGGATGGATTTGGCGGTAAGTACAAACGATTACGTATTTACAAATTTAAAATTATACCATTGAATTATTGTAGCTGCTGGAAACCAGTTTCAAAAAAAAATCAAAAACAATATACTGTAACCAGAAGATATCATTAAGAAAAAACACTTTTTTTCATAAGGCCCACCTCAACGTTTGCCAAGTACTTATGTATGTATATTTGCCTACCTTTGGTTAGAAAATTTGCCGCTAAATTTCATTATGAGAGAAACAGAGATTGATAGTTTAAGAACAGGTGTAGATTGAAACAATTTTTGCAGAGAAGTAGTGGTGTTTGGCTCGTTCCAATCCAATTTAAAAATTGGAGGCCCTAATATACATAGTCGTTGAAATAGACGAAAGCAAAATAGGGAAACGCAAACACCACAGAGGCCATCATGTGGAGGGACAATGGATCTTTGGCGGAGTGGAAAGGATAAGCGGTAAATGTTTTATGGTTCCTGTGGAAGACAGGAGCCGTGAGACATTATTACCGCTTATCCAAAAGTACATTTCGCCGGGATCTATTATTGTTTCCGATTTTTGAAATGTAAGAATGCTCAACGTAACAACGATATTTTTAACTAATCTATTTTATATATTTTCAGTCGTATGATAATTTAAAATTTCATGGATATACTCACCACAAAGTGAACCATTCAATTTCCTTCGTGGATCACAACCGAAGAAAACATTTCTTCAATGGTTACGTGCAAAAATATATATATTCATCCGTTGGTGCAAAGCATATTTGATCGCAACAAATTTACAGAATTTTTAAAATTAGCAGGGTTGATGTACAACCCCCTACAGCCCAACGATGAACTAGAAAATATTATTTCCATAGCAGAGGATAGTGTGGAAGAGTCAGAAAATGACTCGGAATAGTTTTTTTTTCTAATTTTAATTACAATAAATAAAAATATTTTGAAAATAGTTAAATAATTTGCTAAATAGTTTGTTTTTTTCTTACTAAAGATTTCCTGCGTAACCGCCCTTCAACCAGACTCAGAATCTTTTTCCACCCTGGTATTATCAAAACGGCAACGCCTACTAAAGATTTGCCAAAAACCTACTAATAATCTTGATAATCTTTCATATGATACCCATATTGTCACACTGAATCAAAAATTTACCAAGAAAATGTCCAAGACCTGTAAAACTTTGTGAGCCCGTAACTCCGAAAATATGCGTTAGCGAGGTTTTTTCATTTTACATTTTTTTCTTAGAATTTAATTTTCTATCAGATAGGGTGATTTTTTTTTAAATCGGAGCTACGTCGGTAAAGTAAATTTAAGCCAAAACTTGAATTAATATCAAAGAAAAAAATACTGCTTAAATAAAAAATAAATAATTATAATTGCATAAGTTGATAAAAAAATGCTATGCAATAGCTTTGCCGCGGCAGTCCCCGAGTGACACACGTCTTTTTTTTTATTAAAATATTTGATTTCGAAGTTCTTACAAAAATTTTAGTCTTAAATTTAATTTACCAACCCACCTAAAAATAAAAACTGCGTTTCCGAGACTCCATATTTTCTTCCTATTTTTGAATTTCTATCACGCTATATAATTTTCATTTTATTTGAAAATTCGTTGTTAAACTGGATTTATTCCAAATTATAAGTAATGAAAAACAAAGCCAAATTCGTCACATATTTTCGACTTCTGAGGGAACAAAATGTTCACATTTTATTGGAGACAAAGTCAAATCAAGGGGTTATTATGTTATGTATTTCGATTCGAAAGAAAATTCGTATGATTTCCGTTTCGAATCGAAATATATAACCACCCAGTTCTCTTAATTATTGAGAGTTTATTAATCCGACTGGAAATAAATTATTTAAATTTTGTTTCAATGCTATTTTCTTCTAAAGCTGAAATATTTTTATTCTTAAGTCTCTTTTTCTTGATACGCTTTCTACGATCCTTTTCATGTATCTTATACATTTTCAGCTGAGCGTAAAGAAAGCGATTGTGCGTCTGGAGTGATCTCAATTTAGGCAAAAGCCTCTCGTGCATTTTTAACTCCTTATATAAACGATAGTTTTCCTTATTCAGTTGCCTAATTTTTTTTAATTGTTGCTGACATGTTTCGTCCAAAATTTTTACTTGTTCTTGTAGAGACCACTTCCTGGGAGGTGTATAGCTGACTACCAAATAATCGTTTGTTTGAATAAAACGACCCTTAATAATCATATCTTTATTACTACCGTTACGTATTTCAAAATCTTCTACTTTGCCAAATTCTTCCAACGACTCCTCTGTTTCAGTTTCTTTCAAAGAGGGTTTAAAATTACTACTATCTTTTAAAGGGTCTTCTGCTAGATAATTATTCTTTATTTCAGCTTGTGGAAACGAAATTTCAGTTTCTGGAAAAGTTGTAACGGAGTTGTCATCATATATGTCGGGCATGCTGATTCCAGAAATTTCGGGTGGTGTAGAAGATACCAGTTTTTCGTTCACCTTATAATCCGTCAATTCATTGCTGATTGCCATCATGTTAGTATTTAATTTGCTCGAGGGTGGTGGATTAGGTATTGCATAATTTGTTAATCGATTCCCAAAGATATAACAATCAGAGATGTGTGCCTTGCATAAGTAAACTCTTTTTGTCCTTGGATAAACACCCAAAATACGACACCATTCAGCTCTTCTAAAGTGAAAAAATAAAATAAAGGTTACTACAAGAGTAATTACATTTTCATATGTTACCTTTGGGCGTTTTTTGGAAATCGATGAAGTGTTAGACCAGGTTCTTTTTTACATCCCATAACACATTTGAAGGAATACATGGTTAATATTTTAATTATTAGAAGTTATTTTTCTATACAAATGAATAAAAGTAAACATAAGTACATTGTTCCTGCCACAAAGTATTATTGTATTCAGTATTGAGCATTTGAATACCGAATACTCAACACCGTATATATTTCCCGGTACTCAGTACCCAAAACTAACTACTCCATATGGAAATTCAAAATTTTAATTGAAAATCACAGGGTAGACCAGAGATGAAACTTTGAGGTTACGTTTTCGTCCAAAACGGCTTTTTCCCCTTCTACATTTTGTCAAAAAGAGATAGCTATATAATGTAAGAATACGGGAAAATAAAACAAAAGTAGAACGTTTTGCAAGTAGCAAATGATGAATTATAATGGAATTTATCTCTTCTATAGATGATGAAATAATTCTTAAAATATATTATTTTTATTATATCACCATTAGCATTTTTATGGCTTAAATAATATTTTTCTAAAACTTTTTTTATTGCGCCAGAAATTAATAAGAAATTCTTTGTTTACTACTTTTTGTGTGACAGAGTCAGCAAAACAACAACAATAGCATGCCGTCTCGTGTCACCTCTGGTCTTCTTTGTGTTGAAAATGTTTTAAGAAAAGTTAAGCCACAGGGTAATCAGAGATGTAACTTTGAGGTTATGTTTTGGAGCAAATCAGCTTTTTTGTTCAACTAGTTACTGTTAAAAAGAGATAGCAATATAATGTAAGGATGAGGGAAAATAAACAAAACAAAATTAAGCATTTTGGAAGAAATGATGAATTGTATTGCAATTTACTTCTTCTATATATCACGAATAATTCTTATTTTATATTATTTTTAATGTTATATAACTTTTTGCATTTATATTGCTTAAATTAATATTTTTCTGCAACTCTTTTTAGTGAGTCAGAAATTAATAAGAATACAAAACCACAACAAAACATGAAAAATTCTTTGTTTACTAGTTACTGTGCGACAGATACAGCAATAGCATGCTGTTCGTGTCACCTCTGGTATTACTTTGTGGTTAAGCGCAAATGATTTTTTTATTAAAATGTTTAATTCACGAATCTTATAAGCTAAATAAGATACAAAGGTAAGGCAGAATTAAGGGTTCATTAGTTCTTACTTTTCGTTGCCGTTCTGTGACGTTTGTTTCTGTAGAAAAAATTTGGACTGGGACGATGTAAGAATGAGTTTTGTAAATGTTAGCAACGTTTTTCATTTGACAAAAATATATAAACCTGTACAAATATGAACTAAAATAAAGCTGTCTGACTTTTAACACAAAATTTTTAATATTTCACATCAAAAAGCTAATACATACAATTCTTGGATGCCACTTATTTTTAATGTCCAAAAGAGTGCCTTTATATAATCTGTTTTTGACAGCACCGATATAAAAAATGTCTATTGTTGTACTAATAATTTCACCTGATAATAGGCCTTGCGAACTAAAGCTTTGAAAAAAATTTTATAATTGTCTCTTCTAGTGTTTTTAAATAATTATTTTTCTACCGATAATAAAGCATTTCATTTAAGAAACAAATGTTTTTGTTTGGATCATATGAATTGTGTTGAAATTTTCTAAGCACATATTAAATAAAATTTATTTTTCTATATTTGAAATTTCTTGCCAACAAGCACTTGTTTGGATTGAAGCATGGTAGAATAATACAGGTGCTGTCGAAGCTACAACAATACTGCTTTTAAGTTCGAAGCTGTCAAAAAGCAAAATGGCAAAATGGTTGCATTTTCTGTTCTATAAAGAATTTTCTTTCCTTTCCTTTTCTTATTATCAGTTGATACAAATGTTAAAGTTTGCTTTCTTAGTAGTGTGGGTGGGTTAGTAACACATAATAAAATTTTGACAGAAAAAATGTCCGTTAACGCTTCGACACTACCTGTATTATTCTAACATGGATTGAAGAAAATCTTTTACCAAACTTAATATAAAGGCAAAACTATTAGAGCAGCTGATTTATTGACTATGTTTCCTGAGTGTCAAACTCGATATGAGAAAAATATCAACAATATTGTTTATATATTTTTTCGTTTGACAGTACGATATCATATTTTTCTTGTTGTACTAACAGGCTTACCTTGTTTACTTTTTTGTGAAGATAACAGTCGTCTGTCAATCGTCTTCAACTTAACATATGCTTGTCGGGGATAGTGCGAATCGAATTGTAATTACTGTGCCATACGTATATACATACATATGTGTACACATCGCCGCAGTGGAGAAAAAATAAATTCTTTTTATCAACTAAATTTAATAACATAAAAAATTAGACAAACAAAAATGTACATGTAATTACTCAAATTAGAAATATTTGTCATCGTTTAAGCTTAATGTGTGAATAATATTTTTAGTGATAAAATAAGCGTTATGTTCCCTAAAGGGGTACAAGCAGCAGAAAGAAAATAAATAAGTAGATGTTTAAATGTTTTAATTTGTTAGGGAGGGGTACTGGCAAAATGTTCATTACCAACATTCAGTATTTCTTCAAGTGTTTCAAAAAGTAAACAATAAATAAACTTACAAGAACAGCGCAAAGCTAATCTGCAAAATATTTTTTGGTAAAATCCTACGCAGGCAACCGAATTAAGGTATGTGCTCAATATTATATGTATGCATGTGTGTAGATATGTACATACATATATACATATTTTCAATATGTAGGAGAGGTATTATAAGAATTGATATTTGTTTAAATTAAACTTTGTTTTACACTTAATATAGTGTAACACGAATTTGAATTTAGACGAATTCAATTCTTTTGAAATAAAAATAGATTTTAACTTGCTCTCACTTCAATCTTGTATTTGAGAAATCGATAAATTCGTATTTATATCAGGGATGGCAAACCGAATTTTAAAATTGTACCCCTCGGCTCAAATTGTTTTCTTCAAACGTACCAAAACGCATTTTAAACTTTGTTGTTGAGAAATAAAACTTTTTTTAATTTTCTTTTTGAGATCCTACAAAATGACACTTACACATGCAGAAACGCTATTCTGGGATTCTTATTATAAGAATGTATGATTTTGTTTTTTGGGTATTGAATTACTGTTTGCGCATAGCACAAGAGATCGAAGTCGAAGTGAATATGAACTAGCGGCGGCTCATATTCGCCTGTAGATTATTGATCTGTAAAAAATTGCTAAGCGCACCATCCACTTGCAGTATAATTATATATTTTTTATATTGTATAATAATGTGTACGTCATATTAGATGACACAATGTATTAAAAAAATCAAAGGGTTTTTGTTGCTCAATCAAGAAAAATATGTATTGTACTAGCAACATTGGATTGTACGAATTATGTTTATTTGTTTTGAGAAAATAAAAAGTACCTATTATGTGTACGAATTATGTTGATTTTTTTGAGAAAATAAAAAGTAACTATTATGGCTATATCATTGAATAATGTATACCCCATTGAATGAAAAAATTTACATAAATGCAAAGGCGTATGTATTTTATTTACACAAATAATCGTTTAATTTTACGATTGAAAAATTACACAAAATTAATAGTAGATGTCGTCGGCGGGCAACGAATTCGAAAAGATTGGCCTGCGCCTAATCATCGCCTACTTGGCGATCGGCTTCGCTCACTGAATGTCAGCTGTTCTATATATTTGAATTTACTCTTTTATCTCTGTCGCACGATAATCTGATATATGATGCGTATTTGTATTTTTTTTCATTTGTAATCTGATTGGGGAAAAAAGCTAGTCTAAACTAAAACATAACGTCATTGTATCATCTCTGGTCAACGCTGTGGTAATGTTTACAAACGCGTCGTAACATACCGCCCACAACTGCGATTAGGATTCATTTGAATTTATTAAACACTAAAAACGCGCCAATTCAGCGCGTTTGCTATTAAACGCGGTAATACGAAAAACAGCGCGTTTGTCACAGTTAAAACGAGCTATACCTAGCGCGAAAGGCGTTAAATTGGCAACGCTGCTGTCAAGTTTATAACTATTCCTTTTTATCGATATCGGTAAAATTTTAGTATTTTAAACTTTAAACGCACTATTTCCCATAATTAATATGTTACATACATACCTACATATGTATGTAGTAAAATATTAACATTTTATTAAAACTTAATAAATTTAAAGCAAAAAAAAATGTAAAACAGGTTCATGAATAAATGAAAATACCTATCACAGCCAATCCATATTTGTCGTCATCACAATAAAAAAGTAGTGCACAAAAACGATAAAAATTTAAATTACACATGAGTTACACATGCAGCCAATTACACATGGGATACGCATGAAAATAAAATTGCACATAATATGTGTAATTACACATAAGATGGCAACACTGGTTTCTACCAACAAAATGCGTGTGTTTTTGGTGTTGTAATTTGTTGTAGAATCGCTACCCTACAGATAACGCGACTAGTCTAAACACGCATGTAAAGTACACTCCATAAAGGAATAGTCCAAAAGTAACCCAAATGTATGTAGAAAACATGGTATATTTAACATTACGATGTCCTAGGTCTGGACCATACGGTCCAGTTTTGCATTACAAGAGCAATAAGCTCTTATTTGAAAATGACATAGACAATGACTACATTACATATGTAGGACCATGTTCTAACTAGTCCGTTTCAGCTATAATGGACCACGTAGTCCAATATCATCTGCAGGGTAGTAATAATTGTCCCATGTTATTGTAGAAACAAGCGTACTTGAATAAATACACGTTGATAGCCAGTATGTTTGAGTTATTATACTTAGTACCTACATAATCGTACTTACATATGTATGTACATACGTACTTCTTAATGTTATGGCCCTATTAAAAAGTAAAATAAAACAATTTCATAAAGTAATAAGATATTCGGTTGCAAAATTAATGCGCACATACTACATTATACATACATATTTATGTATTATATTCTTCACAATCAAAAAATCGTATATTTCCGTTTTCTCTCCTTTTACTTTTAATTTTTTATTTACATCCATATGTACATGCATTGCACATATGTATGTATGTATGTAGATATATGCAGCATGTTAGTATGTATATATTTGCATAACATTCAAATTATTAGCGTAACTTATTATTTTCTTAACACTAGTGTTTTTGTTTTAACGGACATTAATTGGTACAGTAGAAACTCGATTCTTGCACGTAATGAAAACCGCGTTCGGTGCAAGTTTCGAGGTTGTCGCAAGTACCGAGTATTAATTTCCCATACAAAATAAAAGGCACATACATCTGTTTAGAATCTAAGTTTCGAATCTTTTAATTTTTGGAAGCTCCGAAGGTTTGAGCGTCTTTCTTCTCCTAGGACCGGATTCAGAATGCGCCACAAATTTCTTTATGGTGTTTTAATTTCTCTTAACACGAGTTATTGTTGTTCTATGCACATGAAAACTTTTGTCTAAGGAACTGGTGGAAAATCCGGCACTTAATTTCTTTAAAATCTCAGCTTTGTCTTTAATTGTCAGCAACGTAAATTTTTTTTGCCATTATGACACCGCACCTCTCAATAGTCAAGCTTAAAACTGATTCAAATTAGAACATTTCATCAGCAGCATAAAACGACGGGGATTTCCCGAAATGTATTCTGTCTAAGAAAACTTAAACAAAGCAGCACGCAAGAGTAATACAAAAATGTTGCAAGTATCGAGTTAAAAATTTTCGGATGTCGCAAGTACTGAGTGCGTAATGAAAAATATTTCTATGTTGCAAGGATCGAGGTGTGCTAGTATCAAGTATGTGCACGAATCGAGTTACTACTGTATTTACATACATATCGTCAACTGTTTTCCAAAAAGCCCTAAGTTAAAAAAATTCAAAATCGACGACTTGATTGATTACGATGGATGCACCAGATTAAAATACATGTCCCTGGAAAATTATACTAATTCTTTAATAAGAAATAAGCTTAAACTGAAGTTAAAAATTGTTGGTTGACTATTAGAGTGTTGTTTGCTTGGCCTTTATGAATTCATATGCCGATATATACATATATATATATATATATATATATATATATATATATATATATATATATAAATTATCAGATTAATAGGTAGTATATTACCCAGTAAAAAAGAAGTATAAGTAATTTTGGTTGTGCTGAATTTAGTGGCTAACATCAAGTTTCAGAATTGGTGGTTTGGTTGGTATCTTCGAATATTTAGAGTTTTTGTTAGTAAAGGATGCTTAGTAATTTAATAATAACATACATATCGTCATATGAAACGTAAAACCATGTAGAAAACCAAAATATCAAAATAGCTTTTTTATTGAATATTGTGTACCATGTGAATATGCACGTTCCTACAAACTACAATATTAAATCAAAATATACTTGGTGAGTCTGTTATTTTATGCAATTTTTTAAGAAACTTTTTTTCAGGTTGCTTACTTAAATATTTTATTAAGCTTCTTCCCTCTCCTGTAAAATCGAAAAAAGTGCAGTTTCATGGTTTTACGTTTTATATGTACATACATACATATGTGCATATATCGCCAGCTCATTATTGGCTGCATACGAAATGGGTAAAAAGGACAAAGAAGGTTTATATATAAAGTTTTCTCAGCGTTTTAAGCTATTGCATAGCTTTGAGCGCGGCGACCGAATCAACAAATTCCGTAACGAAAATAAAACCTAACACTTGTTAGGTTTTTGTTTTTTAAGTTTTTGAATCGCCTAGCATATGCTAACCCCTAAAGTATGCTATTGATTTCATTAACGTACAGTATTTCCAGAAAAGATTTTGACATGTAGGAAAACTCAAAATGGCGTACTTACGAGCAATCGTGGTTGACAAAACATGATGTGCACAAGCAAGTAGGTTTTTAAGCGGTATTTTCCAAATATTTAGAAGATATCAAGTCTCAAATTTATGTTTCTTATTTCAGTTACCATAAATCTATAGTTTCAATGATAAAAATTCCTGAATAACCTGCATGTATTGCAAGATAATAAAAATATTTTAAACGATATTAACTTCTCATCTATTCAATAAAAGAAAAAAAAATTGTTTTCTTATCGGTCACCACGCTCAAAAAGTGTAACTTGAATTAATATCAAAGAAGAAACTTGAATTCATAAAAATTCAAAGAAAAAAATACTTCATAAAAAAAAATAAATAAATAATTATAATTGCATAAGTTGATAAAAAATGCTATGCAGTAGCTTTGCCGCGGCAATCCCCGAGTGCCGCAAGGCTTGTTTTCTTGTGAACTCTCATGGATGTAGTTAAAATTTAATATTATTTTATTGAAAATGTGTTCTGTTTTGTGTTGTTCCGAATATGCGATTTTTTCAAAAATTTTTATCTGCAAATAATTATGCGTACATACATACATAATATATATTTACATATGTTCAATACTGACACTTAAATTCTACAAAAAATAAGTACATACGATTGGCAGGCATCTCTTACTAAATTTTATAAAGAAAAATAAATTGATTAATTAATCTAAATTTATTCAATATACCATGAATGCATACAAATTTAACAACTAAAATGGTTAAAATAACAAAATAAAAAAGGTACCAAAAAGGGGTAATGAGCCGCATACTTATTCAACATACATGCCTTCCATCACTTGATTTTTTGAATACTCTTTACATATATATTTGTCCCTTTCAACTACTATAAGGAGCATAGGTCCTTTTCGTTGGTGATAATGCCAAATCAACAGTAGACCTTAAATTATATTCTTGAAAAGTTTCAAACCTATTATCTTATACAAAAACTTTTAAAAACTCAATGAGAATTTTAAAATTACACAAGTATAAGCATAGTAGGCTTTGATACTTATTCAAAAAACCGAACAAACAAATTACATTCGATATGAATCTAATTGTATAATGTTTGCATAAAAATTAGTGCAAAAGTTAATGGTGCAGTTAAGTCAAAACTACTGTAGCCCACTTTTGCAGTGTCTTCTGTCACTGTTATTTGGTATTTATTCGTATAAATAGTGTTGCGCATGATGATCATGATTATGAAAATAATGATGATCATCCCAATGATGACTCAACTGAAAAAGTTAATGAAAATCTTCAATCAAACAAGTTAAATGAAGAATTTCATATGGGAATGACCGAATGTAATGATGAAGAAAGAACGAAAATGCAATAAAACAAAAAGCAAAATCAACTCAAATAAATAAATAACTAGTGCTGGCAAAGTATTGAGTAGTGGGTACCGAGTATCGGGTGTTTCCTTTTTCTTACTACTCAATACTCAAAGTAGTTACTCGATACTTTTAGAGTTGTATTTTTAAGCAAGTTGAGTGGCTAAAATAGCGCATAAAAATACATCACTGTATAAAAAGACAACTAGGTCAAAGATTCTTTAATCAAATCAAAACTAAATATATTTTTTGAGAACAATTAAATTATTTCTTAAGTTGTTTCCCAGCAGGAAAAGTGGTAATTGATTACATATGTAATGGAAGATATAATGTATTATTTTCCAAAGCAAAACAATGCAATCCTTTCGAAGCGAGAAGGTAATTTGATCACACACAAAAATTACACATTGCTTATCACGTATATTACCACTTCTTTGTTTGTTCATTGAGAATTCATTACTTTCCTAGGACATGTTCTCTGTTAACAATAATGAATTCTGGAATGAAAAATTATACATGCTGTACATTACTCTCTCGTTTAGAATTCATTACCTTTTCTCGCTGGGTTTGTTGTTAACGTATAGCTCTTCATTTATTTTTTATTTAATAATAAAAGACATACAAAACCAATATTAGTTGAAGATCTATTTTTAATTTTTGTAGAAACTACTTCAATTTCCAGATAAAAACTATGCGTTACATATTCAAAAAATCCGCTAAAAGTATCGAGTAGTATTGAGTACCCAAATGAAAAGTATTGAATATTATTGAGTAATGAAAAGTAGTAGAACTTGCCAGCACTAGTACACACAATGTGGATGTGTTTATGATGACACTTATGTATGCATTTTTTCGCTTAATGCCAATATGTAATACTAAATTTGCATACAAACTATAAATTGAAAACGTGTAGGTATACATGCATACATATGTAAATATTACACGCAGGAATTATTTTTAAAATATAAGTATGTAAGCATGTACACTAATAAAATTAAAGTTTTTGCGATCCGTCTGGATTTCAAAATTTTTATTGGGGTTTGTAACTCCAACGAGTTTTTTGGTAGGATAAATGTAATTCCTTAATTTCTCCCAATTTCCACAATTTTTGAAGATAAACTATTACTTGGGGATAATTCCTCGTTACTTGGCCACGTAATAAAATCATTTGCAGTTCTGAAATTTATATGTACATATGTACATATATGTATGTAAACCAGAAAATTTTAAGTTATATCATTGTAATCAAATCGTATTAAACAGGTGAAATTATTAGTACAAAAATTACAACAATACAAGAACAACAGGAATTTTTTATATTGGTTCTGTCAAAAACATCTACAGAAAAATATAAAGGCAGCCTTTTTGACATTAAAAATAGAAATCAAAATCAAGACAAAGAAATCAGCTGCTGTAATTATAGTGCAACCTCGGTGAACGCAACCAATAGAAATTTTGGGCTGTTGCGATAACTGAGTTGTTGCGCAAACCAAGTCACAAATTTTTAATCATATTTTTCTATTTAAAAGCTCATTTTAAACCAATCAAGAATTTTATAAAAGAATAGCTAAGGTTAGCTTTTAATAATCGTATTTATTTGATTAAAATAATGAATAAAAACAGAAAATCAAAATATACATTTAATAAAAAATTAATAAAGTACACATTCAAATATATGTATGTTAATTTGTACTGATGGTTGTTATCGAGTTAAAGATTTTTAAGGGAAAAAGAAAGAAAAAAATATTTGTAATTTGGAATGAATTTCCGTCATCCCACGTTACTGAGAGAACACTGAAGATGGCACATAGCCGAAACCGGTCTGTTTATCAACCAAATTTGACGTGGGATGACGGAAATTCATTCCAAATTGCATCAAACCCCGTCGGAAGAAAAACACAACACTTAAAAAAATATTTGTCATTCTTAGAATAACGGTAAATCAGAAAGACTATTGCATAAGATTTTACAAACACGTTTTAGTTTTGAATTTATTTATCAAAAATCAAACTAAAAAAAACTAAAAAAAAGCCTTACTTGTTCTGCAAAGTTGCGTTAATTGAGGTTTTGTTTTTTGAAAAGTTGCGTTTACAGAGTCACCAGTGTTAAGAAATTGGGTGTTGCGTCAAGCGAGGGGTTGCGCATATCGAGGGTTGCATTCAACGAGGCTGCACTGTATGTCACCTGGTTAATATGCCTTAATTGAAATTGAGTCCTAAAACATGAAAAAATATTGAGCTAAAATTGAGATATGTGGTGTATTGAAAATTTTACCCCCTTTTTGATGTCGCGTCACGTATGCATAGTCCATACTGTACATACATATAGAGCAATTATTTGCTCTCCAATTTCAGTGGGAATTACTCGTTTTCATCATGTAAAGACAAGTCCGGCGGATATTTGCCAAAGTAAGCGTATCCTACATATGTACATATATTTTTGGCAAATGCATAGATATTTAGTGTATAATACAGACCATAAATAAATTAAATATGATCCCATGTATGTACATATTTCCGTTCCGGGAATTCCCGGGAAAATCGTTTATTTTAGTTTACTGCTCGTTTAGCGTATCAAAAATCTATTTATGTATGTGCTTTGGATAAACATTACATACATACGCATGTAAATGTACATATATATGTACATACAGACTACAAACATATATATCGTTAGCTAAAATGCAAAAAGGCGTAACTAACGAAAAATTCAAAATCGAGTTTTTGATTGATTATTATGAATGCCATTAAACTTTATGTCTTGAAAAAACGTTACCCTTCTGCGATCAAAAATTATGCTTTTATTAACAAAAAACAAAGGGACGTAACTAAAAATATTTATATGTTTATATGATAAATGCAAAACGACGTAATTACACTCTTTTTTCTAACAAAATATAATGAAATGGTTTTCTTTGGCAATTGTTTGAAGAACTGCATGGACGGATTATCATCGCATGCTTTTCTGACGTTGGTCAGTAGAATATCATTTTCATATCAAGAAACGTTGACTAAAACGACTTCAATATCAAATTGACTAATTTAATTTCTTTGTATGACTAATATCCCTTTAGACTCAAGCGACTAGCAACAATTGCATGCTTTTTCAACTTTAAAGAAAATAATGGGCTTGTCGTTGTTTGTCGAAAATAACGTTTTCATACAAATTGAATTTCAATATTTCACAAATAAAAAAATATAATGTAATATTATTGCTGTACAAAGCAAATATTTTTACGAAATATTGCAATTATTGTCTTTATAGCGATTTCTCAGCAAATTTGACTAACTTTCGACTACGATATTCGTAATACGGCACAATATAAAAACTATAGTAATCCGGGAACATCTTAATTCATATTTAAAAAATGTTTAATTAAACTATATAACTGAATTAACTTATGAGTAATATTATGTATTATATAAAAAACTCAAATTAAAAATTAAAAACCTTTAATTTCAAATTCTTGTTAAACTTTATTTTAAACAATAAACTGAATTTTTTTATAATCAATTATTAAAATACCGAAAACAAACATTTCATAAAATACTTCAATTACATACATATACATATGTTTAAAATTATATTTTTGTTTTACGCCTCTCTGCATTTTAGGTAACGATATATTTTTTAAAACACATTTTCTTAAAATATATTTGACAACAATATTTTTTTTTTTTTGGAACATATGTATATAGCTCACACACAAACATGTGTATGTATACATTTGAAAAAGAAATTTATGTTTATTGTATTTTTTTCAATGAAAATATTTTAAATATGTTTTAAAATAATCTCTTGTTCTTTTTTACATAATTTATTTTGAATCTTTTTGTTGTTAAGAATTGCTTAAAAAATCACATAGATTCAGCCCAGTTAGAATGACTTCCAAACGTATCAATACAAAGACTTTGTCACACGTATTCGTTCTTTCGTTCTAAATGTGATTGTACGAAAGAAAGAATATCTGGCTGGCCCACTAAGTCGATCGAATTCTTCCTTGCGTACAATTACATTTAAAACAAAAACAAATTTTAAAATTTCGTTTTTGTTTTATATATAATTGTACGAAAGAACGAATACGTGTGACATTGTGGGCCTGGCAGTATGTGTGACATTGCGGGCCTGCCAGTAAGTGCTTTTTGAAATTCAAAAGTTGTCAAAAAGTCGTCTTTCAAACAAAAAATTTTACTTTCGACAAGAAAATTTGCTAAAAAAGTTATATACATACATATACCCCGCGATCTTTCATTACAATTGGGGTTTTTCCTCCATGTTTTAGTTTCGGGAATAAAAAAAGTATGAATTTCTATTGATTTTTTATACGAAACTAGGGTGTTGTTTTTGTAACCCAAGTAGCATGGACGATTAGAAAATTTGTAAGGAAATCACTAAAAAAAATTGAGTGCTTTTCATATAAATTTTCTGATCGTCCAGGCTACTTGGATTACAAAAACCACACATAAACTACGAGCAAAATAAACCTTTAAATAATTTTTAATTTTAAATTGAGCTTAATTCTAAAACTATTTCACAAACAAACTAGTTTCTAAAGAAAAGACAAGGCAGATTCACAATTCGCCTTGGGAAAAGAGATAAAAAAGTACAATTCACAACAACAAAAAGTTTCAAAGTAAATTAGGTAGACAAGAACTAAGCCCCGCTATTTAGAAAATGCCTTGTTCCAAGAATAAGAAAAGTACTCATAGTCTGCTTATTCCTTAGTTTTGGGCGAATGTTCAAAACTGATTTGGATATTTAGACATAATAAATAATGACCCAAAAAGAAATGGACACTTACATTTTGTGGAATTGCATATAAACTTGCCGAACATTTTTTTATTTTAAAACAATTATTTTAAATGATTTAATTTCATTATAGAATACTGCTACAAATAAAAGTTTAGAACATTTCGGTTACAAATTTATTGTTACGAAATTGACTGAATAAGCTGATAAAACACAAAAAAATAAAAATAAATACCAGCTAATTCGAGCCACACTTAATACACTTTTTATATACATATGTACATACAACATACATACATAGATATGTGAAAAATCTTTGTATTGGGAATATTGGAATACAAAGGCGTCGTGTTTCTTATTGGAATGGACGTTGTACATATTAATTGGCAAAGTAGCAATTAATAGTGGACTGGGAAAAAATATAAATATGTATCTATATGTACATATATTCCCTCTTTATAGTTGTTAATGGATTTTCATATTTGGTATAGTAATGTTTGCATGTACAGTAGCGAGCAAAAGTGAGCACACGCTTAGAAGTTTAATTGAAAAGTCCTTGTTAAAATTTAAATAAGCCACCAAATAAAAAAAATTTTTACCATTAATTCTTTGTAAGTTTTTTGAAAAAAAACGGTTAACAAAAAGTATCAAATACAAACGTAGGAATGAAAGAGAGGCAACGATATAAAAAAATCCGTATTTGCTCAGTTTTGCACGATTTGTTTACAATAAAGAAAAAAATACTGTGGCTGTTTTATTTGATATTAGTGACAGAAAAGTGTTTAAAAATGAAGTATCACTCATTGATTGAAATTATGAGGAAAATAATTGTGCAGTTAGAAAATAGCGTCTCCTAGGAAAATTGCTGAAATTTTAAATATAAGCCAACGTGCAATACGAAACGACGAAAAGTAGTTCGAGCGCCGAATTTTGAAGGTCGGCCACAACTCCTGTTGGACTCAGATGCTCGCATGATGATACGGGAAATACATAAAAACAGCTCTTTGACACCAAAAACAAGCAACAGAACTATTTAATAAGGACGTCAGTGAGTGCACCGCTCGTAGAGCACTGCATAGAATCGGCTATAAAGCAGCTATCAAAAAGAAAAAACCTGCTTTGTCTGCCAAAAATATCAAGGCACGTCGAGAATTTGGTAAAAAGTGTAGAAATTGGAGCGTTGAGGAATGGAAACCCATGATTTGGTTGGACGATATAATATTTTATCGTTTTCAGTCCGACGGAATAAGCTATTATAGGGGCCGACCTACAGAAAGTATCAAAATGCATCACGTAAACCAAACTGTAAAACATGAAGGAAGTAATTTTATGGTGTGGGGATGCTTCAATTGGTGGCAGACGGGCCCACTCTTACAAATTAGTGGCATAATAAAAAAAGAGGACTACTTAAATATTTTATAGTCCAATTTGCCAGAATTCGTAGACATGAGTCCTTACCCAGAAAATAGAGTTATCCTCCAGCAAGACGGTGATCCAAAACACACCGCTAAAATTGTTAAAGAATGGCTGTTGCAACAAAAATTTTGACTAATGGATTGGCCCGCACAAAGACTAGACGCTAACCCAATTGAGAATTTGTGGGCAATTGTAAAAAACCGCCGGGGAGCATGGAGGAACTATGGCAACGGATACAAGACGAATAGAACAATATTCATCGCGCATTTATTCATTTGAGTATGCTCAAACGCATTAATAGCGTCATAAAAAACAAAGGGCTATGGACAAATAATAAAAATTATTAGTGTACGAAACGTGCAAAAGAGTGAAAAGACGGATTTTTTTATGTTGTTGCCTCTCGTTCATTCTTATGTTTGTATTTGATACTTTTTGTTAACCTTTTTTTAAAGAATAAATGAGAAAAGTTTTGTTTTATTTGGTGGCTTATTTAAATTTTAGCATGGACATTTCAATTGAACTTGTAAACATGTGCTCACTTTTGTTCGCTACTGTATGTACATACTTATGTATATGAATTTTCATATGTGTAGGTACATATGTACCAACATAAGTACGTACCCATTTTTAAACAGAACCAATTTAAAAAGAAAAATACAAATTTATGAAGAATTATACAGAAAAATTTTTTTATGAATACATACATAAGTACATTAATATGTTTGTATCCACCAAACCAAATGTTCCGATTTCGTAAATACATATGTAACGACTGGTCGACAAAATCTTCCGATTTCGAAATCGAAATATTACCGATATTGTAATGATTTTGGCTGCCTTTCTAAAGGCCAAGGCACATAGAATCCGTCGTAAGTCATACGTTGCTGTTTTCAACTGACATTAAAGTATCGGCGGAGGAGGTTGACACAATGAGTACTTTGTTGACGGACATTAAATCAGCTTCATTTGATTAAAGTACACATTTTCATTAGAATTAGAGGATATTCAGTTTTTTATTTAATTTTAATTTTTATTTAATTTAATTTTGTCACCACACAACACAAAAAGCTTAATAAAAACAAAGCAAAAAAAAATAATTTTTAAAGTATGTACTCAACGTACGTTAAAAGTTGCCCAACTTTAGTACTTTGTGTTGACGGAGACGTACCGAATGTGACAAAGCTCATAAGAAAACCTGTATTTCAACTTATTTGTCAGTTGAAAAAAGCAACACACCTATAACGTACGACGGATTCTATGTGCCTCGGCCTTAAACGTCTGTATGGAACGTCAAAGCAGTGTTAAGATCAAGCAATTATACTTTATAACACTGCAAATCGATTGCATTGTCTATAAAAAGCATTGCCAATTTAAGCAATGCGATAGTTGGGTTTATTTGGTTATCAGCTGCGAAATAATTGACTAGAAATGCTATACTTTTGTCAAAGTTTGCGTGGTTGCGTTTGGGAATACGTGATAATGTCGCACTGCAAAGCAACATGCGCTTAGGAAGGTAAGCTTTTTATATGAAAGGGTTGACATGACTTCGCAACGATATGTAGGTACGAATTAGCAACGGTGTGTAGTTATGAAATCGCAATGATATTTACATATATTTATAATCAATTCGGTTTAAATTGATCATATTGTATCAATTTTATAAATGTGTGCTCGGAAACAGAATCTAAATAAAAACGCAAGTATTTACAATCAATGTTTGTAAATTTAAATTCACCATCCGAAAGCATTAAGCGTTTGGTGTTCAATATTTTACAAATAACGTTTTCGATTTGAAGACTTTGAACTTCTTTACCGACAACATTAATTTCTTCATCTTTTAAAACAAATTTCGTAATGAAATATATTTTGTTGTTGACATAGCAACAATTATCTTTGAATTTCTTTAAAACAATCTAAAAACTTTTCACTTTTACTTACATTTGTATATATTTTTGAAAAAGTTTTGTTTGGACAAGCTTACATTAAATAAATAGGTATATCCGATAGACAGTAGTTTTGACAAATTACCGAAATGTCTTAACGAATTCGTCACGATAAGTCTGACTTCAGGGAAAGTCTAAACCTTTGGTTTGGTGGGTATGTACTATCCCAGCAAACTAAAATGATTCAGAAATCACTGGTAACAAGCTTACCAACACAAGCCTTAGGCATAGAAAAGCATTGTAAATACTATTGTAAAAGGCTTATTAAAAATTGTTTAATAATGAAAACTAAACCCTTGTGATAATATTTCTAATTATAGAATAAGCTTACAAAAAAATGTTTTCTAAGCATGTTTATAATAATCTTATATTCGTATGCATGTTAGTTTGATTTTTTTGAAACTGTGTATCTGTCTGTGGCATCGTGGCTCCTAAACGCCTGAAAAAATATGAGAACTGAATTATAATATATAATTAGATTTTCTTACGGGTTTTCATCAAATGTTCGGATTAATAATGTCTGCTAAAATTTATTACATATTAACTATAATATTTTAATTAAAATATTATTTATTAATACATTTATATGTATGTACGTGTTTTACACATGCATGTGAACATATATCAATTAATAAATTAAAAAACTACCAACTTATTATTGTGTCATAATAATACGTTTGCTGTTTGCTGTCATGTCACCACGCTTCTTTTGCATATACATACATACATAAATACATAAATATGTACATACCTGAAAGATTTGTTTAATTTATTATTAATATTAAACCTTTGCTCACAGTTTCAGGATTTCTGGTTACTTTCCTCATTAAATAAATAACAGACTGTGAGAACATGAAATTTTTAATGCAGCCCTGATTATGATACATTTCTGCAACTCCCTGATCATCAAGTGCATTGTTTTTAAAATTTAATTCACTATTTGTTTTGTTTTCTGAATGGAAAAGCTTTTGTTTATATTGTTTTAAATTTCACATAAAATAAGTGTTTGTACAAATAACTTCAGCAAACTTTTTTAAAATTTAATAAATACGTGATAATAATTTGTTATGCTTTAAAAACATGCGATTTAAAAAATGCTTTGCAGGATTTTTTCATATCTATGTATTGTTAAAATATTAATTAAAGTAATTAATAAATTAATAATCTAATGAATAACCAAAAAAATGTTTTCGATCAAGGAAGGTCGTGCTTAAACAATAAAAAATTTGAATGATAAAGCTGTTTTTTGTGATGTATAGTTTCTATATTTTAGGTTAGACTTATGTCCTGCTAATCTAGTTTTAAGTTTATTTTTGTTGGGCCTACCTACATAAACTTTATCACAATTTTCATTATCATTACCCTGACATGGTATTTTGTAAACAACATTAGATATATCTAATTTTATGGAAAATTTAAATAACAATCTCCTCTCAAGAATTGAGTAAGTATAAAAAATAGTTGCATGAAATTTTCACATATTAATTAATTCAACATTATTAACTCGAAAATCTTGTTTTTTTGAGTTGTGACTATGTTGCAGCAAAGGCCTCGATATGTATCAATTGTTGCAATGTTCACATAATTTTTGTTTCAACATTTCGTTACAAAAGCCAACAGCCACACCAAAATTAATCGAAATCGGAGATGGTGAGGTGCAACCGTTAACTGATTTGATATGGAATCACTCTATTATTACAATATTTTATTGTTAACGTTGAGTTTTATGATCGTAAAACTTCTTTTTATGTGTAGCTTGTGCTTCTTATTTACCTTGAACTTAGCGTTGAAGTTCATAAAACTGAAAAACAAGTACTACAGACAGTCGTTTTATAAACTAGTATTTTTATTAATAACTTAACACAACTTCTTTCAGCCCACCTCTACTTGTGGGCAATATAAAACTAGGTTCATTAGGTTTCTTCTGGCTTTGTAACGAATAACTTCATTCTTCTTTCGATTAACTTTATTTAAATTTCTTACATGTTTCCTTCTTAACAAACGAATAATTAGATGCAATTGTTTTAAACTTGAGTTGTAAATGATAATTCTTGATTTATTGAAAAAATATTTTTCAAATGATAAAATCAAGGGTGCAAAAGATTTAGATTTCAAATCGCATGGAATTAATCAACAATCAACAAGTGCATCTATTTTTTACAGTAGTACAACCGTACAGTTTAGAGTAGTAACGTTATTATTTATTATAAGTATTTTTTAACATTTGCTCTTTATTGTTGTGCTTAAGTCATGCACTGGAAACTCGAACAAATCGTAAAGAAACGTAAAATAATAACACAACAAACAATTGAAAAATTCCCCTCAAGACAACAAGATAAGAAAATGGCAAAAACTTTCTAATAAATTTATGAGAAATGTGTGTAACTTAATGGTAGAATTGCAGCCAACATTTGTATTTATTTGTGTTTTTACGAGGGCAGCCGTAGAAATAAGCAAACTAGCTTTGTGGGGAACTTTGCAAAATTCCAGTTGCCAACAATAGAATGAAATATTATTAATCTTAAAGTTTACGAATTCGACGTTCTTACTTTACTTTACAGACTGAAGTAAAATGACACATAGCCTATTATTATTATTCCGCGTCCTGGTGTCAGTTTGAGGACACCCAAGTAAGTGCTTTAGGATTCTCTAGCACCGCAACGGTATGTGAATCTCATTTGTTTGCGTTTTCAATGTTCCGTCATAGTATGTCGTACAGGCTTACGAAATCATACACTACTTATGTATGATAACTTAAACCTATAACGCTATCCGGGAATTAGCGGTACGCAGTCCCAACTTACTAGTCGGTAAGCTGGTATGATGCGATGAACAGTTGCAGCTAGTCGTGGTTCAAATTTTTGATAAATAAAATATAAGATATGGGCAACAATGTCGCCTGGTAAATTATTATGATGGAATAAAGTTATTGTTACCCCTTCCAAGTTATAAATCTGTCACATGAAGATTCAGGAAACATTTTGAAGGTCTAGTGATGAGGTCCATAGTGAATGGAGTGTGATAATATATCCCAGCAAAAAAATTACGTGAAAAAAGGAGTTCAGTCATGAGTTATGCTGATTCTTTACTGATTCAAATCTATGTGAAAACGCATGATTTAGTAGCAGAGTAGCGTTTCATTGAAGGTCATTTGTTTATATTAATAAAGTGCTCGTTATTCGGGCTTATGACCAATGAAAACTCGATGATTCTACTACGTTTTTTCATGTATCTATAAATAAGAAACTTAAAATACGTTATCTTAGAGCCAATTTAAGCTTAGAGTACTCTATTCAAATTTGCGAAAAATGTTGAGCAACATTGATTATTTCGTTTGAAAATTTTTACTACTGATGAGTGGCGACAATACCACGATTTATAATAAATTTATCGGTTTTATTGGCTTCAAATGGGCAAAATTTTTTTTCTTATAAAAACACGTGCTTATTTAAAAAAAAGATTAGAACAAATGGACAACAAAATAATTTTAGGAGCTTGTACTGCAATGTATCAATTAATGCAAATCGCAGCTACTCCTGAGAGCTCATTGAAGGCACACTTTCTGCAAAGAGCACTCACCTTCATTTTATTCTATATTTACATTATTTTCCATTATTTCAGGACAGCAAACTCAATATTAAAACCATAACGCCAAGAAATATCTGTTTAGCTGTTGTTTGCAATTTCCCACGAAATAAGTGGTGCTTACATTATTTCGCAGATTTGAAAAATATCTTGGCAGAAACATTTTGTGGTTGAAAAAATAATGCTGTCAGAAACATTTCGTCTGTTTTCACAAGATGAACAGAGTACAACTTCGGACATATTATTTTGCAATTATTTCGCATGAATGTTTTTATATGGACTTTTGGCAGCAGTTCGCACGAAATGATGAACAGAGAACCATGCTTTAGCTGGGATACGAACCCACGCTCTTCTGACTTCAGGACATGTTCTCGACAACTGAGCCATTCTCTCTACACTTATATATATATATATTTCGGAAAACTTGTTTTATTGTACATACTCCTAGAAAATACATATATGTACATATGCCTATTTGTTCTTTAATTCCCTTTTTCATACTTTTTCGCTGGTTAATTAATGCAATATTTGAAACATTTTTATCTAGTAGGATTATAGGTTTATTAAAATTTATGTTGTGAAATCATGAAAACACAATTTCATTTGGAACTCATTCATTTCTTGTTTCCTGGGAAAGTTTAAAAACTAAAAAAATACGCCATTTATTTAACTTCATCATAGGATAAGCAATACATGTGTTTGATGATAAAACTACTCAAAAGTTTCAAGTAAGCTTATTGCTCTTTCATATCCCATTTATGAAGCAGTCCAGCAATACCTTCTTAATCTTATAGGCTCGTTTACTTAGAGCTATCAAATATTCGACACATTAAAAAAAATGATTTTGGAATAATTTAAAACCTGTTCGAATAACCGGATTTTATTTTATGTTAAGGGTTATAGTATTGAACGAAAATTTTTGCATCGTTAAGTATAAAAATGAGAGTCCAAACATTTTTGGATGATTTGTTTTTTAAAATTTATAAATTATTCAAATTAAATATTTAATTTTTAAAATATTAAAAATAAAAATATTTACCAGTCCCAGGATGTCACATGAGTGTGAAGTTAGCTCCGTCAGTTAGCTCCGTTTGTACCTCTTGCTGTTAAGTTAACATTGCTTTAACTAAGGGATTGTTAAGTTTACAGAATTAAGTGTAAGTCGAGATTTGTTCGCAAAAGTACTAAAAATTCCGCACATTATTTAAAGAAAAAGAAAATTAGTAAAAAAAATATATTTTTTTCAAAAATCTAATTTTTTTTAAATCTAAAAATTTACGCAATTATATTTTTTTTTGGAAAACTAGTTAAAAGATCACATAATTAAATAAGAGGGTTATTTTTTTAAGAGGAAAGTTACGAAAAACCCAAAACCTAATTTAACATATATTTCCGATGTTGAAAAATGCGAAATTTGAAATTTTCACAGATAGACATTTTTAAAAAAATCGAAAATTCGAATAATTCGAGAAAAAAAAATTTGTCGAAAAACTCGAAGGCCGATTCGAAAAAACCGTAAAATTAAAAAAAACTCAGTTTGTCGAATAATTCTAGAAACGGTTTGACAACCCTGCGTGTACTGTAAGTAATAAATACATAAAAATAATTATTTGTTACTCTTATTTCGTCAAATATTTTCCGCGTTTGATTTGAAGCTGTAGTGCTGTAGTTTGCGATGTTTATGTGTTATCCGAGACTTTTATGCGTGTTCGGACTTTTACTACATCAAGATAGTGGTTCGAATCAGAAGGGTCATTATGTATTTCGATTCGAAAGAAAACATTTTCGAAACACTATGTATGAGCTATAAAAATTCGAATGATTTCCGTTCCAAATCGAAATGCATAATAAAATCCCTAAACAAGTATATTTTATATGTCAAAATCAGCAACTTTACTTACTTTATAAATTAAATAAACCTTGTTTCGTACAGCCAATATTCTGTATGAGTACCTTCTATATATTAGATTTTTTTTTTTAATTTTGCCGAGCGCACGTCATGTGAAGAGTTAAAATTTAGAGAACGTTGACAATTTCACCCACAGAGATACATATATAATTAAAATTCAGGGATCTTATTTCAAATTCCTTGAGTATTCCTCGTTAGTTAGGATAATTATGGGATTGCCCTCTTGTGTGTTTGTATATAGCACATTCACATAATAATAAACAAGAGTTGAAATTTGCAATAAAGCGATTAATGTTGTTATCAAATCTGTGTGTGCATTGTTGCATTCACATCATCTCTATTATTTTAACATTCGCTTGTTATTCACTTTTGAATAACTACTTACATCTTAAATTTTTCTTTTAATTTTATTTCATTGTTACTGATTGTTGATTACTTTGACAATGACTCCGCTAGCTACACTTGCTCATTTTCCATATTATTTGTGGCTTTATTATTTGTGTAAAATCGAAGATCATAAAATATACATATGTAAAATAATTTTAAAGCCTTCAGTATTTTATATAAATAATAATAAAACATGTTTCATTGCTTACATACATATTTAAATACAAATTTTGTTACTGCCAATTGCTTTGTTGAACATTATATTTTCGAACAGGAATATGCAAACTTTGGTACATAATTTATTTAAAAGAAATATAAAATATTAAATATTTTTATATTTTTACACGAAAAAAATAGCCGCGGAGGCTTGTGTTAAAAAAGTTTGTTGCATTCACAAAAAATAAATTAATTACAAGTTATAAAAAAATAAATTTCAAAACATCCGTGACCAAACTTTTGTCTGAGCATTAAGTTTTGCTTCACTTTACCGAGGTCTTTCAGAACAAATTACAAAAACAACGATGTTTAGTTGAAATTAATTGATGTTAATTTTTTTCTTGTTCCTTTGGAATATTGCCTTATATCCAATTCTTTCTGGCGTTACAAACTTTAGCCAAATAATAATCACTTTGGATTACAACCACAAACAACCAATTTAGTTCCAAAAATTATCACATTAAATAAACAAATAGCTGCTTGGCTTGTGCCCAAATAGCATACCGACTACCTGTAGTAGAAAAATATCATTCTTGGATTTCTAAATAAACTGTTCAAGGCGAATTTAAAACCAGAAAAATGTACGAAAATGCACCCTTTTGATAATGAACAATGATACAACACAGTGAGTCAGCTGTGCTTTCGTCTTCACTTGGTATGAATTCGCCTTGCTTGAGCCTTGCAGTGTTTGCTGTACTTTGTTACATAATTAGTTTAAAATCAGCTGATTATTTTTTGCCCCTTGCATCTCCTTGCATTTTGATCTGTTTTGTTTGTCAAAATTTGTTAATGTTTGATTTATATATAGTGTTTGACGTTGACGTTTGACAAAGAAAGCAGGTATTTTTCAAAGCGAATTGAGGGGAGTCTACCTGTTATGAATTTGCCTTGGTTTAAAGTTATCAAATACATAAATCAAAAACTCAATTGGGTGTCAAAAAACTAACGTACTTAAGTGTTAATCAAACTTAAAAAGTTTGTAAAATAAAGTTAAGTAAAAATAAAAAATAAAAAAAATTAGAGAGGAAAGTAAGTAGTACATGAGATAAAACCAACGTGTAACAATAGTTTAATTTAACGTTTATTGCTGGTGGTAAAATTAGAATATTGATTGTGGTGAAGTTGTGTTTGGGCAAATGGAAGACACTGTTGTTGACGGATTATATTTAATGAAGGAGTTTCTTTATTTTATGGAGCTGTAAATGTTCACTGTTTGAAATAGCGATTTACTTGCATTATTCGCTAGTCCTGTGGGGTTAGATTTATGCAAGTATCTCCTTTGTATTTTTGATTGTATGTTTCACGATATTTTATCTAATTCATTACCACATTATGACTTCGTCCGATTTTTCTAGCGATTTTGCGATAAGAATACATTTCACAATGCTAAACATGATGTTTTATAATTTCGGACGAATTTCAAGAACTTTTCCTTCCCATAATGATTTTTTGGCTAACTGCAGTCACAAACTTTAATTTTTATTTTATTTGGTTTTTATAAAGCTTTATCACAATTGTTTCAATTTGTTCTAATGGGTATTCCTAATGTTAAGTTTTTTTACTGTTTTTTTTATTAATGTTTGAAAAGTAAAAATGTTTCTTGAATAAAATTGCAAATTTAATAAAAAAGAAATTATTGCTAAAAAAATATTGTAAAAGAAACTATACAAATTTCTAGTCCGAAACTGGTATAGAATGGAGTGGCAAACGTTCGTTAATTACACAAGTAGTATGAAACTACTTTGCAAGGTATTAGTCGAAGACCCTAATTACGAATCTAGTTAATGCGTTCGAAAACCACCATTTTTTTTCTTCAAAAGTTTCTTCATTCCAACAATTAATAGTGCTACTACATATTTCTGCACTATATTATCGCGTTTACGAATCCACTCATATTTTATGTGTGGATAAAAAAAAATTTTAAAAAACAGTTCTGATTGGCATCTCTAAATTGTTTACAACAGCAGCCAGATAAGACAAGGCTCACAAGTTAAGTCAGTAACCCATATATAATCTATACATTAATTATAATTATAAAATTTTCAAATTAAAATACGTAGAAGCAATACTCATTTAAAAAAGCATTCTAAGTTTGTAAATAGGAATTTTTGCTATTTTTATTTCTGGGTATGTAAGCAAGCAGACATTGACCCAGGCAAGGCACACAACTAGTCAACTAGCCAGGCTGCAACAGTTGTTAAACTTCTGGCTATTTATATACATACATACATATGCAAAATTCATAGTTCAAAAAAAATGTGATATTAATTGCATTATGTTTTTAATGCATTTACTATTTATATCTTCAATAAAGATTAAACACAATTAAGGTCAAATAATAAATTGAGAAATTAGTAGTTAATTGCATCACTAATTGATTAAAATTCGAAATGCAACCCTTGTCACAAGTATGTTTACGGAAAAGTCTGTTTAGTGAGAAGAAACAATTCTATACACTGCAAGCCAAATCAGCCAGGTAGTATCACTAGAACAGCAGACTAACTGGTGCGCATTGCAATTGCGTGAAAAGTGTTTGTTGTATTCGTATTCTATGTGGTATGGTGTTTGAAATGTTCTTCAAGATGCATCTGTGCTTACGGTGCCACCCGGATTTTTATTTGTTTTGACAGCTAATAAGGTATTTTTTATAACAAAATCTTTATTGTTGTAGATCCGCTACTACGTGGTTGATCTCCCTTGCGTCAAATGCCAACAAAGTACATTTTAAGAAAGCAATTTTTAATTTTTTTTTGATTAACTACAAAATTAAAATACGTTTTTATACCTGTCAGGTTTACTATAACTAATTCATTAAATCAAAATTACGATTATACCGTGGACTCTTGATAATTTGAGCTATTTTCAAGGTACCTTGAAAAACATTCAATAAAGTTAATAAAAATCTTTGTAATTTAATACCTCGGTAATTTAAATTTATTTGAATGGCATATTGATCGCCGACGCCGACGAATAGATAAAACAATCAATTATTTTAGTTTATATGCGTTGCTTTATAGAAATGACGTCTTGCCCGCCAACGTTCCATAATTGGAAGTGGGTTTTTCCACATTCTATAATGTGTGATGTAATGTGATTTTGTTTCTGTTTTTGAAACAAACAAAAATTAAAATCGTTTGCTTTAGTTTCTATGTCACGCTTTTAGCATAAACCACAACATCGAAATTTCTTTTCCTTGGTTTTTGCTTATCAGAGCAACCAGAAGTTACGCACTCTCATCCAGGATCGCAACTTCAATAATATCAGTCTCTACGGTGCCCTAATAGACGCTGAACTGTTGAATTTGACTTCTTTGGATGAGGAAGATGCAGCAGACGAAGATGAGCAACCAGTAATTCCACTTTGCTTAAGTCAAGCAATGACAAGTTTCACTATCATTACGCTCTTACGCTACGGATACTAGTGACGATTCCATTTCAGCTCTAATCACACTTGAAAATTTATTGGACAAAGACAGATTGCAGTCGTTGACTCAAAAGAAAATTTAAGACTTTTTTCATTATAATTGTGTAGTTATACATATGTGCATAACTGTAAGAAAGTTCACAATAAAAAATCTGAAATTTTAATTAAACTTTTCTCAATTTGAATTTTTTTTATCTCCCTCTTGATAATTTGAACTCTCGTTAATGTGATATGATTTCTCGATTATTTGAACTTATTCTCTGGTCCCAAGGCGAATTCATAACAGGTAATTGCAAGAGCACAGGTAGATTCTGTTTTTCGCCTTGGTTTTAATTCAGCAGCACGATTTTTCAACACTTGCTTTGTAGTATGTGTTTTCTCCACAGCTTTTAACATTTTATTAAATTTGAAAGCTAATAAATCAGCATACATATTTCAATTGGAATAGGTGCATGTTTCTTCACAGCCGAACTTTTTTTACGCGTTTTATATATATATATATATGTATATAGACTGTTCATCATGAGTTGAAATGTATTCCATTGAGAACATAATATTGCAACATGCAGATTGAACTTGACGTAGTTCATAAAATCGTAAAAATGCTTCAAGTTCGTAAAGCTCATCCGTGCATCTTTCCATCTCTCCACTTTCGCTAACATCGCCCAAATTGAAATGCATTCAACCGCTTTCGTTGAATTTTCTTCACTTAAATTAAGTTTTAAGGGTGGTTCTTCCACTCATTACAGATGTATTACCAAAGTCCATAAAATATCTGTTAACTGGAAGACATTGCTTTTGGTTTTCAACAATTGTGGTGGCATACAAGTCAATGGTCTCTTCAAGGGATCCAATTTTTTTTTGTAGATCTTTCATCAGCTGGCTGCCATAGCTACCAAGGATACTCATAGTATCCTGTTCCGTTTGCTTTAATACCTCCACAATTTATTTGCAGTAAAAGTAGTTGATGTCTGCATCATAAAAAAAATTATTTTACTTGATACCTTAAGCAGTTTTATGAGATCATCATTTGATGACATGTCCTGTATAGCATTTGTTATTTTCGAACGTACATATATCCTTAGGTCCCAGCGTGAAACAAAACGTGTATGCGATAAGTCTGATGCTAGTGCCTTATTAGTTGTAAGTTTATACAGATTATTATTATTTAAAAAAAAATATTTAAAAAGATAATTTACAATACAAATTAAAATATAATGCAATAGAAAAAACAATTTAATTTTCTTTAATTTATGCCAGCTGTTTTTGACAATACCCGATATATTTTACGCAAACAAAATGCCTGTGTTTGTATTTGCTGCCGTGATGTAATTACCTTGTCTGGTTCCTTGAATTTCAAATTATCAACTGTTCATGTATTTATATAACTTTGTTTTATAAAAAGTGCAAAACTGCGTTGTCATATTTTAATAAATCTAGTTGTACTCGTACATGTACACTTTGGAGTACATGTTGCCAATATAGTCCAGTGATACATTATTGCACTGGTGACATTTCCTATTACTCTTCTTTTGAAAAGTTGCCAGAATTTAAAAAGATAAAGTAGAAACGGTAAAAGAACTTTTGAATCTTCTCCAAGTCGAACGTTTTTAATTCCTTAAAATTTTGATGGTTCTTACCAAGCTGTAGTTTTTTTTATGTTTTAAAGACTATTTTAAAACGATCAAAATCGCTTGGAAGAGTTGTTGATCAAAGCGCGAAAAAAGGACAACCTTTTATAAAATTCTTCATTCTCTTTAATTACAGGATCCCAACAAATAAGATGTTCTAAGGCCTTACGACAAATACTACTTAAAAAGAAATCGATACGGTTCGTAAAAACGCTCAGCATTGGAATTTAATTACCGATAGTCTGAACATTTACACACAACCATGTATAAAATATCGGAAAGTGAGAAAAATCAATCACAGACTACAACACCAGACTTAGATGATTCGATAAGTTTTTCCGATGAAGTGATTCCTGACATAGATGTCGATGTAGAATCGGTTGCCACCAAAAAACCACACTTTTTAGATTACGATGCAGTACCACCAACCGATTTTGCAGAACATTTTGATAGAGTACTGAATTTTGGTAATTCAACGACAACAAAAGCATCTGAAACTCAAACTTCTAATGTAATTACCAGTGTTGGAGTTGGGGGCAGTGGGGAACAACTCAAGTTGGACAAGAAATACGAAAGAGATGGTGAAGTTAGCGATTATGAATTGGCGGCTAGTGGGTACACCAAAAAAGAATTTACTCAAGATGATAACACTTTGAACTTAACTGCTTTGTCAACCAATATTATCAAGCCTAGAAAACATTTTTTAGATGAGAACCCCATACCGCCTGATTACATGTTAAATGATCATCAGATGCGAGAACATCGCAGTTTAGATCGAAATTTCGAAAGACACAATGAACAAAGATCAGCTTTGGACTTACATATAAATTTACCCGGGTTTCGTTCGTCGAGAGAACGTTTTAAGGAAATACCTGCTATTAATCGTTTGCCGAAAGGATCCGCTTGGACACAAAGCTTCGATAGCCGCTACGACAGTAATTTGTCAGCGGATAAATTGGATGACTTTGGGCCTAAAGTCGAATGTGTTTATTCGCTTCTTTCGATGTTGGGTTCAAATGATCCGTTAGAAATGTCGAAAAAGTTTCATGAACTGTCTAAGACTCCCGAAACATGCAACACATTAAGAAGATCAGGATGTATACCTCTTCTGGTGCAAATGATACATGCTGAAGGTGGCCCCGATGAACAAAGGAAGTGGGCAGGAATGGCTCTGCATAATGTGGTGCATACACATCCGGATGAAAAATGCGGGCGGCGAGAAGCAAAGGTGTTACGTTTGCTAGATCAAATAATGGACTATTGTAATTTTTTGCGTACTCTATTGCAAAGTGGTGGTGAGGCTATAGCCGATGATGCAGACCGCCATCCTTTGGCTGCAATGTCGTCTCTAATGAAAGTTAGTTTCGATGAAGAACATCGTCATGCTATGTGCGAATTGGGTGCTTTGCAGGCAATTCCAAGTTTGGTGCATCTAGATCATGCGGTGCACGGTCCTAAACCGGAAAATCAATGTTGCAATTCTCTTCGAAGATTTGCTTTAATGGCTTTGACTAATCTTACATTTGGCGATGAGAATAATAAGGCTTTGCTTTGCAGTCAAAAGCTTTTTATGGAAGCTCTGGTCGCTCAATTAGATTCCGCACCTGACGACTTGCTTCAAGTAACTGCAAGTGTTTTGCGCAACTTGTCCTGGAGAGCTGATGCTCAAATGAAAGCAGTACTAAATGAAATTGGCACGGTGACGGCTTTGGCTAAGGCAGCTATGAAAAATAAGTGCGAAAATACACTCAAAGCTATTCTTTCGGCCCTTTGGAATCTGTCGGCTCATTGCAGTACTAACAAGGCTGAGTTTTGCGCCGTTGAAGGTGCTCTGTCATTCATTGTTCGTATGTTGACATATGAAGGTCCCAGTAAGACATTAAAAATTATAGAAAATGCTGGCGGTATTTTAAGAAATGTATCCAGCCACATAGCAGTAAGAGAAGATTATCGCCAAATATTGAGAGAACACAATTGTTTGTCTATATTGTTGCAACAATTGAAATCGGAAAGCCTGACTGTGGTCAGTAATTCATGTGGCACTTTGTGGAATTTATCGGCACGTTGTCCTGAAGACCAGCGATTTCTTTGGGATAATGGTGCAGTACCAATGTTAAGATCCTTAATACATTCGAAACATGCAATGATATCGGAAGGCAGCGCTTGTGCTTTAAAAAATCTTTTGAATTTTAGACCCTCATCACAAAATACAAACCATATGGATAATATTGCAAGATCTTTAAACCTAAAAAAACTACCAACTCTAAATGTACGCAAACAGAAGGCCTTGGAGCAGGAACTGGGGGCAGCTTCGAAATCGCATAGTGAAACATGTGATAATTTAGATTCAACAAATCCTAAAGACAGGCCCACGTACGATGCATCTGCTGCCATGGGCCCATCTGTACAAAGACATCGTTTTCCTTTGCATAGCGCTCTCGGATCAGTTGTGGGGGGAGTTGTTGCAGGTTGCACAGCAGGGCGTTTAACACGATCTGCCATGCTTACAAAAAGCGAAAGCCGCGACTCTGTTTTTTCTGCTAAATCAGATGGTGCTGTCTATGATCATCTTATGAGATCACATTCTGCTTCAGATGCCAATCGAAAATTAAACTATAATTCCAGACCACCACCACCTACTTCATATGAATTGGAAGGAGACGTGGAGCCAGCAGAAGAACAACCAATCGACTATTCACAAAAATACAAAGAACACATTTCAAAACACAATGATCGTCGAGAAGATGAAGAAATTTGTCCAGCTACTTACCAAGAAACTGATTTAGATCAGCCAACCGATTTTAGTTTACGTTATGCTGAAAACCAGATCGAAAGTGACATTGACTTGTCACTTCCCGTGGACAATGAAACATCGGCAATTGCGACTGAAGCCCGAGTAGGTTTGTCTGTGGTAAATCAACAACAATCAAAGCCAAGGTCAGAAAATACCGGAGAAGGTAATGAAATATTGTTAATACTAGATGATAGTGTCAAATGCTATCAAACCGAAGACACCCCTTATGTTATATCAAATGCAGCTTCTGTGACTGATTTGAGATCTGTTCCGACATCGTCTAAAATTGAAGAAAATGATTTGTCCTCAGGGTTAGATAATTCTGGAGTGGCGTCATCGACCGGAGCACAAATCCCCGCACGCAAGCTTAGCCGAGTTAATCCACACCATCAGGCGGCTCAGCAATCAAGCAATCTCTATGGATCAGGGTCCTATACACCGGAGAAACCTGTTAATTATTGTGAAGAAGGAACACCAGGTTATTTCAGCCGTTATGAGTCATTAAGTAGTCTGGATGAATCTCCACCGCAGGGAGATAATTCCCAAAAAGATGTGCAAAGAGTCACTAATAAGACTACGGGCAATAACATAAATCCTCATTCGAAAAATAGAATTATTGATCCGGATAAATCGAGCTCGCCGCCTGAACCACCTCCTATAGTACAAACACCTCAAGTCAATTCAGCTTTAGAGACACCTTTAATGTTTTCTCGACGGTCATCAATGGACTCTTTAGCTGAAGAAGATGTTGGACCTATAGACGATAAAAGCTCTGTAGTTAGTGAGTTTAGTCGTTTGGCTAGTGGAGTAATATCTCCATCGGAAATCCCCGATTCTCCCACGCAAAGTATGCCCCAATCACCACGACGAAATTCCGGTTCCGGTTCAGGGGCTTTATCAACTACATGTTTTTCAACAGTTATATCACCCAACACCCAACGCATACAAAATCGTAATGGAGAAAATACCAAACGATGTTTACGCAGTGTATTTGAGGACAATCTGAATACGTTTAATGTAGAAAACACACCGGCACAATTCTCTACAGCAACCAGTTTAAGTAATCTGTCCATTTTAGATGAAGAAACTTCCAATCAATCTTCATCTCAACAACAACAGCAAACGCTTCCTATAACAACCAATACGATTTCAGAAGGCGAAGAGGAGGAAGATGCGAACGAGAATAACGATGATTTATTATTAGCTTCATGCATAAATATGGGCATGAATAGATCTGCCATGCCATCTACATACTCCGAAAATACCGACACTAACTCATCCGTTAATCATCCAACTGGTATGCCACATGATGAGCCACGACAATATTGCACCGAAGATACTCCGGCTTTACTCTCAAAAGTTGGCAGTAATACAAATCTTTCGGCCATTTCGATATGTTCCAGTAATAACGACCCTAAAGAGGATACCGTCTACGAAGTACTGGGACGATCCTCCTCCGCTAAGACGTCTCGCACACTCCAAAGTCAGCCTATTAATAGGCGTTCTTTAAATTTGTCTGACGATATGTCATCAAATGCTTCAGAAAGTGGTGCTGGAGGCATTGATATATTACAGCAATGCATACGTGACGGTATGCAGAAACCATCCGCCAAAGAAAAGGTAGAACTGTCAAGACATCTCATATCCTCTAAACATGTGGATCCCATAGCTATGCTGCGTCGAGGCGGGAATATGTTACCACCCTTTGTACCAGGAAACGATGAAATGAGTAAATATCGTGTTGAAGACAGCCCATGCAACTTTTCCACCATGTCGGGCTTATCAAATCTTACCGTTGGCTCTAGTCTCGTTGGTCCAGCAGTAACTTTACAAGGAACATCAAATGTAATGTAAGTTTTTGTATATTTATACACTTGAATATTGAACATAGCGGGTTTTTTAATTTATTTTTAAAATTTTCAGATCTAACAATGTTGAAAGTGCAGGACCAAATCAGAGTAATATTAAACCTGATGCGATGGCGGTAGCAATGCATGAAGAAAAGTCTCAATTAGCTGATGTACCTTTAGAGGATGTTAGAAGGGAACCTCAGTGGCATGATGATTCATTGAGCTCTCTATCAATTGAATCTGAAGATGATACTAACCTTTTAAGTCAGGTAAACATTGAAATTACGTTTTTGGTTCAAAGTTGTACTTTTTGTTGCGAAATTCCCATCGTAAATAGTAAGTGATATATAAATATAGTCAAACCTCGATTACCTTAGACTATAATGTAATTTTGTTGTTGTAGTGTATCAACAATACTCATGCTGATACTACTAATAACGATGACATTATCATATAAACATTAATAACTCATGCACACTTCTCAATGTATAAAAATTATGAATATAATTTTATTTTTCAGGCTATTGCCGCTGGTTGCAATAGACCAAAATCGAATTTGGGTTTCACAACCGCAATGACATCAACTGGTAAACACACCACCACCTCACTATCATCATCTCAGCCTATACCCATTAACGCAGCAACCTCGACATCCTCTTTGACATCCCAAGCTACAGCACGTAATTTTGAAAAGCAGCATCATTTTCAGCATCAACAAAACCATGAAAAACTCAATTATCGCGACCCCTTACAAGCGGGAAATGAGTCATATAGCTCAGTTGATTCAAGCGATTCGAATGATAATCAATCGAAATCATTATTTGAACTTTGCATCCTCACGGGCATGCACAAAAACCGAGATTTCAATATGGTGGGATCATCTGGTGGTAGTTCGACATCACGCAAACATGCTAAAAGTGTGCAATCGCACCGATCGAAATCGGGACACGTGGACCACAATACGACCCAATCGAATCCTAACTTAAAGCAGTTCGATTCTTTGCCTATGCAGGGAAAACAACTAGCATCGAACCGTCACGTACGAGAACGTGACCGAAGAGATGAAAAACTCTTAATGGAATGTATTAATACAGGAATAATGAAAAAAATTGGAGAATCGAATAAACAAGCATCACTACTGACCCGTGAGGCTTTAGTTCTACATAATACACAGCCAAAAAACGGTCAGGCTACGTCTGCAGCTGCTCAAATGGAAGAAGCAACTCACCCAACAAGTGCCAAATCCACCAACACCACTCACAATTCCTCCATCAACAACACCATCAATACCACCACCATCACAGCAGCTCCAGGCGTAGAGAAGAAAGACAAACATACCTTGGTCCAAGAGATTTCGAACAAAATACCGCAACAACAGATCAACATCAGCAAAACCACCAATCCCGACGAAGACATAAGAGATCGAAAAAATCACAGCATATTCCAACAACAACAACTACACCAGGAGGAGAATTTAACTCCTCAAGCAGAAGTAAAGCTTCTAAATCTCGCGAACGTTCCAGAGACAATGAAAGGTATTGGGTTTAAATATGATATTGACAATTGTGATTCGTTGGGAAATGACGGCAACACCACTCATAGTGACGAATCTAATCAATCATTTATAATGGAAACGACTGTTTCCCTGGAAACCAAACAAACCGAATACTGTAGTCCCTTGAACAATTGTGCCAAGAAGCACAAAGACCCAGATTTGATGCTAAAATCCGTAGAACGTTTAACTTTAGAATTTGTATCCTCCGCTGAACAATTGAGAACCAACGGAAATACGACCGCTAATGGAACACAATCTTTGAGCTTGGATTCTAGTGAAAATCAAAAGAAAAGTAGCTCATATCGCCATGGAACAACTTCTAATAACACTTGGAACGAAGACACATGCCCTAATGATGTAAGTTTTCCAAGCGTCAGTCTAACTGCTCCAAAAGTAGCTTCCCTCAGCTACGATGATGATGATGAAGATCAAGCTACAATGGCAGATTATAAAGAACTAAATGATTTCGCTGAAAATACTCCTCTCAATGAAGAGTTACCTGCTCCTGATATGTCTTTGGATTTTGATAATATTGGTCTACATCAAAACAGATTCTTCTTGGATTCATCGCAACCAACCTCCTTGGATTGTCTTACGGAAACAGAAAAAACTTTGGTAAATGGTGAGATCGGGAATGAAAATAATTACACGGCACAAGCGAGTGAAGCAAGTCATGGCAGCAATGCTTTGCATTTTAAATTGGGAGGCATTGTCCAAACAGCAGCCACAGCTCCTTCTCTATTTTTTAATTCCAATGCAATGACAAATTCTACTTTCTTAGCTCAAGAAGCTAGAAAACTGGCTGCCACTCTACATGCATCTGATCTGGCGGAAGAAGAGGAACTGACATTTAGTATTAATAGTTTAGATTTGGATCACATAAGACCTCCTTCAGGTATGGACTCTTTAAATATATCTGGTTATTACCATGATTCGACACAGCCAAGTTCTCTGAAAATTGCCAAATCACCACATAGTCCTCAAATGTCTTTTAAATCACCAAAATTTCCAAGAAAAATGTTGCTTCCTGGCTTAGTAGCACGAAGAGCATTAGGTCATATGCCACCTCATTTAACAGGCAGTATAGAAAGTGTTAACTCATCATGTAACCTATTTCTAGATAATATCAAGCCGCCCTCGTTAATGGATGAGCTGTTAGACTCAATGATAAGTGTGGCTAGCATACAATCCGAAATCGCAGACGATTGTCCTAGTATGGCCACTACAGTGACTGTATCAAATTATGAAACATGTGCTGCAGGCGAAGATGGAGACACGGTGACTTTGCAAAGTTGTTGCGATAATTTGCTGCCGAAAGACGATGATTACACTTTAAATGAAGGCAACACTACTCCATTAGCGTCGGACTATGAGCTTAGTTCAGTTGAAAGTACACCCATAACATCCGCAGCAGCTTCTCCATCCTCAAGTTACAAGAAAGTCCTCACACCAAAACAAAAGCGTAAAATAATTAAAGACCGTTTTAAAACCTATACAATTGAGGCAGACATTATCATAAACGAGGCACTGCAAAGAAAAGTAGATGAAGCTCAACAGGATGAAACGTTAGCTATTGAAATAACCAACCTAGATACTGATGAGCAAAACGCAGAAAACGAAGTTATAAACACTCCCCGTAGTAGGAGAAGATCTAGTCAAGATCGTTACAAAACACAAACAATAATCTATTCAGATCTGCAATTAAGTCATCATACGCAATTGAGCAGCCTGGAGTCTAATAACGAAGACATAATATCTGACGATAACTCCGACTGCTCCATTAAAAACATGACCCAAAATTTAAAGTTCTTAACTGCAACCGCAACATCGAATACACAGAAACAGCCACGCGAATGTGATTTGCAAAGTCTGGAATACGATCAGAACTCAGAGACAGAATCTTGCCACGATTTTGGCAATAACATAAACTCTCTAACTGATAACGAAGAAGAATATGAGGACGAAACACGAGTAGAGGAGCAGCAGCCCATAGAAAGTACACGTCCTAGAATTGTAAAACCAAATGATAAAGATTTCGAATTGAACAAAACTAATCAGCAAGAGTCAGAAATGGCGACAAATAAAGCCGTAAGAGGTGGTAAAAAATCCCAATATGTATCGCCTTACAGCATAAAGTATCAAAAGTCTTTTGTGGAGGGCAAAGCAAATTCCAAATTGCATACTCCTGTTAATACGAATTTCTTAAGAAAACGTAACGGGAATGGTAATATGGCTGCTGCAGCTACTCAACCTAGTTGTAATACGAAACTGGCACAAAAAAAGTCAATAAATAAAGAAGTACCGGTAAGGAAAATCGAAACAGAAACTACTCCTCCAGCAACAGCAACACCAACCCTCGAGCGGCAGGGAACTTTTGTTAAAGACGAACCATCTTTAGACTCGTCTAGTGTGCCAGTTGTGGATATAAGTCCCACAAAAATTAAATCATCAAAATTACCAACTAAAAGACAAACTTCTGCACCCAAATCAGCTCACACTTCACCTCAAAAGACAGCCAGTACTAGAAAGTTACCAACCTGCTCTGCAATGCAAGCAACAAATAAACGAAATTTGGGTTCCATCACTAAGCCGCAAAGAGCTAATAGTACTGTTAACATACGCGCAACTACAAATGCAGCACGTATAGCGGTTTTATCACATCGAGTGTCGACTACAACACCACCTTCTCGCAGTAACTCATCGCTGAACTCTGCCAATGCTGCTGTAACGGCAGCGCAAAATGCTGCCGCCAAAATAAATCAAGCTCAATCTCGTATAGCAGGTATATGGCGTAAAGTAGATGAAGTTAAAAATCGTCAACAGCCAACATCTCCCTCAAAAATATTTAAGGGCTCGCAATTAAAAACGACAAAGGTTCCTTCACAAGCGGGTAAGCTAACACGCAGTACAACTTTTGATAATACTCCGTCATTAGAAGTAAGGCCGGCTAAATCAGTGCCACAACTTAATGGTACTAAATTGCCAACAAGTGGTGCTTCGAAGTTTGCTGTAACACAAAGACAAGCTAATCGAAAATAATTTTTTTAATAGTTTTAATTATTGCGATTTTATAAATCACTTTGCAAATAATTTTAAAATTTGTTACAACCTTTTTCGTAACTGAAGAAACTGCATATCTTTAGCTGAAATGCAAAACTACGTGATTATTGAGTATTAAATGAATAAGTATATTATGAAATTTATATTAATCGAGATTGCCTCGATATCTTTTTTTCAAAGATTTAAAAACTTTTGTTTGTTGAGGGTTTTTAGCTAGTCTATATACATGCATTTCATTGGTGCTTAAGCCAAATCATCAGTAGACCTTAAACCTAATTTTTAAATGTTTCAAACCTCTTTACTTATACAAAAACTTTTAAAAACTCAATAAGAGTTATAAAAATTACAATAGTATAAGCATAGTATGCTTTGAAACTTATTCAAAAATCCCAACAAACAAATTATTATATTCGATATGAATCTATTTTATTTTCTTTACAACCTTTTTTACAATTAGACGCCCTTTGGGTGACAATAATTATTATTATTAATTATAAATAAAATAGATTCATATCGAATATAATAATTTGTTTGTTGGGATTTTTGAATAAGTTTCAAAGCATACTATGCTTATACTATTGTAATTTTTATAACTCTTATTGAGTTTTTAAAAGTTTTTGTATAAGTAAAGAGGTTTGAAACATTTAAAAATTAGGTTTAAGGTCTACTGATGATTTGGCTTAAGCACCAATGAAATGCATGTATATAGACTAGCTAAAAACCCTCAACAAACAAAAGTTTTTAAATCTTTGAAAAAAAGATATCGAGGCAATCTCGATTAATATAAATTTCATAATTACCTAGTTAACATTTTATTTTCCGTTTTGCCTTATTAAATACTTTTATTGTCACCCAAAGGGCGTCTAATTGTAAAAAAGGTTGTAAAGAAAATAAAATAGATTCATATCGAATATAATAATTTGTTTGTTGGGATTTTTGAATAAGTTTCAAAGCATACTATGCTTATACTATTGTAATTTTTATAACTCTTATTGAGTTTTTAAAAGTTTTTGTATAAGTAAAGAGGTTTGAAACATTCAAAAATTAGGTTTAAGGTCTACTGATGATTTGGCTTAAGCACCAATGAAATGCATGTATATAGACTAGCTAAAAACCCTCAACAAACAAAAGTTTTTAAATCTATGAATAAGTATATGCAAGGCATACATAAATTCATGAAAATAATGTTTTAAATAGTTTTTAGTTACGTAGTTTTACATTTCACCATTTCACACATGTGCATATACATACATACAAACATATGTATGTGTGTACCCAACAAACACAGGATCGAACTTTTGAATAATGATGATTCTATCGTTTGATATCAAACATATCGCTAATTTAAAAAAAGCAATGCCATAAATGGAAAAACTCGCTAAAGCAAAGCTATTTTGCTTAAGTTTTTAATTTTTTCAAGGTAGTTCTTCAAGAAATTAGTGAAGAAGAGTGGAGAGGAGTGATCAGAGGAATGTGATGAAGACATAGGAGAGAAACGAAATAGAAAAAGAGAGAGCGAGAAACTAAAAAAACAACACTGAACTACCCAAAGAACAATCATCTATCTGTCATTTAGAAAAACTATTCCCATGATGAACGCGTTGATATCCCCATGATCGCACTCTGCGATATGTCATTCCTCAATTTAAAAATAAAATATTCTCCTCTCAATTCACTCACACTTCAATGAAGAAATAAATAAGTGATCCTCTCAAGAAGATATTTGTGTAAATTTTTTTTTACACAATATGAAGAATAATGCGACGAATAATTCTGCATTATTAATTAAAAGATCATGGTTTTGAGTTATGACGTTGTTTGAGCGATATATATATGTACATACATACGTATAGATATGTATGTATATACGTACATGCAGAGTAAATTTTGAAAATTTGTTAAACATTAAGCTAGTGCATGAATATCAAATTCATTATTAATGTTGAAAAGAAGTTAATAACTATCAAATTAATTGCTTTTGCCTCTTGCTTACAATATTATAGCTTGGATGCTGGGCTGAAGAACAGCTCTCGCGTTATCGTAATTATTTCTTAAGTGCGGTCAGGCTTGCGTGTGTTGTTTGGCCTTCGAGAGTTTTTCGTCTCACTCGCACTGGTTGACTGATTTGCCACGGATAACCGTATAGTATTGCGGTTCTTTGGTGGAATTTCGTTGACAACCACGTTGCTACTTCCTATGTGAAGGTATGGATCGGGTATAGTCAGGCACAAAAACTTTTTTAAGATACTGCTAATAACATGGACATATGGTCTAGTTGCCGGCGCCATTTTTGTGCAACCATATTCTGCAAAATTACTTTGTAGAATATGTACCAATAAATAAATAAATAAAATATATTTCATTCATTTTGCAACTGTTGTTTACAGCTGAATATTTTTATTTGGGTTTTCAAATGAGTTTTGGTGAATAATATGTTGCATTAAATGAAGAAATATTTATGTTTTGAGCCTATAGATAGTGATAAAAATTGCTTAAATACATTTTAAATAAGCTTTCATTTCCTGTTTTTGACAGTTTGTGCCAACCGGACGGTGTTTGTTGTAATATTAACACCACCTGCAAAATTAATTCGCATTGATCAAAATATAAATTAACCAAAAAAATTTGAATTTAAAGTGTTTTCAAATTTAATCCTCTTGTTATATTAAGTAAATATTAAACATTCTGATAGAAAAAGTGAAGAAGAATTTTTGCAGGGCGTTCTATATTTTAGATTTCTCTTGAAACACTGCTTCTGTCAAATTATACATGTGAGTTTTGAAATTGAGGATACGACTTCTTGGTAGATTTCGATCCACCATATCAAAGTGCATGTCCCTGGAAATTTTTATTTATTAAAATTGTACTAATTCGTCAATAAGAAATAAGCTTATACTAAAAAAATGTTGCTTAAGTTGTCATATTAGAGAGTTTTTGCTTGTCCTCTAAACTTTTTTCAATGTCAATTAGGGCTTTTATGAATTTATTTGACGATATGAAAAAGAATTGTCCGGACAATAATTTTATGGGTGACTCCATGGTAGATGTTGAAGCTACAACAACACTGCTTTTAGGTTCGAAGCTGTCAAAAAGCACAAAAGTAAAATGGCAAAATGGTTGCATTTTCTGTTCTATAAAGAATTTTCTTTCTTTTCCTTTTCTTATTTGAATCAAATGTCAAAGTGTGCTTTTTTAGTAGTGTTGGTGTGTGTTAGTAATACATAATCAAATTTTGACAGACCCGAACCCAAAAAAAGTCCGTTAACGCATCGACACTACCTGTATTATTCCAAGGCTGAATCCAGCTTTAATTGCGAGCTTATCTCCCCTGAATTGTCAAATTTTGTTCTCAATTGTATGTATTCACTTTAAAAAAAATTAGCCTTGCGTGTTAGAAACTTTTAAGAGGCGCGTTCAGATATATAACTTTTTTTTATGTCAGAACGTTATGGAAGTTAAGAAAGCATATTATTTTTCTATTATTTTTGTTGTAATTTTTCTAATATTTTTTTTTGCATAATACCGACCGAAATTTTAATAACAGTTAAATACAAATGTCTAAAAAAGAACGCCTTGTTCAAAGTTTTCTATCGAAGGGATTTCGAAAATCAATTCATATCTTCCCCAATTAAAGCATTTAAAAAACCGAAAGTAAGTTTATATATATTTTTCATAAAATAAAAATTAAACATAGCGTACATATTCCAAGACATTATAAAATAAAATAATATTGCAAGACTTGAATTTATTTAAATAATAATTAAGAGATTATAGAAGCACAATACAGCATTAGGTTGTGCGTATTTAAGAATATTAATATGTAAAGAAAACTAAATATTTGGGAAATTTATTATTCAACATATTCTTCCAGTTGATTTACAAGAAGTTTTAATTTAGCTTTAAAATAGAAATCTCTTTGTAAACTAAATGTAAGAAAAATATGTATTTACTAAAACAACTCAAAAATGAGACATTTGAATTCCAACATTTAATCCAAAACGGCAGCCTAATGAAAATAATATATATTTGTACGAAATTCAATTAATTTGTCAACCATAAATGTTATGCAGTCCCTAGAATCTGTGACTCATTAATTTGCACAACCAAATACAGAGTTAGAAGCTTGTTGTGAGCAATCAATCAGTTGGTGGTCGGTTGAATGAAAATCAAAACATTTTGTTTTATAAATGAAGCCCAATTAGATGTTGGTTGAACAACTTTGTGATGGAAATGGCCAACTGGATAATTCAACAGTATATACTAATACTACCAGTCGCAACGTTTCGGATTCGCATTAAAGTCCACATTGATATGAAACAAATGTAAGAATCCACGTATACAAAAACTTTATCTAGGTCTTTTTTCATTAGCAAAGTATTATTAACTGTAGTACATACATATAAATAAGTAGATATTCCCAAGAGAAAACAGTAATAAAACTTAAAATCAAATCTTAAAGTCAAAGTAATTATAAGACATTTTTCCTTTTGTCTTTTCTTCCTTTTTTAGAAACTTCAGCCAAATCTATTTTAAAATTGTTATAAATAATTATATATTATGAAATTACAATAACTATCGAAATTAAAACAGCACATTTTTCATCATATATCATCTTTAGTAGATTAAGTTTATACATACAAAAATTCCCTTTTTCTGTATTTAGAATTTTTCGTTTTAATTAATACAGAATTTGGTAACTATTTACAGACAGACTTTAATTTCTGATACCAAAAATTTTTTTTATTTTGGTCTATTGTAGCCTTTATATATTTTATTTTTAAACTGTTTTAATAATTTTTATTTAATTCCCATTTTGATTCATAATTTTTTTATATTATTAATTTTAGAAGTAGAGTTATTTGTATGCATTAAGAGATTTGTATGTTCGAAAAATTATTATATAAATAGTTATTTAAAATAAAATGAATATTAATAAAAAAACTAGATTTTGGTCTGTTTTGTTTGTAAAAATTTGTTTATGTTTGATATATACATATATAGTGTTTGACGTTGATTTTGACAACGAAAGCAGGTATTTTTCAAAGCAAATTGAGGCGAGTCTACCTGTTATGAATTTGCCTTGAGCTGACTGATGCATTTTATAATTTTTCATTCTCAAAATTCGTTTTTGCTACATATATCCAAAGCGTATTTAACAAGGTGACAGCATTACAGCAGCTGACTATTCGTTGCAAATGTCAAAATACATACAAAATAAATTTGTTTTTTTTTTTGTATCTGTTTTCTTTGTTTTATGGGTTAGGTTTTTGACATACGCAATGAAACTACAAGAACAAAAATGCATGTTGTTCTTGTATTGTTTTAATTGTTTTCCTAATGCTGTCACCTAGTTAAATACACCTTGCATTTATCTAATTTTAAATTCGATTGAACGGTTTAGTTCGACATTCAAGAATGCTATATACCAAAGCCAAATTCGATTGCGACAGCCTGTTATGTATTTTGGTTGGTTTGTATAACAAAAACATTTTTTATGACTATCAAACAAGTTCCATACAAACCATGGCAGATTGTTTATTTTTTTCGTAATTGAGTTTTACATTCAAAAAATATTTCAAAAGGACTACAATGTGCACAGTACACAGAAATATATATATAAATATATGAACATAAACAAAATTCACTCTCTCCTTATCCACCACATTTACTTTACATTTATCAAAATGCAACTTTGTTTACGAGTAACAACATATGGCAATATTTTTAAAAACTTTTGAGTTGTCATTCACAATTAAAGATAAAGAAAGAAATTGGAAAAGAAAATTTACGAAAAGCCGACTGTAGTATTTTCTGGAAATTGGTTTGAGCATAATTTTAAGGAGACATTAAATATTATACCTAAGTAATAACAAAATTACTTTTGAGTAATAACATAATTAGTACACACAAAAAATCGTATAATAAAATGGTGTTAAAAGAAGCAGTCAAAACGACTTTAATGTTGGTCAGTATGCTGGTGGCAGAATGTGCAGTTAGCACAAATGAATATATGAAAAGAGAGCATTCATTAGTTAGGCCATTTCAGGGTGAGTCATCAACCTGTGGAAAGATATCACCATTTGCTTGAATCGGAAGTGCATTTGTTTTTTAGGTGTTGGTGTAAATTTGCCCAATTGGGATTTTATGGGTCATACTGTAGTAACCAGCAATTACATCAGACTGACACCTGATTTGCAGTCAAAGAGTGGTGCTTTATGGAATTACCCGGTAAGTAATGTGGATACTTACAAACGTGTTGAGTGATATACACATGTTTTTTCAGCCGTGTTTGACTAATAACTGGGAAATACATGTCTCATTCAAAGTTCATGGCAAGGGCAGCGAATTATTTGGTGACGGTTTTGCCATTTGGTATACAAAGGAGCGTATGCAAAATGGTCCAGTGTTTGGTAGTAAAGATCATTTTTCAGGTTTGGCTATCATTTTAGATACATACAGTAATCACAACGGCCCCCATAACGTAAATAGATGAAATCAGTTTCTATTTCTATATAGCTACATGAATGAATATATTTTTAGCACCAACATCCCTACCTTAGTGCTATGGTCAACAATGGAACCTGGAGCTATGACCACGACCGTGACGGTACTCATACACAATTGGCCGGGTGTGAAGTTCGTTTCCGCAATGTTAATTTTGATACTCATGTGGCAATACGTTATGAAAACGATATCTTGTCTGTATCAACAGATCTTGAAAATCGTGGCGAATGGAAAAATTGTTTTGTTGTTAATAATGTTGAATTACCCACCGGTTATTTCTTCGGCTTGTCAGCGACAACAGGTGATCTTTCAGATAATCATGATATTATGGGTTTCAAATTTTTTGATTTAGATACAAATGTTACGGTAAGTACAACCCAATTTTATTTTAAATTTTTATCTTTAATGCATGTACTTCGTTCGTTTCAAAGCCCGAGCAAATAATAGCCCGCGCAAATATTATACCAAATGCTAAAACTTTTGAAGCACCTCGTGAACATAAGGATGATCCAAAACCTGGTATGTCGAATACTAAAATCTTTTTTATTTTATTGTTTGGTATGTTAGCTGCAGTGGCTGTTGCTATTTTTGCCGTTTCATATTTTAAGGATAGAAATTCGCGCAAACGTTTTTATTAATTTAGTATTCAAACTTCTACAAATTTCTTCGAGAGAAAATAGACCTGACTTCAATTACAACAAAGAAAAGGAATATTAAAGTTATTTTTTATATTCTAACAGTCAACTTTGTTTTGAATTAAATTAATTTTATTTAAAAAAGATATTTGTTTTTCTTCGAAATATGTACATATGTAGGTGGTATTCACAAAAAACAATTTGTATTTGAAATGTATTTAAGAAAATGTTTTCATACAAATTTTCTTTAAAATATATTTCATGTCCAAATAATTTTTTTTTAATACGGCTGATATATTATTTGTTTTGAGTATTTAATTTTTCAATTAAAAATATAGATTTCCTTCCAGTGATATTGCATCTCTATAAATTGAATTTGTAGCAAAATCTTAAAACGAAATAGAAATGTAAATGTTTAATGTAATTAAAACAAACGATTAAAAACATGATCCATGAATGATTGTAAATAAATATGTAGTTTAAAGTAAAAATGTAATATATGTGTATTAAACAAATTCACAAAGTGTTGTGTGTTAATTTATTTTTAAAACAAAATTGTTTATATTCGCAAACAAAAACAGTACATTCATATACCCAACATATATGTAAGTACCTATCTCGAAAATGTTATAAACCAGCAGTTAGGTTAGTACCATGGTAGAATAATACAGATAGTGTCGAAGCTACAATAACGCTGCTTTAGATCGAAGCTGTCAAAAAGCACAAGAAAAATGCAAAATTGTTGCATTTTCTGTTATATAAAGAATTATGTTTCTATTCTTATTTGCATTTGAAACAAATGTCAAAGTGTGCTTTTTTAGTAGTGTGGGTGTGTTTTAGTAATACATACATATTCAAATTTTGACAGACCCGAACTCCCCCCAAAAAAGTCTGATAACGTTTCGACAATACCTGTATTATTCTACCATGGTTAGTACTCTAATAAAAGTGGTAGCAAATTCGCGTTATTCTAGGCTTATTAACCAGGTGGAGTTATTATGGTAGTTGTATATTTTGCTGTGTATGCTTGATATTTCGAATGTCAAAAAGAGTTTTCTGTAGATGTTTTTGACAGACACAATATAAAAACTGCCTATTCTTGCATTGTACTAATAATGGCACCTAATTAATACGCTTCGGCCTTATTGTGTAATTGTTTCGGCTTCACGTGAACTTGATGGGAAAAATAAGCAGGATTTTTTGTGTTTGAAATGCAAAATACTATCCGTATCAAGGCAGATTTACATGTCAATGGAATACTCATTACATAATCACTTATTTCAAACACTACATACGTAATCAGTTTTATGTGGTGTTTGACATTTTCTTAACGGCACGTCTCCACGCTCAATATTTATTTCCGAACAGAAGCAATAACGTCGGCAGCATGACGTCACAAATATGTTCATTTACAAGCTTATATTTTTAGGCGGAGTACACTTACTGCACATTGGACTTAAAACTAAAAAGTACGCTGTGAATGAATACATTAGCTTCAGCGTTTTCTGTGCTTGTTTGATTTTTTTGTTGGTCAAAAAGCTTAGCAGATGCTTAAAAAAAATATATATATACATATTTGCACGGTTTTTTATTTAATTCGCGGGAAAAACAAATGACAGAGAATTGACAGCCAAATTTGACAGTTTATTTCCAACATAATTGCTTGAAAATAAGTTTGAACAACTATTTCGCAATACATGTGCAAATAAATGTTTGTGCGGTCCACACGTGAACAAATTGTGTTAGCAATAGAATTTGACAGTTGAAAACATAATTATATCCAAGTTTATTGCATGTGAAGAAGTTTATTGTAATGATTCATATGTACTGACAGTGTCACACAGCTTGTAATTTGTTTTGTCATCTAATCTGGGGGGTTATTGGATTCGAATATGTTTCAGAATCCCTACTATTTGGGAGATCTGGCTTGAGTTGGACTCAGTATTACAAGAACCGTCACTTTTCTAATATGTCATGCTCAATCCAAACATATCGTCGTAACATATCGTCATATGAATTCATAAAAGCCCTAATTACATTGAAAAAAAAAGTACAGTTTTCAGTCACTTATTTCAAAATATTAACCTACATTAAAAAAAATTCAGTTTAAGTTTATTTCTTATAAAGGAATTAGTAAAATTTTAATATAAAAAATTTTCCAGCGACATGGATTTTAATATGGTGCATCGTAATCAAACAACAAGTCGATTTTAAATTTTTGTAACTTTGGGCTTTTTTTTGAAATCATATGACGATATGCACTTTGTTGAGAAAAGTTATCTCAAGACAATAGCATTTGTTTATTGATCCGAACCCTGTCCATGATTTTTTTGACAGTTTTCTGTTTTCAATTGTTCATTTCATTTGTTTCTTTGTTTACATTTTTTGCATATGCGTATCAAATATGTCGTATGCCTTGTGATTCTCGTTGACCATGGCCACCGATGAAAGAAATTTTCGTTCTTCTTATTATGAAAAAGTTGGTTGTCATAGTGTTGAAGAAAAGAAATCTTTAAATAAGCTGCTGCAAGATAATATACGTAATCATGCCAAGTTAAAACAATTTTGTTTAAGCTACACCGTGCCTACGACACACCGCGGTCTTTTGTGGAACATTATCTTGGGTGTAATGCCACTGCACAAAAGCTCTACAGAATACATAACAGAGCAACGAAAAGCTGTCTATGATGATCTTTTAAGAGGCGTAACTATAATGCAGTACGTGAATCAAACAACGCCTAAATGTAAAGTTCTATTGAATATGTGGCAATTGGAACAAAATCGGCTTCTACATGCCAGCAACAGTGATAAATCAGAAAATGACCAACACTTTTTAGAAATCGTAAAAGTGATGTTGCAATTATTTGATGATGATGTTGAGACTTATTGGCTGGCAAAAGAGTTTTATGCCTGCACACGGGAAATACAAGAGGAATGTGGAAAATTAAAGGAATTGACACAACATTTACTCAAGAAAGAAGATAATCAGTTATTCTGGTATTGTCGTTAAATTTTAAGTAAATGATACACATATGTATCTATGTTATTTTTTTTATTTCATTAGTCATTTGGATATATTGTCGGTATTCAGTTCGGAAGACCTTTTGGACAACTGGTATGTTACTTGTTTTGCTGGCGTAATCAAAGAGTCGAGTTTGGTTCGTGTTTGGGACAAGATATGTGGTGGATCCAAAAAGATTGTGATATTCATATTTCTAGAATTGGCTAAAGCTTTGAGCGAAAAGGCATTAAAATGTAATACAAAAGAAGAATTCAAAGCGTTAGTTGAACAAGTATGTTTTTTTAAATCACCCTCATTCCAGTTGGCGACATCGACGTCACGTTAACACAACACCAAAAAATTGGAGCTTGTCTACTCACTCTCGAAAACAGTTCCGTGCTACTGGCAGTCTATTTCTGTTATCTAAGGTCCAGAAAATAACATGAGCCTGCCAATAGTAGTCAGTTCTTTTCTAAAATGGATAGACAAGCCCCAATTTTTGGTATTGGATGTCGATGTCGCCCACTGGAATAAGGGTGAATAATGAATGAATTTTGTAAACTTTAGCACAGGCAACCGATTATGTATAATTTCTCTTACAGGTTAAAGATCCCGATGCTCTCATCGTGAACAAGGCTATAAAAACGTGGCAAAATAGCAATCAGCACAGTGAAAAAGTAACAGTACACTAATTAGTAGATTTAAGTTTGAAGTTCATTTTATTTAAAATTCTAAATATATTTAAAAACAACATCTTTTCTATCTTGAACTGTTTGCAACTCTAGAGTAACGGGACACTGTAGCCAATACGATAAAAGTTCCTCTGTATATCCAATGAGGAAGTACATTTTACGAGCACTAATAGCTTGCCTGACTATAGCAGCTATGCGAATCATATTGTGTTGACGTTTAATAATAACTTCGGAGCAGACCAAAGAATGCCAAGTACCTGTTATAAACTTGCGAATAAAGACATCTTCTATGGCGGTCTGTGAGGGGCGCAAGCCGTCCAACATAGTAGCTGAAATATAAAAAATCTTTATATAATATTCTTTTAAACGGCATTAAACCTTACAAGTATTCCAGGAATTCCAAGATTTACGATCAGCTATATAATGCGGTGGATTGGCCATTTCATAAGTTAGAGGTTTATCGCGTTTTGTGGTTATACGGTAGCGACCTGCTTGAACTTTTGAACAAAAGGCCGTGGTGTGGAAAGCAGCAGTTGCATGTTTGTAAATTGTTAAAGCCTCTGTCATCAACAATGGTTTGCACTATACAAATATAATAGTAAAAAAAATTTATACTTAGATTTTTAATTGACTATTTGGTACCTACTTTTTGTAGAGCAGACATTCTGATAGGAAAAGCGAAAACTTCTGATTAACAGCTGCTTGTGACATAACTTTTACATTGAGTATGTTCAGTACGATTGCATCGTGTTGTCGTTTGTTTTGCTTAGCAAATGTCATTTAGTAACAAGAAGCAGAATATTACCAGAAAAATTGTGTTTTTCTAATATTATTTGTTGTTAATTTTTTATATTAGTTTCCTATTAAAGTTTAAAAAAGATATTCATATATACAAATGTTAAACATACAATTGTCATTAATTTTTGCTGGTGATATAAAGTTATCTTATTCAATCTATAATTTTTGCAAGGTATTATGCAAAAGAGGTCTTGTATTGGGCTACATTATCATGTAATTATTGACCTGTAACAATTTTGAAGTGCACATTCTGTGTATGGTAATAATTTTTGTGTTGAAAATATTGAAATAGTTACATTACTGAATAAAGTTATTAAGTGAGTTATAGAAAAGATATTTTTCATCAATTTGTTTTCATGGCGAAACTTCTGATATACCTTAAAACCTTTTTGCAGCAAATTCACATATAAACATACACATGTATGTAAATACATCCTCTGAACACATTAAATCGATAATTCTTCAATCAGCACTAAATTACTATTATTTTTGGCTCGTCAAGCTATGTACTTATAAAGTAGTTATAATTTTTCAATCAGTTATAAATTAGTATTATTTTGGATCGTCAAGCTACGTGCGTAACAAGTAGATTGTAATTTTAACAATTAATTTACTTATTTTGTTATTGTAACTAGCAAAAATGATTATGTTTCCTTAATACTCTTTGACCTTCTAAACATAATATTTCTTACCAAGAGAACTTTTTATAAACTGTTTTCTCGCATATACCTTAGTGGTTTCAAGACGAGAAAAACATGGTGTTTATATTAGGTCCTTTATAGTCTTAAACGTAAAAACTTCGGCCTTGAAAAAGGAATGTGTATTAGCGATAAACTGTTTTAAGACTTAATTGCTAACATTTTTGTCTTAAAAACTTTGATTACCATTGTTTTAAACTTGAAATGTACTTATTTCTTTTAAATCCTTTTAAATCAGCTATGTATGTATATATTTTTTGCAGAAATATTTATATTGTTGGCAGTATTAGCTTTTGTTTTTGAAAATGGAACAAGAAGTTGGAACTTGGGATTCGGTCTTGTTGGAAAATCTTTCTGAAGACAGTTTTATCAATAATATACACCAGCGCTATAAACGTGATCATATATATGTAAGTTATTAGTTTTTATTTGACTACAATAATAAATTTTTATATTTAATTACAAATAGACCTACATTGGCACCTCTGTGGTTGCAATAAACCCATATCATCACATATCAGAACATTCATTGGAATTAATACGTAATTATGGCAGCAAAGGCATTTTTCAGATGCCGCCACATATGTAAGTTCCATAATAATTGATGTGTTTATTTAGCCAACAAATTGAATCTATATCATTAACCACAAGTTAGGAGTTATATAGAAAAAAACATAAATAAAATCAATTATGGTTTTTCTCGGAGGAATAAAAATTTCATTCCATATAATATTTGTTTAAGTAATAAATTGGAAATCGATTTAGAAAACGAAGCCACTTCAAAAGGTGTTTCTTAATAATATTTCTTTTTTTAAATTTCTTTACCGCAAATATTATAGAAATATTTCTTTATTAAGAAGAATTTTATCACAAAAATTATAAAAATTGTATGAAAAGTGTATTAAAAATGGCCTTTAAAATTGCTTCGTTTTCAAAATCGATGAATTGAACTCGTTTTTCCGACATGAGGCGCACCCCGTAGGTAGTACCAATTCAAATGCTTTTATTACAGTGGTGCTAGGCGATTTTCTCGATTAGCTATCATAAATTAGATATAAGATTTTAATTTTTAGTTTATGGAGCAACATTCAAAAGATTGAGTAACATTTCTTAAGATAAATGGACGAACTAGCTTTGTATTACATATTTTGGTTAAAATTTTAATTTACTAGACAAACATTTATCCCTTTTAAAATTAATTTTAATTTCTTTCATATAAAATTTCTTTACATATTTTTCTTATTTATATACAAAAGTTACGCCTTCGTGAAAAAATTTAAACCAAAAAAGTTTGTCTTAAGTAAAAACAAAAATTTGAAAGAGAAATAGTACATGAGATAAAAACAACTTGTAGCATGGGTTAATTAAATAAATGAATAACTTTTTTGTTTATTATTATTTTTTATTGTTTTTTTATTTAAATATAATATTAGCTTTGTACGATCTAAATTTTAATTATGAATACGTACCTGTCCGTATTCACCGTCACTGCATTACCAACTTTAGTCTCGCAGAAGTAGGGCCGTATAACTGTTTTTGACTATTCCACACCATACCGTACACTTAAGTGAGTGCAATTGGCGCTGGTAAACAACTCTGGGGTTGGCAGTACCCCAAAATGGAATATTTTACTTATTTACATATCCATTAAGATGAAAATGAGCTTCATCACTCATTATTAAATTGTTAATAAACTCGTTATTTTCTGCGCACAACTCTAAGAAGCGTGTTGCCCAATTTAGACTTTGATGATAGTCAACTGCTAAAAGTTGTTGGGCCAATTGGACCTTGTATGGATGCATGTGTAAATAACGTGATAAAATGCGTCGAAGTGATGTTTTAGAGATGCCTAATTATCCAGAACGTCTTCGCGTTGAAGTTTCTGGATATTCTTCAACACTGTCCCATACACGATCAATGTTCACTTGGTTCTGTGCTGCTCTCGGTCTTCCTGATCGAGGCAAGTCTGACACTGCACCCTGTTGTCGGAACCGTGCAATTAAATGATTAATTGCGGTTTGGCTAGGTGCGTTTATGGTGTTGAAATAATTTGGATATGCTCGTTGCGTCTGTAAAATTGAATGCCCTTTGGAAAAGTAAAATTCTACCACTTTGGTTCGTTGCTCGGTCGTTACATTACTAAAAAAAATTTAACTAAATTAAATAAAATAAAAAATTTTTAACCCCAATGAAAAATAATAAAAAATTTAATGTAAAAGGTAAAAATCTTTTTCAAGCTAAATATATTAATTTATAATAACAAAATCGAGGTAATGTACCACGAACTCAAATATATATAAAAGATAAAAAAGATTATTTAATATAAAACAAAAAAGAAAATAAATCTCTACCTAAAAATATTACACAAAATAATATTCTTATAAATAAAATACTTGCATATTCAGCTAAAAAAAAAATTAAAGCAGTTCAACATTAAATCCAGACACTAGTTCTGATTCACCTTCTGCATAATCAAATGGAGTACGATTAGTTTCCATGGTGGTGTAACACGGCTCGATGAATAAAATCGAAAAAAAAACAATAAAAATAAACAAAAAAGTTATTAAATTTTTACATGCAGGCGTGACTTTTGGCCCACCCTGTATTTGCATATTTAACATTATATATATATGTATATATACTTATATAAATATATTTTTCTCTATATTTTAAATGTAGTTATGGCCTCTCAAACCTGTCTTTTCAAGCTCTGAAGGATCAAAGTGAAGACCAGTGTATATTATTAACAGGTTTCTTAAAATCCGTTTTCACTAAAACAAGTTTTAATTATTTTTTAACTGTATATCTTTACGTATTAGGTGAAAGTGGATCGGGAAAAACAGAATCATTTAAAATGATTGTTAATTTTTTAACACATATACAGGAGAGATCTAAGGATACAACGACATCTCTACGAAAACAATCAACGGGAAGTACAACTGCAGCTATTTCCGCCAATGTTGCTAGCGCTTGCTCAATAGCGGACAGTCACAAACATCGTCGTACATCAAGCTCATGTTCGGTTGGACCTGGACCTACAACGAATTATATGCTTTGTAAAAATACTACAACTACGGCGAGTACCAGTAGTACTTGTTTGTCAGTACAGAGACGTCAGTCTCCCTCTCCTGGGCCGACGGCAAGAAAATGCGATATTGCCTTACAACATCGTTCGCGTGCGGATAGTACAGAAGGTCAGAGAAAGTGTACGAATATGCGAGAAAAAGTTGTCGATTTCGATTTCTCTCACCACAAAAGTACAGAGAATGTAGCAAGTGTAGATAGTTCGTATACTATAGCAGCATCAATACATTATAGTCAAGCTCAACCGGGTGCAGCATCAACTGTAACGTTATCGCCACATCCAACAAAATCTTGTTTTAAACACCATCAATCAACGCAAGTTCCCTGTAATTCGATCAATCCTTTAAAGTCTACGCTATCTGTGGCATCATCGTCATCGTATGCCAGAAGTACTTCTCCGAAATTCTTCCCCGGCAGTGGTGGCGGTTGTCGTCAATGCGGTCATAATAAATGTACAAGAGCTCAAAGTTTCGAAAGAGATGAGTCAGATTTTTGCTTTCAAAAGGCAACTGGAAGTCGTAGTTTATCCGCTTATCCCTCAGTGCAACTTCAACGTGGCAGCTGTTCGAATCTTGTTCGCCAAACATCAACGGAAAGTTATACACGAGATGATCGATCGTCTTTAATGGGCTCTATGCAACGCATTTCTTTATATGATACACATAAATTAACTCAAACAGCTGCGCAAAATAATTCTTCTTCATCGTCATCTAGAAAATACAAGGATCCATTGAAGAGATTAAAAGAATGCGTTTCATATGCAGATGTTTTTTTAGAGGCCATGGGTAACGCATCAACTCATAAGAATAACAACTCAAGCCGTTATGTAAGTTTTAGTGATTTCTTATAAATATTATAAATTGTTTCAATATGTACATATATAATTTTTTTAAGGGTAAACTATTTGACATAGAAATAGACTTCAAAGGAGATCCGAAGGGAGTTCACATAACACATTGTAAGTTGATACGTAATATATACATGCATACATAAATTTAGATTGTATATACGGACAAATTATACTAATTCTAAGATTTTGGAGAAAAAAATCCTCGGAATATTTTCATACGAAACGTCTACGGAAATTTGTATTTAAATTTTAACTGGACTTGATTTACTTAATTGACCCCAGAAATAAAATTTTATAGGAATGTAAAAAACTTATTTAACTTCTCCAAAGAAATGAAAAACGCCAAAATTATGCGTTTTATTGAAAATATTAAATATTTCCTTCATTTGCTTTGTGATTGCCTGCTACTCCGTTCAACATTTCATGCGGAGTGCTGTCAATATTCTTATAAAAAATAACATTAATTGTCCATGAAAATAAGTTGCAGTTTATTTTGAGAAAAGCATATGAAAGGTATCTGAAAAAATCAAGTTCCGAAGTAATGGGCGGACATTTATTTTGCGCACAATTTTCAAGAACAACTGTTGCAAGAGAAATTCGTGTAAATCGAAAATGAAAATGTTGCATGCAAAACCGTGTAGAACAAAAAAAAAAAATACATAATTGTCAATAAAGATGCTGTATTTTGTTGTAGAAATACTATCTAAATTTTCATGTTGCAAGTCTTGTGGGTGGCCTGCAGGGGGACTTTAAGGACCTGCCCTTTTTGTTCTAATTCTGTTTTTGCATCTGATACAAAGGTATTATAAAACCAATCATTAAATAATGTTGCAGTACCCAAGCTTTTTTATTGGCATTGCAATAAACGGGAACAACGGTCATTCGATCTTTTGCTTTATGGCCACTAGCTGATTTATTGTGATTTACTAAAAAGGACCTCACGGGCATTCTCATTAAAAACGATTTTTTAGCAACAACTTGTGAACATATTTGGCGATGTTGATTTATTGCATTGAAATCAGCAGACGCTTGTTCAGCTTTTAATTTTAAGTTATGCAAAGCATGCCTCTGCTTAAATCTTTCGAAGCAACCATGAATTGCTGTAAATGTAATCTTATTCGCCGAATTAAAATCTGCTATTAACCGATTAAATTTCAACCGGGTAAAAAGAAACCCTAGTGTGAAAGATAAATAGTGGAAGCAAAGCCAGAACATTACGAATTGTACAACATCATTTATTTTTTATTTCTGTAGAAATCTTTGACACACATCTGTATTTTGTTATCTGGGTATTATTATATATCTTTATGTATAATATATGTGTTATATTTTTCATGTCTGTTCCTATTAGACATGCTGGAAAAGGTTTGTTTTTGAAATAAATTTATAACCAAACTATGATATTGCTTAAAATTTGTTTAATGATTCTTTTATTTGCAGACCCGAGTAACGAACACATCGATAGGAGAGAGGAATTTTCATATTTTTTATCAATTATTATCGGGTGGTGAACTGCAGTTATTAAGTAAGTGCATGTATGTAAATAAAAAAAACAATAATTAATAATCATTTTTAACACTTCTAACAGAATCGTTGAAATTGTATCGCAATGTGGAAAAATATGAAATATTAAAAAATACAACTGCCATTGAAGAAGATCGCACTAATTTTCATTATACGAAGGTTTGTTAATGCTCTCAACAAGAAAAAGTTCTCTGAAAATAAATTTAATATAACATATTTTATAGAAATCTTTAGAGGTTCTTGGTTTATCGTGTGATGAAATAAATGCTATTTTCCGTGTTATAGCTGTTGTCCTTAAATTAGGTAATTTTACTTTTGTACCCGTTACAAATATAGACGGTACCGAAGGTTGTCAAATATCAAATATTTATGGTGAGTTATTTATTTATTTATTTATTAATTTATTTATTTATTAGAATTAACTTACAATTTAAAATTTATAAGCTAATTTAAAGTATAAAGAGCAATAGCATCTAAGGCTTTCAGCTCGACTTAAATTAAATAAATGCAGTTCTATATAAAATTATAGGTGTTAGATTTTTTAAGAAATTAAATTATAGTATTAATGTTATCAAAGGTTGGATCAGAGATCAGGTTTAAGGGATTTTTATCCTTAAAGATTTGTTGTCTTATAATTTGGTGTTGTGGGCATGGGATAGGAGATGTTCGGGAGAGGTAGGATATATAATGGTACAATTACATCTTGGTATGTTTCGGATCTTAAGAAGAGTTCCATGTGTGTATCTGGTATGACCTAAACGAATTCTTAGAAATTTTGTTATATTTCTTCTAGTTAGTTTGTTAATGTCACTATTAAATTTATTAATAGTATTAATAAAATGTTTTATATTGATTTATGGTGAGTTATTTTACTGTTATTATAATTATTATTATTACTACTATTAAGGTTATTAAGGCCCTTTTTAATAGTTTTCCATAAAAAATTTTAAAAATATATTAAGAGCTCTTAAGCTTCAGAGGTATCAGAAGCATTTATCAAATTAAATATGTACCCTTATTACTATTATTATTACTGTAATTTTTATATTGAATCTTTATTTTTAAATTCGACAGAAGTACAAGAAACTGCTCATTTACTTAATTTGGAAGCTCAAATTTTGATTAATTGCCTTACAAGAGCTAGCTGCTCAAACAGTACACAAGAAGATCTGGGTAAGTTTAAAATCTTTTATTTTGATGCAATTTAGTATTTATTTATGAAAAATTGTATGTGCTATTTTTTTGTAAAGAAAAAAATATGTATATACTCCTATTATCATAAAATAAAATCATAAAAGCAGTATTTGTACGTACAATCATTTGCTTTTTCACTTAATATGTTTTTTTTGCAATATTATAACAACTTGTAAAATGTTCTATTATAAATGCGCCAAACTAGCTGCCCTTTATTGATTTTTTTACAGGCTGCGAACTTGATGCCCGTCAAGCTTCTATTGCACGTAACACTCTATGTCGCACTCTTTATGGACGACTCTTCACTTGGCTAGTGAATAAAATTAATGAAAGCCTTAAATCCACACAGCGGGAAAAGAACTTAGCTTTATTAGATTTTTACGGATTCGAATTATTGGACAATAACTCGTTCGAACAATTCGCTATCAACTATAGTGCCGAAAAAATCCATCAAAATTTTGTATACAATGTGCTCAGGGTTGAACAAGAGCTATATGGCCGCGAGGGTCTTGAGTGGTCGCGAATTGATTATTTTGATAATGAATCGATTTGTGAACTTATCGATAAACCCAACTATGGCATATTAAGCTTAATTAACGAACCACATCTTACCACCAATGAATCTTTGCTGCTGCGAATACAACAGTGTTGTGCTGGCCATCCGAATTTCATGATATCCCATCCAAATTCTATGTCATTTCGCATACGTCATTATGCAAATGTTGTTCAATATTCAGTACAACGTTTTTTGGAGAAGAATTCCGATATGCTGCCAAAATATATTAGTTCAGGCTTATATCAAAGTAGACTGCCACTCGTACAAAGTCTTTTTCCCGAAGGGAATCCAAGAAGACAGGTCATTAAAAAGCCCACCACCTTAAGTTCCAATATACGCACTCAATTGCAAACTTTGCTCGCCATTATCAAGCCAAGACGTTCCCACTATGTATTTTGTATAAAGCCCAACGAATGCCGTCAGCCCAAAACTTTTGATATGGCTTTGGTACAACATCAAGTTCGATACATGTCGCTAATGCCTTTGGTTAATTTGTGTCGCCAGGGTCATTGTTTTCATATGCCTCATGCCAAATTCTTTCTACGTTATAAACTGTTGAACAATACAACTTGGCCTCATTATCTCGGTGGCAGCTGTGTTGAAGGAATCGCCGTTATTATACGTAATCTTCCTCTACCATCAGCTGAATTTACAATTGGCACAAAAAACGTTTTCGTACGTAGTCCGCGAACTGTTTATGAATTAGAACAATTTCGGCGGGGACGTTTGAACGAGTTGGCGGTGTTGATACAAACTGTCTTTCGTATGTACAAACAAAGGAAATTATATTTGCGTATGCGTCAAAGTCAAATTGTGATATCAAGTGCTTGGCGGACCTGGAGAGTAAGTTGTTTTTTTCGTTCGACTAAGCATGTTTTTTTTAATTTTTTTTTTTTAATTTGATAAAGTAGTTTTGAAACATATTAATTATAGTAAAACGATTTTGTTACAGCTTTTTCTGCAAAATGAACGAAATTTACTTAAAAAAATTTAGTGAAAATCACTTGAAATTTTCAAAAACTTGCTCTAAGTTCGTTTTGCAGGCGCAGTTTCTTGATTGCATGTTTTATATATATATGTCTTTTATTTATTAAAAAATTTTACTTAGGAATGTCGTTTTGGCATTCCGTTTACTGGACGCCGAAATTTATGGAATCTTTACCGTATAGTAAGCATGCTCATAATTAAATGTTATTCACAACTATCTTTAACAATTCTCGTAAATGCTACTAAATTCAGTATTTTTTAAGCTTATATATACGTATGTACATATGTATGTGTGTATGAATTGTATTAAAAATATATGTAGACCTTATTTATTATATTTTCCATATTTTTAATAAATTTTTTGTTTTTTAGGCTCGTGAAGAATATCGTAATATGCGTTATAAACGACAAATTAAATGGGCTGTAGATGTTATATCTCGCTATTATTTACGTTGGAAAGTACGTCAATATTTGCTTACCATACCGCTGAGATTACCACCAAATACATTAAGTCCTCTGTCTATGGATTGGCCTACACCGCCTAAGTTTCTGGCGGAAACCTCTCGGTTATTAAGAGCTATTTATCATCGCTGGAAATGTTATATATATCGCAATTCATTTGATCAAACTTCAAGGAATCGCATGCGAGAAAAAGTCACAGCCAGTATAATTTTCAAAGATCGTAAAGCTTCCTATGCCAGAAGGTGATTATATTATTTTTATTTTTATATGTGATAAAGCGAAGTTATTGTTTCCGATTTATTGATCATTAACTTGGATTACCCTTTCTCGAGTTCAACGCAACATGACTAGAAAAATCATAACTATTTATCTTCTAAAAATAACCTTAATTTTCAGCAATAATTTATCCTAATACTAGATTTTTTCTTATAATTTTTTGACATGGAGAAGAAAATTTGTTATTGTATTTACCATGCTACAATTGATATAAAAACACAAAGGCCGCCGATTGCAAGCAACCGGCCCACTTGGGTCCAAGAAGTAGGTTCTTTTGTGGATTAATTTTCTTACGCTAATTCAAGTGTTTTCCGGTTAGTGGCGTAAGGTAGATCTGTTGGATGATTGTTGCTCAGTTCACGCAACAATATTGCGAGCCTTTCTAATCCAGTACTTTGCTCATGCCCTCTGAAGTCATTCGTAAAGTGTCATTGATATAACTGACCACTTGCTTTTACTACCCATTTAATTTCAAAAATTAGCTTTGTGTTTTTTTGTTTTATTATTGGTATTTTTTATATTTTTTTTTTGTTCAATATTTCGAACACCTTCGGTGTTCTTCAGGAACTGAAAAACAATTTTCTTTACACATAACACCCTCAAAAAAGTGGACGTTTTTAATCATAATCGTTTTTCAGTTATTGAAGAAGAGCAGCGAAGGTGTTCGAAATATTGAACAAAAAAAAAAAATAAAAACTACCTCTAATAAAACACAAAAAAAGAAATTTTTATTTGAAGTTTTTGACCTAGAGCCTCAAAGAAACACAAAGTTCATTTTTGAAAAAAACACATAATAAGGTCGAATACAAAAAATATACAATACCCATTTAATTTTCATACCAGGCTCAATATTATTATCAATTCTTAGGCAGGGGCCACACGAGGTGTTAAAAACGAACGATTCTCCGTTTTGAACAAAATTTACGTAATGTAGCATTATTTACTAGTTTAGAGGATAATATTCATCTCTATAATTCTTTTCTTTTTTTAATACTCGATTTTAGTTGAAAAATTTAGAAACGTGCGTTCTTAAAATGCTCATGTGGAAATTTTTTTTAAACGTAAATTTTTATTTACTCATCTTTTAAGCTAAATAAGCTGTAAGGTTATGAGATTTTACTTAAACGTAGTTAAATACAATAATTAAATACGCGATGTTCAATGCGAATACAAAATACAGAACCGATGTTGCGTTTTTGTTTAAGTGCATGTGTGAAAATATGAAACGAATGATAAACGTGTTGCATAAATACTTTGCTAAGTGTGTACCTACCATAACAACTGCGCGTGGCCACGCCCTTAAGGATTAATCTCCTAAAATGAGTTCTGATGCGTTATTGTAAAATAGTTAAGGCCAGGGCCAGACGAGCGTTTTAAAAACACAATTTTGGAATTCATGGTTTTTAAAGAGCACATAAAACAATTTTAATGGATTAAATTTTGTGTTTGGCAGGTGAACTAGTAGACAATGCTACAATACCTTACGGTTAATAAAACTTCGGCTAGCGTAACACTCTTAACTGCTTTTACGTCTTTCAGTGTTCCTCATCCATTTGTTGGAGATTATGTACGTTTAAGGCACAATCAACAATGGAAAAAAATGTGCGTAGAAACCAATGATCAATATGTTGTGTTTGCTGATATAATCAACAAAATTACCAGATCGAGTGGAAAGGTAAAAAACTATATAAGTAAATATATTGAAAAAATACCACTGCTTCTATTTATTTTTCTTAAAAATCTTTTAGATTGTGCCTATATTATTAGTTTTGTCAACTTCGTCTTTATTATTATTGGATCAAAGAACTTTGCAGATAAAATACCGCGTACCGGCTGCTGAAATTTATCGAATGTCATTAAGTCCTTATCTAGATGATATAGCTGTGTTCCACGTAAAAGCTGTAAGTGAAATAATAAGAAATAAGAAAAAACATTCCATGCACACATTTTCTTCTAATTGTACTTTTCAGTCTGAGTTTGGACGTAAAAAGGGAGATTTTGTATTTCAAACGGCGCATGTTATAGAGATTGTAACAAAAATGTTTTTAGTAATACAAAATGCTACTGGGAAACCACCTGAAATACATATAAGCACTGAGTAAGTTGATTTGTATCTAATTTTTCACACATTTTAAGTTAATTGTTTGCCGTGATAGTCAGATTTGTTGGACTTGTCCCTATAAATCTGACAACATAGCAATTGTTTAAATGTACAGAATTAAATAAAGGTTTTTTAACAATTAGATTTGAAGCGAATTTTGGACAGCAAACAGTTATATTTAATTTCAAATATGGTGGCATGTCTAATTTAGCACAAGGGCCTCCAAAAGTTACTAGAAAAGCTAATCGCATGGAAATTATTGTATGATCCGCAACAAAAATATATCGCTGGACTTCATTGACTTTTTTAAATGCCTATGTGATTGATGCTATGGCAGATTGAAGTATAGACAAATTATTTTTGTACAAATACGTATGTATGTAGCAAACACACTTCCTCTTCCATTCCTTAAGTCAACCACAGAAAAAAATAAATAAATAAATAAACTGACAATCACGCAGATTCAGTTGTTCATAACAAATAGTTATTAAATAAATATGCAATACAAAATAAATATAGAACAAAATGTTTAAAAGCAACGTGAAACATATTGTTTCTAACTTGTAATATGTATTCGTGTGCCAAAATGAATATATTTTGAAAAATTTGTAAGGCAGCAAAAAGAAAAAGTAAAACTTTGTATCCTTAATAAATTTTATACATATTTCAATTAATAAGTTTTTAATTAATTTTATTTAACTAACGTTATATACATATAAGAATTATTATTTAGTTATGCGAAAAGAAAATTTATATTAAAATAGTTATCTGACATTTTTATCATACCAAAAGGCATTTAACTTATGTTAAGTTATATGATTTTTTCTGTAACACTTTAACATTATGAAGGCAATAGTTTTTCTTCCAGCAGGTTTCATTAAAACCTTTAAAATACTCAATTTTTTTCTTTATTTACATTTTTACAAGCCGTAAATATTTCAGAATAGTGAAATAAAAATTACAAAAAATCAATACATATTAACAATAATTGTAAACGGAACAATATCTTAATACACAAAAACTTGATAAAAAGAAATAAAAATTAAAATTGTTATTCTAACCATAATTAAATTAGCATATAAAATTCTTTATAAACATTTAAGGTTTTTTCTTATAAAATACCTTATTAAACCAATTGAATTTAAATTAAATAAATGAACATTTTACGCTATACAGAGAAATTAATACAATTTATTTGAAATGAAAACAATTAAATACCATATTTATTAATTTGTGAAAGAAAACAATTAACTAATATCTGCCTGTAATCCATTAATGAACAAAACTAAAAAAATACAATTTCATATGATATTTACTTCACTACACCACAAAAGTAGGACTTTTTTTATATTAAGTAAAAACTAATAAACAAATAACAGAATATTTAGCGCTATTTGAATTTATTTGATCAGTTATTAGTTTAGAGTTGAAATTAAAAAAATAAATGAAAGTTCTATATATTTATTTTAATGTTATCATGTTAACATTAATAACATTCATAGTTTATAAAAATAATTGATTTTATGTAATTAATGAAAAAAATAATGAATTATTAAATGAAATTAAAAAGATATAAAATAAAAATCTTTTATTTAATGGAAGTCAAATTTAAATCATTGTTTTGGAATCCTATATATATGTATATATACATATGTATTATGAGTGGGTATGCAAAAACTCGCGAATCCTCTAAACAGCCTGAATATTAATTTAAGAGGGGTAACAAAAGCCTGTTTTTAATATCTATACGAGATGAGTCGCTCGAGTGTAAATATATAAACTAGCTTATTTCAAAAGTATGCCAGCTTGTGTGCCAATTTAATATCAAATAAAAATGCTTTTAATTATAAAACATATGCACGTGCATACCTACATACATAGATATGGATGTATGAATTTTAATGGTGTAATTGTATATTTCTCAAGATTCTGGTCGTACATATGTCGTCTAGTAGCTATTCACATATTATGTAACTGCATTTTTTCTATTTAAATTCTGTAACAAAATCTCAACACCCATTACCCTAGACGTATTATGTGAAGAGCTAGGAGTGAACACGTAAATAAAAAATTATATTTTAAACACTGTTCTTCTCATGATATGCAAAAAGCATAGGCTGATTGTATCTTCTTTTTAAATTTTGCGATCCCATTATTGAGTTGGAAAATTTCAACCAGTTTGAATGCGTTAATTATAATTGGAAAACAAATCTAAAAGAATTCTTTAATTTAAACGGTTATATTAAAATTTTCAAATTTAACTCAAGCAAAATAAAAGTTGGCTGCACTGTTGCTAAAAATTTGTTGCGAAATATGTATGTATGTATGTATCTTTATTTTTGCAACTCTGCACTTAAGTTCCGTTAGAAGTTTATTAAAGCAGTGATAAAATTTGTGATTTATTTTTTTTCGTTATAATACCATCGATAGTATTGAATTTTCAGAAGAATGATAGTTTCAACTACGCAAACATCCGCCAATACTATATTTCAAAGGCGACAGTATTGAAATCGGGGATTAAAAATAAAACTATCGACAGTAACATCCAGTGTTTTGCATCACTTTTTCGCGCAAAAAGTCTTACAATTTCAAGAAATTTGTTGAAAAGTGTATTAATTATTTTGATCAAAGAGGCAAACCACAATTAAAGTGTTAAAATTTCAAGAGCTAAGCTGAAAAAGTGTTTTATTGTAGTTTATTCGAAAATGGAAAGCAATTAAATAAGCAGTGTGTCTTATTGTTTTGAAAAAGAATGAAATGAAATTTTAATAAAAAATTAAAAATAAATTAAATTAAAGCTATCCAATATGGTGAAAATATGTGTTATTATGTAAATATAATGAAAATTACCCTTCACTCCAAATGGTGCAACAAATAGCGGCAAGTGAATATTAAACCAGGTAAGTTTTATTTAGATAATCTACATATGTACATATGTATGTACATACTAAAGTTCATATGCATGTATACATACCACATATATTTTTACATACTTACATGTATAAAATTTGTGAGCATCCTTTATTTTGGAATTATTTTGTGTCTTTTTTGCTACAAAAAAAAAGTTACACACATGTGTACGTTTGTCCATATACAATTTTGGGTGTACATATGTATATTTCCTATAAGTAATGTTTACAAAAAATTCATATTATTTTCCTATTAATTGCGTAAAGTTGGGAATGTTTTACTTTACGATTTTGGTAATTAGGGTTCAAAATTTGTATTTGCATTTAATTTACAATTTCGATCTGAATTTTGTTTTTAACATATCGCGTAGAACTCGTCTCAAAATTTTTCCACTGGGGTTCTTGGGAATTTCATCGACAAAAATAACGCCGCCCCGCAATTTCTTGGCCGGAGAGGTCCGTTCACTTACATAATCAATAACTTCTTGTTCAGTTAAGTGGACATTGCCTTGTTTAACAACAAAAGCCATTGGCAATTCACCGGCCTCTTCATCGGGCTTGCCAATAACAGCGGCATCTTTGATTTTAGGGTTGGTCAAAAGCAGAGCTTCAATTTCAGCAGGAGGTACTTGGAAGGCCTTGTATTTGATTAGTTCTTTAATACGATCAACAATAAAGAATTCATAATCATCATCAAAATAGCCAATATCACCAGTATGTAGCCAGCCATCAACAATTACGCTATGCGTCGATTCGGAATCTCCAATGTAGCCCTTCATAATACAGTCACCCTTAAAGCAGAGTTCACCCCTTTGATTTGGTCCTAAAGTTTTGCCAGTTTCAGGGTCAATTACTTTAGCATAAACACCAACTTTTAAAGCACCAACACTACCGGGCTTACACGCATTATCGTTTTGCACCAACAAACTTAAAGTTGATTCGCTTAAGCCATATCCTTGACGAATGATTGGTACTCCAATTCGTTTTTTAATTTGGTCTTCAGTTTCTTTGCTTAAAGGAGCAGCACCACACAATAATACCATTAAAGAAGATAAGTCGTATTTATCCACAATAGGATGTTTTGCCAAAAATACCATTAATGGAGGCACCATGAAAGCCATCATAACACGATGTTTTTCAATAGCAGTCAAAAACAAATGGTCCTCAAATTTAGGCAAATATATCAAACATGCTCCCATACTCGCAGTTAAAATTAGAGTTATACAACCAAAACTATGAAACCAGGGTATTACGGTCAACAATGTTATGTCTCCCAAAGGTATGGCTGTAGGTTCCCTAAAAATTTGTTAAGAATACTTTTTATTTTGGGTTGCTTATTTAGTGAAATTATCTACTTACAATTGAGAATCCAATGTGATTAAAATATTTGATTGAGTCAATTGCACACCCTTTGGTAGTCCTGTGGTGCCTGAAGAGCAAACAATCAAAGCAACATCTTCATTTTTGTCGGATTGTATACATTCATAAGTGGACTGGGAGGGAATCGATTGATCTTCCATTAGTTCTTTGAATGAATAAATATTCGGGTGGGGGGAGCTGCTGGAAAACACAACAATTCTCTTGACAAACGAATTATTTTTGGCTACCTTGGTAATACGTCCAATTGTAAGCTTCGAGGCAAATATTACTTTAGGCTTTGAAAGATTAATAGCATGATGAACTTCTCCTAAGATCAAAGATTTTGTATTTACTTTTTCTCATTGAAATGAAAATTAATTTTTACTTTCTGAATATGTAATATTTAAAGGCGCTACAGTGGCATTAAGCACAAAAGCAGCAAATAATATTACAGCGAACTCTACGCTATTTTCACTTGATAGACCTACAACGTCGTTGCTTTTAACACCCAAATGCTTAAGAACATAAGCAAATCTAACAATATTATCATGCATATATTGTGCAGAGTACTCCTGGCCGCTGACTGCGTCAATCTGTAAAATAAAAGCAGAAGCAAGAACAGCAAGTTAGATATCAAATTTAGAAAAAAACAACTATTTGATTGTGTTCAAATCAATACCAACCATCACAGTACGGGTTCCAAAACTTTTGTACTTTTCCAAAACAAAATGCCCCAAAGATTTGTAATCTTTAGTCTCTGAGACGTTTACAGGACCGCCATATATAATATTTCCAGGTAACAAAGTAGCCATTTGAATTGATTAATTGCCTTAAGTTAACTGAAATTTAAATGAACATATGTATATATATGGGTTGTTTATTGTAAAAGTGGTGCAACTCCATATTTTTACAGAATATCACATTTGGTCATATCAATCGTAGCAACAGTGAAGCAAGTCCAATATTTGCACCAAACCGCCATAGATGAAATAATAAAGAAACACAAAAAAATGTTTTTTTTCCTACACAATGATTTTCAAAAGGCTCGCTTACTCGAAATTTAATTACAAGGAGGATAATTCACTGTTACAATGAACGAAAGATATGTACATATGTATGTATTCATCGGTTAAAAAATTTAAATGATTCTAGCTAGACTTTGTTTTCTATGCATTCCTAATCTTATCTATAGATTGTTTTTAAATGTATGTACGAGTACATATTTTGCAAATAAACAACAAAATTATTTTAGACAAGGAAAACTTTTATTTACACTTTGGTAATGATTTATTGTTAAGATAATGCTCGTTGTGAATAACGTCTACCTTATTTCAATATATTTTAAATTTGTTTAGCAATTGCAAAGTTCAAAATTTATTTTATTTTTTTCAAGAGACTATATCAAGGTTTAAACTTTAGACTTCTGTTAATATGCAAAGGTTCTAATAATTTTGCATTAAAAATAAATACTGCAATAAAAAATAAAGTTTCGGTATTTCTCATACACGTTCATATGTACGCTTACACATACATATATGTATGTATGTAGGTATTTACATATATACTCTATGCAGGCAATTACGCATGCATATATCTACCTACATATGTATGTATGTATGTATGTACATGCATATACTTAGGTATATACGATAACCTTATCTGGATATTAATTTCTATTTATTTAAAGTATTCCATGTACAAACAAAACGTATTTATTTAACTTCTCACTTTTTCTGTTTATTTGATCTACTAATAGTAGGTAGTATTTTTTTAATGATAATTATTATTTTTCTTATTTGTTGATATTATGCTTTGTGGTTGATATGAACCGTTCAAGTTGGTGTCCAGAAAACAACTGATAACAAATTCTTATTCGAATATACATTTTTCCATGAAATAAAAAGGTCTAAAAGAACTTGAACAAAAAAAAATTAAATATTTACATGTAAACTTTGGTTAAAAATATGTAAGAAAAATGTTTGATGAGTTTATTTTTTTCTGCTACCCAGAAAACACAACGACAAAAGGTTTCAAATATACTAGTTCTATCAGGCCTGTTCTGAAATCTCGGTAATTTCAAACCACGTGATTTCCAAAAATAAATTCTTATTATTGCTGTTTTTATTACTGTTATTTACGTTTTTGGAGTTCACAATGGAATATATTATTCGAGCTTCGAATGTCATGAATCGTGCGATTTACAAAGCACTAAAATAACTGCTTTTAGAAATGACGTGATTTGAGATCTCGTGATTTTCAGAACAGGTCTGTATGATTTCATTTCGCACATAGTTCCTACACAGAGTTTTGAAATTAAAATTGTTGTTTAGTTGAAAATAAATGTTCAACAAATAGGTCTTGCTTACTTTTATAACAAATGTTATTCTTAGATCATAAAAACGTTCTACATACAGTGGTGTTTGATGAAATAGGTACACCCTAACCAAAATTTACAGAACCAAAAAAATATGGTCAAACTTATAACTGAAATTTTTGCGAAAAAATAAAGCACCGACGTTAGTTATCTGCAATAACATAATTAAATGAAATAATTTTTTTAATTAGTCTTTATTAACTTCAGTGCTTAGTGGAATGACCATTATTTTTAATAACAGTTAAGCAGCGTATCGGCATTGAATACAAGAGTTTTTGGCAAGTTTCGATTGGAATATGATTCTTATTAATTATCATTAATTCTCAATGGGATTTAAGTGTGGTGACTGTGCAGGCCAACCTATAACCTTAACGAAGTTGTTGTCATATCTACGTTGTTGACCCACTTAGATGTGTGTTCTGGGTCAGTGTCTTGTTGAAGCGCCTATCGAAGTGGCATTTCCCACTCAGCATAAGGCAACATTACGTCGGTAAGTATGTTTGTATAATATACAGTATCCCTTCCCTTCTCAGTACGAAAAATAGGTCCTATCCAACTATAAGAGAAACACCCACATACGAATGTATTTCCAAGCTTTTGTTTAATAGTTGTTGTATATTGTGGGCGCAACTCGTACACAAATGCTTCTCCGGACAGATTTGAACAAATTTATTTTTGTTTCATCAGACCATAAAATATAATAAAATATTTCGACATTTGCTGAAGAAAATTTCATTATTTTTTGCATGTGTTGTATTTGATATATGGGATTTTTCTATGATTTTTAGCCTTCAAATTGTAAACAGATTAAAAAAAGTGAAATCTTCAAATACTGAATGGCCCGATTTCATCGAACACCACTATATGTACATATGTATGTATGTATCTATGTATGCTAGGCTGGTTTATCAGAGTATCCTGAGTTAATAAATCAAAATTAGCTCTATTTAAAAGTTTAACAAAACTATCCTCGATATAAATAAGATTTTTTTTAATGAATTGTACATATATGGGTAGAATTTGATGGGTAGAATATCAGGGAGTTAATCTCTAAATCGAATCAAAAGATAATGTTTTCGAATTGCAAATTAAATAAGATAGAAATTCTAATAGCTTTCTTTTCAAAGTGAATTACAGATTGAAAAAGAGTTTAAAAACTTGTACCGAAAAATCAAGATTATATTCAGGTATGTGATGGAAATCGGTTTATTTCAAAGGTATCGTTTTGGAAACGTGTGATAAATTTCGAACGATTTTGAGAATGCATTTTGATGTAATTTCACATTATTAATTTGAAAAAAGCTGACCAGAAATTAAAACACAAACAACGCAAAAGAAATTTGAAAAAGTTATCAGAAATTATTTAAAAATACACTAAAATATAATTATGAAATTTATTTAATCGAGATTGCCTCGATATCTTCTTTCAAAGATTTTCAAAAACTTTTAAAAAATGTTTACAAAACGAAAGTAATGAGCACATCACAACTTTTTTCGGTTTTAAATGGTTTTTTCTTTAAATCGATTTCCATCACATAAGTAACTGATTATAATGAATCTTTGAGAGCATATGTATTGCACATAACTGGAAGTATTGATTCATCGATGTGACTGGTTTCAATATGCAAAAATCAATAATTTCTATTAGTCACATAAATGCCTCAAGACCAAACCTAAAATAAAACATTTGAGAACATTATTGGATAAAAAAAATTTCTCAATTTTACCCTTCTGAAATTATTTTCTAATTATGAACGTTTGATATTTAAAAAAGTGTTCGCTGGGTATATACAAATGTATATACCTAATATGTATGTATATAATATGTATATGCGTATGTAACATATGTATGCATGCGAAATTACCATTTATGTTTGGGGTGGAGAGTTTGGAAGTTGTCTTTTTTAATTTGTATGTACATATATGTATATGTTTTATAAGTTAAAGACTTGTGCAGAAATTCAATAAATTTGTATTTTAAAGTAAAATACTTTTTTGATTTTGAGTTTAGCTGGTAATTTTATTCGACAGCTGATTTGTGTCAGTCTTAAAAGAATGTTATAATGAATATATTGTACATATGTTTTCGATTTAATCTCAAAATGTTTGATAAGAGTCTTGTGATATTTATTCAAAAATATCTTAGAGGAGAAATCCATATGGCTTAGTAGTGAATGGTAAATCCATTAGAATTTTAGCTGATAATAGATTTCCTTCGCCAAAAAATTATTGTTATATGGTCGATTATGCGCTGCCAACTTTATATTGAAATCGACAAATAATTTCCTTCAATACACTCACACTTTTTTACAAAACCCTCATACTTTTAAAACGAGATTTGCTTTTGAAATTCTCTCTCCATCGTGTGTTTCAATTTACTGTCAAGAAAATATTTTTTGGTTTGTTTTTTAAGCACCCCATACACGTTGCAATTCAATTGTCAATTTATTCTTTCAATTGAATTGATTCTTTACCACACACTTCATAAACTGAATTGAAAGATTTTCATTCAATTGACAAATTTATACATGCATACATACATATGTACATATGTTGCTTACAATTACAAATTTAAAAATTAAAAACTTCTATTGCAATGGCTGAAATCATATATAAAAATTTTTAATTTATAAATTTAAAATTTTTTGTTTAAAAAATTACAGCTGTAGTCAAGGCAAATTCATAGCAGGTAGACTCGCCTCAATTCGCTTTGAAAAATTACCTGCTTTCTTTGTCAAAATCAACGTCCAACACTATATATAAATCAAACATAAACAAATTTTGAAAAACAAAAGATATCAAAATGTAAGGAGATGCAAGGAGCAAAAAATTATCAGCTGAGCTATCGAGACCACCTGTTATGAATTCGCATTGAGTTGTGGTAATTATATTCGAAATTTTAATTATACTATAATTTAGCCAATTATTGACAGATATTTTTAACGGAAATCAGTTATATGATTGACGAACAATAAAGGTACACTTTTTTAATTTTACTGAAGAAGATAAACAATTTATTAAATCGTTCAATTGATGGAAGTTTTATCGAAGTTTTATTATCGCTGTTTTTTAAGGTAGCAGTTTAAAAATTTGTAAAAACAATAAGTTTTTATAATAAAACAATGGATAAACAAGTCGCGATTTAGATTTTTTTGATGGCTAAGTGGGGTTTCATTTAAGTAATGATATGTACTTTCATACATTTCGTAAACTTAATATAAAAAGGTCTTAAGTATTTTTTCAAAGTCGAGTTTTTTTCCTCTATCGATAGATTAGGGGATCTCCAACGAAATATGCAAAAAACTCCACTTTAGAAAAAAAAGAAGTAACGGAGTTACTATATTAAGATAACGATATTTACATTGGAAAAAATTAAATCTATCGGACAATATTATTGAATTAATCACTAATTTTATATATATACATATATCCTACTTATATAGACCTACTTAAGCTATGTACAGACGATTGGCAGATCTTACAATATTGTAAGATATGGCAATATGCTGACAACGTACTGACAATGAAAAATTTTTACCAAATGGTAAATTGTCAGTTCAGACGATTGTAAGAAAACCTTACAATTTCATTGCCAGACAATTGTCAGCCAATAAATTTATCTGCCAACAAAAATTGTCAGTTTTCACGGTTGTTAGATTGTTGTGTGGAAAAATTGCCAGATGTGTTGTTAAACTTTGTCATTTATTATTTATGGACAGCGTTGCCACTAAAAAAAATTATCTGACAATGGTGCCATTGTCAGATGTATTAAATTAAACACATCTGCCAATAAAACGAGAGCTTACAATGTCTGACAATTATCTGACAATGGCAAAGTAGAGTGTTCTCACGATTGTGAGATGTCTGACAATATTATTGTCTTACAATGAACTGACAATGCTTTTTCTGGCAACGTTGTAAGACAAAAATTGTAAGTTCAGATGGTTGTCAGACATTTTCTGAACATTTTTCTGGCAATATTGTAAGATCTGCCAATCGTCTGTACATAGCTTTATATAGAATTGGCCCAATAAAGTAATATTTTACATCCAAGTGAGAAAAATTTTTTAAATCTAATTTTTCAACCCTGCTCTGAAGCACTTGCAAATTAATTATTTACGAACAAAAAGATGAATATGGAGCAAAAGAAACATATTTTGTGTTTCTTGTTCTTTTAAAGTTTTAACGAATGTGGGAGGTAGCAGACACTGAGAACACAAATATTCTTTCGGTGATTTGGCTAAGAACATGAATCGGAGAATGTTGGGGCATAGAGATCCCAGAGAAATGAATTAAAATGACTTTATTATTGCAATGGTATGAGTGTTTATTTTTATATTAAGTTCTTCTTTTGTTTTGTTTTACTCATAAAAATAATTTTATAGAAAAAGAGAACTGAATTGGTAGAAGAATTTCACTCTGTACTTACCAACCGTTTATACTATATCCAGTATTATATTTTACTACTACAAAACTTATAAGCAGATCGTAGATAAACAGTAATTTTCTTATTAAAAAGAAAAAAATATAGTAAAGCAGAAAATTAACACATTTGTTAATTGTTACACAAACAAGTTTTTCTTTTAATGCACACAAAAATAAATTTGTGATAAAATAAATAAAATGGTCAAGTTCTATAAGGTGACAATAAATCGCACAGAATGGGAAATACCAGAAATCTATCAACAATTGCAGCAGGTAGGTTCAGGTGCTTATGGACAAGTATGTAAGGCCTTGGTAAAAGGAACAACTATGTATGTAGCGATTAAAAAATTGGCACGCCCTTTTCAATCGGCGGTGCACGCTAAACGTACTTATCGAGAGCTGAGATTGCTTAAGCACATGGATCACGAAAATGTGATTGGTCTGTTAGACGTTTTTCATCCACATCCGCCAAATGTAACCTTGGAAAATTTTCAACAGGTATATTTGGTGACTCATCTTATGGACGCAGATTTGAACAATATTATAAGGACGCAACGTCTGTCAGATGAACATGTACAGTTTTTGGTTTATCAAATATTGCGTGGTCTGAAATACATACATAGCGCTGGTATTATACATCGGGATTTAAAACCTTCCAACATCGCTGTAAATGAGGATTGCGAATTGAGAATCTTGGATTTTGGCTTAGCACGGCCAACAGAAAGTGAAATGACTGGATATGTGGCTACACGTTGGTACCGAGCACCTGAAATTATGCTTAACTGGATGCATTACAACCAAACTGTCGATATTTGGTCGGTGGGGTGCATTATGGCAGAATTACTTACTGGACGTACTTTGTTTCCTGGAACGGATCATATTCATCAATTGAACTTAATAATGGAGGTTTTGGGTACACCTCCTGACGATTTTATGCAGAAAATTTCATCTGAAAGTGCACGCAACTATATTAAATCATTGCCTCCAATGAAGAGGAGAGATTTTAAAAATTTCTTTAAAGGAGCCAATCCCTTGGCAATCGATTTGTTAGAAAAAATGTTAGAATTGGATGCTGAAAAACGTATTACTGCAGAGCAGGCTTTAGCGCACACATATTTAGAAAAATATTCAGAACCCAGTGATGAGCAAACCTCACCACTTTACGATCAAAGTTTTGAAGATATGGACTTGCCAGTTGAAAAGTGGAAGGAGTTGATATTCAAAGAAGTTTGCAGCTTTAAGCCACCACCGTCTTTTGCTCAAATTTTACAAGAAATTAAATAATCGCGTTAAATAATCGCCAACATGCCTTGATTTTTTTCTGTTTTAATTTAAATAAAAATTTCCAAAATTTGAAGTGGAGAATTATCATATAGTACATATGTGTGTATTTAAGTAATTATTGTGCAAACAATTTTTAATAATTGCTCAAAAATATTAATAGTATTATACATATGATAACTGTGTCCGTATTTCAATTCTTGATAATTGTCCGTTTATTATAATTGTGCTTGCTCACGTACAAAGTGCCTTAATTTCTTACAAAATACCAAAAATTACAAATATTGCTTTATTTTAAAATGATTTGTTAAACACATAAATATTTAATAGTATATTTGTTATAAATTTATGTTTCTTGTGATGTTTTGAATGTTTGTGCAATAAAGTTCTATTTTATACAAACAACAGAAAATTTTTTGATTACTTCTTTACGAAATAATTGCATTATTCCATACTTGTTTTTTTTCTTCTAATGACACAACCGCTAAAATTAAAATTAATTTACAATTATTTAGCTTATTTATCCAAATAGTTGTTTTGTGTCGGCGTCTATACCAATTCAAATTTTAACGAATTCTCAGTTTTTAAACTAATCGATCTCCCAAAATAGTAAATATTGTTTTTTATTACATTATTGATAACTTTGGAAGACTTTTTATTTAAATTCGGAGAATATGTTTCAATGTTTCAATAAAATTTTTATTTATTTTACATAACAATATAAACAAATTATCTACGATATCGATAGCGCTTAAAATGAAACCATAACTGAAAGATATTATTGTGAAATTGACAACGAAAACCGCGCTTATAACTGAACTCCCATTCGCGATGAACTATCTTAAAAGCAATGTCTTCATAAGGTGGTCCTGCATGAAATCGTAAAATTGCAAAATCTGGATTGTCTTCGCACTGCGTGAGGTAATATTGTGGTGTTTTCGATTTATCTATTAAATCCGGATAGAATATATTAAATTTATAGCCCTGAACAATTTTTGGTGGAGGATTGTCCATATCATAATGGGTTTGATTATATTTATTCCATTCAAAACCAGTGTGCACCCGATTAAAATAACGAGGCTTGCGAGGACGATATTTGTCTGTTGCCAATTGGATGGCCAATGAGTTATCACATGGCATTTCAACACTAAATTCTACTTCATCATTTGACATGCCTTTACGAGCCTCCTGACGCATATTAACTTCTTCTTGGCTATATTGAATGTTATGTTGATTCGTTTCTAGCAGTTTTTGCCTCTGATATTTCAAACTCATTTCATCGTCATCTTCATCCACAATACTAATAGAAGAATTGAGTTCGCTCGACAAGTATTGTGGACTGTAGTTACCTTCGTTGTATAATTTGAAACAATTACTATCATATATTTCTTGTTGGGTTTCTTCGCTTTCTTCTCTGTCCTCTTGGGTTACGCATTCATCGTTGTGTTGTGGTGAGTTGTCTTGAACTTCATCTTTGATCGTTGAAGTTTTCAGCAGATCTAACTTATCTCTAAGTTTCTGCTGGTGATGATCTCTTAAACGAGCTCTTGCCATATGAGCCTTCAGTTGTGATAATATATTTTCCCAATAACTGATGTCCACTCCTTCAGTACGAACGTCTATCTTATCTTCTATTTTAGCTCTCATTTCATCTAACTGTGTAATTGTTTTGTTGCGGAAGATTCCCGTGACATCTTTTACTACACTTTCATGAATTCCCTCTCGTCGAGAGCTTGTAGCTTCTTCATGTTCTGCTTGTTTTCTTTGCTTTTGTAGCTCATCTTCAACTATAATGGTCATGTCGTTCCAGAAATCGATGTGCTCCCCTTTTTCCAATTCAATATAAACTTTAATATCAACCAGTAGATCCTCTAAATCTTTAATGCATAAACCATTGAGTATATAATAAGGTTCATGCATTTGCATTTCGATTGCGTCCTCCAATTTGGAACTGTTTATATATTGAGCTAGTAGATCTATAGGTTTTGCTCTGCCGTCTTGTATACGTATTTCACTTCGCAGGCGTGCTTGCTCCAAGTGAAATTGATCTTCTTGTTTCTCCCACTCATGGAATTGTGCAGCTTCTTTTTCTCTCTGTTGCAATACCATCTCATCTTCGCGAGATTGCTTTTCCTTCTCTCTTTCCAGTCTTCTCTTTTTCACCTTTTCTAATTCCAATTTATTTTCCATTTGTTTTTGACGGCTCAAGGCCTCCACTGTCTGCATAGGCACATCTTTTAAACCTTGTTTCTGTAATTTTTTGTTCCATACGAAGGTCGATGTCAAATTGGAATCCCCAAAAGGATTATCTTGATCAGTATAAGTTTGATATTCATTATCCCAACCCATTCTTTGTTTTCTCCTCAATTCTTTTGCTTCTTTTTCCCTTAATCGTCGTTCTCGTTTTTGTTCCGGAGTTTCCTTAGCTTTTAATTCTTCTTTTAATCGCTTTCTTTCCAGCTCGTCCTTAATACGTCTTTCTTCTAGCACCTTTAAAATCTGGACATTTTTCTGTAGCGATTCATCGCCACTTGAAGATGACGAAGAACTTGATGAAGAAGACGATCTACATTTCTTCTTTGACTTTGATTTATACTTATTTTTCGATTTCTGCCTGTGATGGCGGTCACGATGGACATCTTTTTTATCCTTTGGCATATCCACAGGGTATAATTTTTAGTTTATGTGTAAAAACTTAAACACAAAATGGTAATGAATGTAAAATTATTTATATATTTTTGAAACAATGTGGAATGCAACGTCAGCGTTGGCTAAAACACGTTGCCACATCAAATATTAGAAATGAGAAATGCAAAATGTCATAAACTTATAAAAAATCTACCAAAATTCGCCACGAAAGATTCGTTAAGATTCTATGGCCCAATAATTGACTACTCATTTAAGTGTCATTTATCTTTAAATGCCACTTAAGTACCAATTTCATTTTTTCAGTACAAAATTATGTGACATTTAAATGAAACTTAAATGACCATTCTGCTGCATTTAAAGTCCATTTAAGTTTTGCACACATACATACACAAACATATGTTTTTGCTTGCGTGTTGGTGTTTCGCGCAACAAAGTAAACAAAAAATTTGCGGCGATTGAAAAATCAACATCTTTTGGAGTGAAATTTGGACTTCTTTTATCAATATTATTCTTTTTTATGTTTTTTAAAATTGTTTTAAACTTTTAAAACATTGCAGCAACCTATCATTGTTGTTATTTTCAGCCTGAAAAAGAAGGTACATTAGAAATTTTTCTTTAATTATGTTCAACAGCTGTTTCTCTAAGAAAATTTAGAGAATTTCGTGAGGCTGCCATATTTTATCGTAATTAAATACAAACAATAATTTCACACTGAAAAACTCAAACTGTATTTAAATGCAATTTAAATTTAAGTGGCAATTAGCTAAATGGCATTTAAATGCGAAGTCAATTATTGGCCCTATGTATTTTCACTAAATTTTTTCACTTTAATTTTTTTTCCGTACGTTGTTAATGTTATGTGTAGTAATTTGTATTTTGAGGTAGTGTGATTGATACAGATTTCATTTGTCTGCTACCTATAGCATTCTAGACTTAACATTAATATGGTAAAATGGTAATGGTAAAATATTTACGTTAGATTAAATAAACACTATCATCAGTAGTCTACACCTAATAATAACATTATTTTAGTTTTTACACAAAAATACTTGTAATTTTTTCGCGGTTTTTTTAATTCCCAAAATCAACATAATTTCGTCGACGTTATCTTGGCAGACGTGTACTCTATCTGTATTAGTATCTGTTTATTTATTTTTGTTCACTTAAGTAGAAATCACATAGTAATAGTACTTATAATAATACTTTGAGGTAAAAAGTTATGAATTAGAATTGAAGATCCCAATGGAAAGGATAACCAAAAACTGCTTTAAACTTATTCCGCTTTACGGACATGCATTAGCAATCCGGTCTGTTTCCGCACTCTACATAAGGGGAGATAAGGCCAGTGAAAATTATGTGGCTCTTCAACCATATATGGATTTTCAAAAAACGTTTCAGAACATTGAACAATTGGAACATTCGATAGAAAAAAGAAAGCTATCAATTAATTTGAGAAATATTACAGAAATGTTCAACATATACCAAGATAGTATCAAGGCAATGGAAAAGTTGGAAGATGAACGTCAAGTGATTGCAATACAGTTAAAGGAACTTTCCAAAGCATCTCAAAAAGATGAAAACTTAATAAATCAACTTAAAGAAAAAGGCAAACATTTAAGGAATGACTGGAAAACTGCGAAAACCAATTTATATCCCATCGAAGATGAATTTATTCAAGCATTTTTGCATTTGCCAAATACTTTACATAAGCAATGCCCCGAGGGTGATCATGAGAAACTACTTTATCGGAGTCAAGTTAAACAGCTAGATGCGGAAAAATCACATTTGAATTATGACAATTTAATACATTTTATTGAGAATTCTCGTTACTACATGCTAGATGAAGCAGCCGAGTTTGATATAAGATGCCCACAAGCTTTGACAAGATATTTTCTTGATAAAGGTGGCTTCATTCAAACAGCTAATCCAGATTTTACGCGTTGCGTTTTGTTAGAAGCTAATGCTACACCAATGAACCGTTATCATAAAGTTATGGAGGCAAATTTACAAAATAAAGCTAATGCTGCCTATTTAACAGGTGGTGGTTCATTTGAAAGTTTTCTTGGTGCTGTAACAAAACTGTGCATTTATCCTAATGTATTGCCTTTAAAATTTGTTACTTGTGGTCGTCTATACGAAAGAACAGATACCAACAATACTGCTAGTCTGTTTACTGCAACACAAAATAATGCTGTGCAAACTTTTGTCGCCACGACAGATGTGATGACAGCAGAAGAAGAAATGGAAAACATCTTAAATATATGTGCAGATTTTTATAAAGTATTTAACATACATTTTCGAATAGTTTATGTAAATGCAACCCAACTATTGCCTGCTGAAACTTTACGAGCTCAAATTGAAATCTATTCTCCTTATGAAAAACGTTACATTTGTGTGGGGCGTGTTAGCAATTACAAGGACTTTGTTTCAAAACGCATACTTTTCACAATGCGCCAACAGAAAGACTATCATTTCTTGCATCTTGTAGGTGGACCCGTATTGTATACTTCTCGCTTAATTGCTGCTCTCATTGAACATGGTGAAGTTTTGAATTATGAGAAGATTTTGGAAACGTTAAAGCTAAACATTTCCGCTGCTGATGCAACTACAAATGCTGTGACTGAATTCAAATCAGTTTTTGAATAAAACAATGTTTTTGTTTTAAAAAATATTAGTTTTTCATTTTATTTATTCTTAACATAAAAATCTCCTTTTGTTTATATTTTAACACTTAATATTAGCTTTTGGATGGCCTTTGCGAAAAATTTCACATTTCGGTGTTGTAAATGTTATTCCTTTTAAATTGTCATCGTCAGTAACTGAATTACTGCGTGGTTTAAAGCTGTAAGTTGTGTTGTAACTAAGCTTGCTAAAAACCAATGAATCTTTCTAAAATAGAAAAAGAAAATAATATAATGTTTAGTTAGATTTTGTACCATTTTTTATATCTTTTTTTATGGGCCATTCGTCGGCTTAGAGTGTAAACCTGCTAAATCCACTTGTTTTATTTTATTTTTATGTATGTATGTATGTTTATTTATCCCATAATATGAATAGTATAAATATTATATTTATTCAAAACTTCGAGATATAATATTGCTATAGAATATTCTAAAGCAAATAAAAATTATTAGAACTTCTTTGTTTCTTGAAGTAAGTTTTAAGGTTTACATTATAAGCCGACGATGTTACGCAACGCACGTTTAGGGAGCGGTTATAAAAACGGGGTATAAAATAAAAACGTTACGTAATATGTGAACAGACCCTAAATAAAACATTTAGTAAAATTCCTGGAAAAAAGTGAAATTTAGTAGATGAAATTAATAAAAACTGATTTTATAATAACTTATCAAAGGCTTATAACCGGTTTATAAAACAAATTTCTATACAAAATCTATTTTTATTAACTAAAAATATTTATAATGAATATGGAGTTTAACAAGTTGCTGTTAAGTAATATTACAAAGATCAATTATCAACGTTAATTACGAAAATTGGACTTATACAATTTCATGGCCTTGTGTAATACCGAAATTCACCATCAATAAATATTTATTTATTTATTGGTACATATTCTACAAAGTAAATTTGCAGAATATGGTTGCACAAAAATGGCGCCGGTAACTAGACCATATGTCCATGATGTTATTAACAGTATCTTAAAAAATTTTTATAACTGACTATCACCAACCTATGCCTTCACATGGGAAGTAGTTAGTAGCAACGTGGTTGTTAACGAAATTCCATCAAAGAACCGCAATACTATACGGTTATCCGTGACAAATCAGTCAACCAGTGCGAGCGAGACGAAAAACTCTCGCAGGCCAAACAACACACGCAAGCTTTAACGCACTTAAGAAATAATTACGATGAAGCTGTTCTTCAGCCCAGAGCTGCTTAACGACTGACATCAATAAATATATTTTTCTTTTTTGTTCTTCTGTTGCGAATTTGTTTTATGGATTGTATTAATATTAGAATAAACACTGACTGGATGGCACAAAATTTCAAAACCAGAAAAAGAATATTTATGTATTTAAAATATATTTCAAGGCAGATCCACAACAGGTAGTCTCATCCGAACTCGACTTGAAAATTAGAACAGATGTGTCAAAAAACGATTGACAAATTTATGAGAAAATAAAATAAACAAATTAAATAAAAAATTAAAATATGTATGTATGTTTGCACTAAGTTTTAGCACTTAAAAATTTTTTTAGCACTATTTTGGTGCCAATTTAGCTCCAAAAATTTTTTGGATCTGGTCACATTGATGGCAAAATATAAAATTTTCTCCTTTCAAGAGGCGAGTAAACAAGATATTTGTATACATTTTTTGCACGAAATGAAGAGCGACACGATCCATAATTCTGCATTCTTAACTCAAAAATCATTTTTTTTTGAGATATGACTACGTTGTAATAAAGGAGCGATATGAACTTAAATTATGTATATTTTGCTATTCTCCCGGTTCACCGTTCATAAATTCTATGTTTATTTGCTATTATAATTATTGATATTTTAAGTACCTATTATTAAAAAAGTTAATGTCGTGTGCTCGCTCGAACGTTTCTTATTTAAGCGATTTATTTTATGCAATTTCATATTTTATCGCACTGCATTATTTACGAATAATTTCTTTATTAAATACATTTTTTAGTGCAAGGAAAATAAAGTAAAATTAATTTTTTCAATACATAAATTAGTAAATTAAATGACCCTGGACGTTAATATGGTAAAATCCATAAATTTAATGTATTGCGTCTAGCATATTGCAATATTTTGCTGGTTAGACCTTGTGTTCTACAATTTGAATAATTTTGAAGCATTAAAAATATCTACATATAGTAAATGGCAATGCGTTTTTTTTAAATTTAAAACACAAAACGTGTAAAACTATTGATTAACAAGTTTTTGATATACATACATACATACATACATACATATGTATGTAAATCACTTTCAAAATCAATAATATTTTTCGAATCTCGTATCTCGTCGGTCACAGGTTGACAACTCTTAACATGTATTTTTGTACTTTTCAGGAGACAAAAAAAACGTTATGACTCCGTTACTAAACCGTGTTGGAAGTAAATAAAAAAACAAAATTAGTAGAAGTAGGGAAGGTAATTTTTTTAAAATATAAATGAAACACTAACTTGCAGAAAGACAAACACAAAAACCCGATTATATTTTTTTGCGAGTTAAGTGTTGTCAACCTGTGACCGACGATATATTAAAAAAAATGCTCATTTAAGTTTTATGTATGCGAAGATAATTTTAAATTTAACTAGTGAAGACGCAAACCATATGTACAGAATATGATCAAACCGAACAAAGTCTGCAACTTGAGGAACAATCGCTGATGGTCCATAATAAAATCGACGGCAGTAACTTCAACTACTCTCTTATTGTTGTTTGATTTTCGTTTTGTTAGCATTTTTCGTATGAAACATGTATGAGATTTCCTGAAAACACGGTTACATTTTTGAGAGAATGAGAGTGTAAAATTGAGAGCATAAAAAACGTTAAAAAAATAAAATAGATTCTATTTCACGACCGCTTTCTCCATTCTCTGGGAAAATTGTATGGCATACTGTATGGAAAACATCGATCGGCACCAGTTCTGCTTCATCATTAACTTGTAGCAAAGCTCATTTTGCAGTTAACAGAGCACTTTTAAACATTTAATAATTCACTGTTAAACATTTAGCAGTCAGAGTAAAATTTATGAACTTCAGGAGGCGAAATCTAGAACCGGGACCAGTATTGGATTTAAGGTTAGTGCTTTGGAAATATAAAAAGTCGCGGAACTATCAAATATATGTAATACAAAAAAGTAATTTAAAAAATTCATTTTCTCGGAACGATTAGTGCAAGTTATAGAAAAATTCTGATATGTAGGGATATCCCACTATATGGAAATGGTGCTTCAGATGTTTCTTTAAAAAACACATTTATTTGTAAATATTTGTGAAATAATTTTCGAACTCAGATAACGCTGTGTGTATTTTATTATTTGTAGAATTCCCATAATTATAATTATCTTAAGTAATATCTTGGACACCATTTTTCGTTAATTGGTTAGTACGGAACTCTGGCCCCTGATCCTAAATTTGGCGTCCCAAATAAAGTTAATCAATTTCAATATGGTTGTTAAATGTTTAACAGCGCTCTGTTAAGTGTATACAAGTGCTCTGTTAACTACAAAAATAGCACGCTAAAAATTTTGGTTCATGTCCCTGCTAGTTAAATTTAAATTTATCTTCACACACACAACCTCTTCAGACCTGACATGAACCGATTGAGTTAAAAGTTTTTTTTACTTATTTTTATAATATAAGGTGTAATTAATATAATTGTTTGCATTATTTTTTTAATTTTTTTATTTGAAGTGGTAGAAAAAGTAGGGGCTCATATGTGTACTTCAGTTTTAAATGGCTGTTTAGTGAGGTACAATAGGATATTAACAGTGTGATAGTTTTCAAAACCGTTATTTTTTAAAATTCATGAATAAACATTGCATTTTATACATATAGTACGACAGCGTGAAGAACACGTTGCGTGACGACATTTCGACGCAGAGTTACTGTATAAAAAGAGCTGTAGATGACCATCATTGTCAATCCTCATTTCTGGCTGTCTGTGGCACAACCGCACGGTGCTTCTTTGAAGGAAACTCGCTTAGATAATTTTGACTGGCTATGGAATTCAAGCTGGATCTTGCAAATGCGCTGGTGTTGGGACGAGATATAGAACCGAATTGCAAGAAATTGGGTTCAGCCCTGCCTCCGCCATACCTCATAATAAATTTGCCCAGGTTCAGCCTGGCATTTTCTCAAAATGGGGTCTAATAGTGGCCTTATTATCCAAAGTTTACTATTGCCATTGCGCAGGCTGCTATTTGAAAAGTGGATATTATTTCTGGTCTCAAAAATACTATCGCGATTGATTTCTTCTCTAACAACTGCCACACAAAGCTCTCGATTCCTATAAAGGTTCCCTTGAGGGTATTTGAGGGTCCCCATCATCAGCTGCATACCAGCAAAACGTATCATCTCAATTGTATTGGTGTTAATTGATTTTAGCTCCCGCATTTGTGCCGAATATACAATGCTTTGTTCTGCCACTAATTCCCAAAAGTCTAGCCCCAAATATTAAAAAATGAGTATAGGATGTTCTACATATTGCTACGCTGTCCCAAAAAACCGCGTGGTGAACCTTAAACTTTATCTTCAGTATTTGCCTCATTTTGCCTATCTTCCTCATCTCTCACACATTCCTCAGATGATTGAAGAGCTCGGATGACCTCTTGAGGCAAGTAGTCGTCATCATCATCGATACCAGAGAAAACGAAATCGCTATCATGGAGCATATCCACAATCTGCTCTTCATCTATATCCAACCTTATAAACATTCAGTGTTCACGTAAAACAAAGATTTAATCCTGAAATACACATGCGAGTATGTGTACCATGAAAACGAAGTAGTATTTCATTACGAAAAACAAAAAGAATAAAAGACACATTTTACACATTTACCTAACTAATTCACTATAGAAAACTGCAAAAAGTATATACATACGTAAACGAAGAACTGAATTTTTTTAAAACGTTTTACATTTTTCGCAAAGGCTTACCAAAAATATTTTCAAACTGTCAATTTCAAAAATAATTTCTACACCTTCTCAGAAATGCGATCTATTGATATTTTTTGAAGCCCAGTAATCTATAAAGTAAGTAAAAAAAACTATTCCCAGTCATCGGAACATGCTGCTAGTTTTTTTAAAACTTGTAATAAATTAAGGTACACATATGTGTAACCACGATCTGAAGAGGTTAAGCTTGCAAAATATAAATAAATATTCTAATATACGAATCGATTAACAAGATTATTTAAAGCATATTAATGAAAATACACCTTAAAACTTAAACTTAAAATTTTTTTGTTTTAGCATTTTTTAAATAAGTATATGCGAAACAAATACCGAAATATTTTCCATTTAATAATAATTGCCAACAAAGATGGTAATTGGAATACTTATGGGATTGGGTTAAAATAAAGACGTGATACTAAAACAATTATAAATAAGAAAGAAAGAAAGAAAGAAAGAAAGAAAAAAATACGACACTACTCATATTACATCAACATACAATTTTACAATTAGGTAAAATTTAAATTACCACTTACATTTACACGTATTGCATTGTATTCACCTTCTCCACAGTTCGTTTCAATGGGACAAAGTTCATAAATTCTGCAGGGAAAAAAAACAATTGACAAGTGAGAATTTTCAATCTACTTACACGTATTTAAGAGCTTATGGCACCCTTTTATGCTAAAAAAACAAAGCTTAAGTTTTAATATGTTTTCCATGTGAATACAAACGGAGCAGAAAACGACCAACGCCACAATATAGATTGAATTGGAAAAAAAATTGCTGACATACACTACATATGATGTATGTATTATGTACATTAGGGTGTCCCAAGGTATAAGGAGAAATTTTTTCCGATTTTTATACGCATACCTTCAGTTTTTTTCCATTTGACTTCGGTAACTCAAACAAAAAATATTATTGCGATCGGGTATTGATAACCCGTGCCGACTTGATGTCAAACCCTGAACATAAAAATTACTATAAAAGCCATAGAAGAATTTGAGAAGTTATGACATTATTTTACCTTCAAAAAACTCAAATCCTGGTATGGTGCTTTTACTGCTAAAAGACATTGCAGCCAAGGCATGACGTAGGACGTAATTATGAAGAGGTTGATGTCTAAGAGACCTTGCTTTTCTTTCTTTGACATTCTGAGTTGAGGCATAAGTAATGATATTTTTAATGCATAAATTGCTCTCGCCATCCATCAAGCTTGATGCTTGTCACCCGGTGGCCGAATCTTCAATTTCTTCTCTGTATCTCCTCCAAGAAATATTGAAAGCTCTAAAATCATGTCTATAGTCATCTCTAAAAATTTTTTTAGTCAACTCAGTTCGATAAAACGCCAGCAGATTGTCAATATCTAAAACATTCAGGCATAGTCGCTTTTCTGCGTAGTTTTGTATCTTTTTAGGATCGACATTTTTCCAGTTTTCTCGAAAATTTTTGAATAGTGGAATATCAGGGCTTGTAGTCACAAGGCTAATTTTAGCTTCAAATACACTTTTTAGTACCAGTTCGTAAACGTGATGGCTGCAGGCAAAAATAAGCATTTCGATGCTTATTTCGAGAAGCAGGCGATGAAAACATTAGCTTCGGCGTGAAAGTCGGCACGGGCTATCGTGGTTCTATCTACATGAAACCTTTTTTTTACAATTGTTTTGATATCATTCGAACAAAATTAGAGGGTATGCGTTAAAAAAAAGAACGTTTATTTTTTGGGACCCCCTAATGTACATACATACATACTATATCGGGGGCTTATATTAAAATAGTGTTATCTACAAACACACAATTTTTTTAGAAGGGCAAAAATTCGTTTCGTTCTCTCATTATTAAAGTTTTGGACAGACAATCAATAATAATTCTACAATATTGAGTGCTTATATTATAAGGGGTTGTGTTATTAGATGATTGATTGTGCAAAACTTTAGTAATGCGAGAACGAAACAATTTGTTTACCCTACAAAAAAAAAATAAAAAAAAATTGTAGATAGCACTATTTGAATATATGTAAGTCCTCGATATGTTGTTTGGATTACTATTTTTTAATTAGCATCAAGAATGGATGTAAGAATAATTTTAATATTTTGCAACAGTTTAGAATTCTTATTACACGTAATATACATTTTATAATTCAATACTCATGGTATTTATCTGTGGACTTTGGACAAACTAACTGGATAAGTAGATTTAAGACGCGTTTATTTTAATATTTGTTTGGCATCAAAAGTTATTTGAAAAAATTAATTAAAATTAATTAGTTTTTTCTTCATAAACCAGCAAATATTGCAACTACAAATGACTAAAGCAATAAACACATTGACGGCAGCAGGCTACAGACTACAACCTGTGAAAAATAGAATACATGTGTTTATGTGAAAATCATTATTTTCATGACTACATGACTACACGGCTGCAGGTTGTTGTCCATGCTACTTTTGTCGTGTAGTCAAATTAAACTAATTTCTATTTTTGTTGGCAATGAAAAAATTGCAGTTCTTTTTCTGGTATTAACTTTTTGTGTTAAAAATAAGAACAATGAAATTCCTGCATATTAGATCAATATTCTGTGTTTAATCTTTTTATAAAATCTTAAAATTTCAATGAAGCAATAAAAAGGCCACTGAGTGAGTCAATTATATCGCGATAATGCGCGAAATTTTTCAATATATAGAAAAAGCCATGAAATTTTTTGAAACGAGCTGCAAACGCAAGGAATGTGAACAACTCGCAAAAAACTACTAAATTGACGAAAATTCGCAATAACTTCTAATCATTGCGAAAACAAAAACGTTTAATATCTTTACAAAGTCGATGAAAAAATAAAAAATAGAAAAAGTCGCAAAAATGCAAAATCCGCGAAAAGTTGCAAAGTTTTGAAAAGGCCGTAAAATCTTCTAAAAATACATAAAAATGTAAAGAATGTGAATGTATATCACAAGAATGTGAATGTATATCACAATTTGGAATGAATTTCCGTCATCCCACGTCAAATTTGGTTGATAAACAGACCGGTTTCGGCTATGTGCCATCTTCAGTGTTCTCTCAGTAACTGAGTTACTGACGTGGGATGACGGAAATTCATTCCAAATTGCATCAAACCCCGTCGGAAGAAAAACACAACACGTATATCACAATCTTTAAGTTTTTACCTCCATTTAGGAAGCTTTACGGCTGTTTCAAAATTTTTTAAACTTTTCGCGGTTTTTAGCTATTTTTGCGGTATAAGAGATTCCTTGTCATTTTATTGCTTCATTGAATTGCACTTTTTGAAAAACGTAACTTTAAAAAAAAGCAAAAAATTTAAAATGCACCTCTGAAATCAAAATGAATCGGGTGCATATTATGCAGCTGTCGTTTTAAAAATAATTAAGTAGCTGGTAGCAAGGCGACATTTATAGTCATGTAGCCAGCTGTCGTGAATGTGTTTATAGTTTAAAAAAAACAAAAAATGCAAAGTGGCACCACTGAATTATAAATAAATCAGTTGCGTACATTGTAGCTTTCGTTTTCCAAATAATTGAGTAGCTGACTGCAGGGCGACTTTTGTACCCAGCGACATTTGTAGTCGAATAGCTTATTGTGGTCAATGGTTTTAATGCTTAAACCTCACGATAAAAGTTACAGGCTGGATGAACTTTCCTGAAATTACCCCATGACTTTTATCCCATATACATTTAACCCTGTGTGGAATAAAATTAATGAACAAAAATATAAAACATCAAGGGGGGTGGAGTTGCTTTACCAAACGTTTAGTTTTTTATACACTCAAAAGAAAAATCAATCCATCCGTACTTAAATCAATCCCAAGCGTTGTTAAAAGTCCGGTAAACCCAGATTTACTTAAATCAAGTACAGAAAAATTGATTTGACTACGGACAGATTTAAATGCTCAATTTAATTTAAGAATTTTTTAGTTGATTCAAGATTTTTCACGTGCTTAACGAATTTTGTACTCATTTTGAGAAACTCCGGGGGATTGGTTATCTAAAGTTGATAGTTTGATTAAAGTACATTTTATTGTTATTTGTGCTCAAAATTTTTTTAGTACAACTCGTACTAAAAGTAGGTAGAAAATACTTGAATTTAGTACGGCGTTTTTCTTTCTGTGTATGCATGTGTACAATTTGAGGCCCTGCTAAAGTTCCCAAAAAAGCTAAATCTAAATCCGCGTCTAAACATATCATATACCATATTTTTGGAAATACTCAAACTCAAACTTACCTTTCATTTCTTGGATAAAATCCGGATATAATAACCAACATACCAAGTTTACGATTTGGTCGATATTTGACATCAAACTTTTCCGATTTTGTGATATAAGTACTATTGTTTGCATTTAAAGTGGCCGCAGTGGAAATGGAACTGGAAGAAGTTAAGGATGATAATGCGGCTGAGGATAACGCGGGCGGACCACCGTCATTGTGTAAATTCCTTTTAATATAATATCTTTCTTGGTTAAATGCATTACTTAGACCATCCCTTAAGAATTGATGTTCCTTGCCACATTTTAATGCACCAAACGCTTGAGACGGAGATATGGTTGTATTATATAGTACAGAGTGCTTGTCAGATTTTAAACGCCGTTTACCGTTTATGGACATCGCCTGTACTTGTATATAATAACTAGAGTCTGGCAATAAATTAGGAATCTCAAATTGATGGCGCTAGAAAAAATATTTTTTAATATAGCGTTTCGTTTTGCTGCATGTATTTCGGTATTAGTGCTGACAAAGTATGGAGTAGTGGGTACCGAGTACCGGGTATTTCCTTTTTTTGGTTACTCAATACTCAAAAGTAGTTGCTCGATACTTTTAGAGTTGTATTTTTAAGCAAGTTGAGTGTCTAAAATAGCGCATAAAAATACATCACTGTATAAAAAGACAACTAGGTCAAAGATTCTTTAATCAAATCAAAACTAAATATATTTTTTGAGAACAATTAAATTATTTCTTAAGTTGTTGTTAACGTTAAATTAAATGTTAGCTTTTCATTTATTTTTTATTTAATAATAAAAGATATACAAAACCAATAATAGTTGAAGATCTATTTTGAATTTTTGAACAAACTACTTCAATTTGCAGATAAAAACTATGCGTTACAAATTCAAAAAATCCGTTAAAAGTGTCGAGTAGTATTGAGTACCCAAATGAAAAGTATTGAATATTATTGAGTAATGAAAAGTAGTAGAATTTGCCAGCACTATTCGGTATCGGAACTTACATCTTTAACGTAGGCTTCATTCGATATTAGCGACTCATCTCTTACATTATTTACATATAAAGACCATATAATTTTGTATTTCTCAATTGGAAGATTCGATTTGGAAGTACACCACACAATTTTGATACTCACATATTTGCCATCAAAATGTGATGAAACGATTTTTATATCTACAGGAGCTTTTGGTGGCTTGGGATCTGAAATGAGGACTTAGTTTATTATTTTTAATTGGAAATGCATGCGAGTATGTACAGTGGTAAAAAAACTATTCGACATTAAAAGTCATTTCTTTAAATTACATTAGAACATTGTTATTTGTATGATTTTTGTATTTGGAGCCATGTTGTTTTGTTAGGGCGAACATTTGAAAAAAAAAAACATTTGGAATTCTCTTTTGTTTTTTCTGTTGCCTCCGACGTTAAGAATGTGTGTGAAGATAAATTTAAATTTAACTAGCAGGTAGAGGAACCAAAATTTTTAGCGTGCTATTTTTGTAGTTAACAGAGCACATTTATCCACTTAACAGAGCGCTGTTAAACATTTAACAGCCATATTGAAATTGATTAACTTTATTTGGGGCGCCAAATCTAGGAACAGGGGCCAATTCCGTACTAACCAATTAATTTAAAATTTTGTCCAAGATATTACTTAAGATAATTATAATTATAGGAATTCTACAAATAATAAATATAATATTAAACAGTAATTAAAAGAAATATATTTTTTCGGAAATAAAATTGGCCATTATGGAAAAATGAAGACTTCTGCACACATCCCACTATATACAAATGGTGCTCCTGATAGGCCTTCTAAAGTTCGAAAATTATTTCAGAAATACCACTAAATGTGTCCCTTAAAGGCCTATCAGGAGCACCATTTGTATATAGTGGGATGTCTGCAGAAGTCTTCATTTTTCCATAATGGCCAATTTTATTTCCGAAAAAATATTTTTTTAAATGACCTTTTTATAGTAAATATTACTTGTGGAATTCCCATAATTATAATTATCTTAAGGAATATCTTGGAGACAATTTTCCATTAATAAAGTTAATCAATTTCGTTTTGCTTGTGTTAACTGAAAAATAGCACGCTAAAAATTTTGGTTCATGTCCCCGCTAGTTAAGAATATATTATTAGGACTTAAAGTCTATTCCACTACATCCTCCGATTTACAACACAGGTATTTGGCAAGGATTCGATTTTCATCGCATGCCTGATTATTTATTTTTGTTGACATTTTTCTTATTTGTGCAGTGTGTTAATTTGTACTGTTTTGTTAATTTTATTAATAAAAAAAAAGAATAAAATTAAAGAAAGTTTTTAATAAATAAATTAAAAAAAAAAGCACAGCAGAAACGATGCTCTCCCCCCACGCGTAGCTGGCTACAGGGCGACATTTCTTGCTAGCGACATTTGTAGTCGTGTAGCCAGCTGTGCTCAATGTGTCTAAAGCGTAATGGATTTTGTAGAATATCGCATTATTGATGGGCACCCTTAGATGCGGCTTGTAGAAACCTTTTATAGCCGTCTTGGGAGAAGGTAGAGGAAGTACAATAAATTACCATTTTTAATTTTAAGATATCCTCTTTTTATTATTTGCTAAATGCTGCTTCTCTCCCAAATTAATGCCAAATGTGTTTCTAAAACATTTGTTGAATACTAGTGAATGGTAAGTCGATTTCGGTTGCAGTCGAAAATCGATTTTCAATGCCAAAAAACGATTTTTTTAGTCGATTTTTCATTACCAACTTTATACTGAAATCGACTTTTGGCGCCGATTAATCGAATTAAGAAAATTAACAGTGGCACCGCTCTCTACAAAGATTACAAAAACACATTTATTTTAATACCCTCACACAAATTTGTTGTTTTTGTAATTGTTACACCAAGGCGAATTTATACCAGGTGACATTATTAGTCCAGATTATTATCAACTGACTACACCAGAATGTCAAACTCTATATGAAAAAGACTAAACAAAAACTTTACGCATGCATTTAACATGACTGTTTGGTGAATGCCAGTTGTAGTTGCACTAATAAGGCCACTTGGTATTAATTCGCTGTGGCTAACACCAACAAAATAAAACTTCTAAATGATATCTTAATTGATATTCGTCTAACATAAACTGAACTTCAGTCGTTAAGCAGCTCTGGGCCTAAGAACAGCTCTGGCGTCATCGTAATTATTTCTTAAGAGCGGTCAGGCTTGCGTGTGTTGTTTGGCCTTCGAGAGTTTTTCGTCTCGCTCGCACTGGTTGACTGATTTGCCACGGATAACCGTATAGTATTGCGGTTCTTTGATGGAATTTCGTTAACAACCACGTTACTACTTCCTATGTGAAGGCATAGGTCGGGTATAGTCAGTCACAAAAACTTTTTTAAGATACTTTAGTTACCGGCTTGAATTGTTCAAATTCTTGTGAAAACAAAATAAAGTTAGATAATAAAATTTTAAGTCGGTGTATCGTAAATAAAAAAGTGAAGTCTCGTGAAAAACACAACATTTGTTAAAAATGCCACGGAGCCATGTTTGGCACTACTTTAAAAAAAATTTAAAATGGAATAAAGTGCAGGTGCTCTATTTGTACTAAAGAGTTCTGTTTTTGTGGCAGCACCTACTTTTGCTAAAAAAGGAGAAAAAACAAACATTGATATTGAAGAAATACCGGATGAGGAGTGTGAACAAAACAAAGCAAAACAATTGATTCCGTTTTAAAAGTGGACGAAAGGTCCACTTTAAGTTTATGTTATCTTATATCGCTCCTTATATAGAAAACAAAAAAATATTGGTTTTTATTGTTGTTTTCAATATTAATTACGAAAGAAACTTTCTTTAGAATTTACTGGGACAGGCAGTTGATAAATACAACTTTAGGTCTTACTTAAAATTCTATTTGTTTGGTGTTTATAAACAAGAAATTTTATTTAAAGGAAAGAATATATACAAATCGATTATAAAATAATCGATTTTTGCCTACGATTAATCGATTAATTAATCGGAACAGAAAATGGTTGATCGAAAAGTCGAAAGTCGATTTTCTGTTATTTTTACCATTCACTATTGAATACTACAATAATGTTGAACTGGACATTTGTAAAATATTTTAAAACAATGTCTGAAAATAAGTTGAAAAAATACCCATTTCAAAATTTAGTAAAAATTTCCTCTTTCATTTCTCTTTTTTGAAAAAATTTTCTTAAGCATTTGGCATTTGAGACGGGGTTTAATTTTTCTATTCATACTTACGATTAGGTAAAGTAAATGCTTGAGAAGGCTCTGAGTAACCTCTAAATCCATAAGCATTAATAGCTGCCACTCTCACTTGATACCAACGTCCAGGTCTCAAATAAAATCCTACAGTAGTTCTTGAGAAAACAAAAAAGAAATAAAATATTTTATTGTTTATATGATCATATCTTCACAACTCTTCATTCACACAAACAAACGGCTACTTACAACAATATATTCAAATCTAAAATTTCTGCTAATTTTTGCACTGTCTGATATTGCCAGGTGCCCAATTTTCGCGGCGATAACAGCGAACCGATGTGATAGCGCACTTCGACGTGAAAATAATATGAAGAATTTGATTGCAGTGTTATTTCCACTTTTTGTTCACGCGGTATAAGGCTGGACTTTAGTATCTTTGGTATGGGTGGTAACAGACTGTCGTCTCGTACGCCAATGGGCTGCATGCAAACAGGACCACAGTCTGAACTGCAACATTTTTGCACTTCGGGACAGTCAAAATCATAGCTGCAATTGTCCAGGCATGATAGCTTTTGCAACGGCTGAACTTTGATATTACGAAACACGGCATTTTGCATGTCCGGACAGTAACCCCTTCTGGGCGCTTTAACCATATCAATTTGACATTTTGTTAAGCATGTCTCATAGTCAATATTATTGTCCCTCATAGATTCATGGCACCTGGCGTAACATTGCAGTTCGAGTATTTTATCACGTACATCAATGTTCGATAATTGTTGTGCTTGTAAGGAACGATATTTGCCAATGCCAAATTGTCCACTGCCGCGATTGTGGTGGCGACAATGAACTTTTAAAGGTAACTGGAGTAACCATAATGCGATAAATAAAATTTTCGATATTTTATTGATCATTTTTTATTTTGTGTTGTTGATTTTCACAAAAAATATGCACTACATGTTCATATTTTTTTTTTTACTTATCACTGAGTTTTTCTTACAATAATGTTGAAAGTCGATGAAGCGTGCTGCAGAACTTTGTTTTTACACTTATTTTTAATTAATAAATTTAATTGTTTTTAAGTAAAAACACGTTCATGAAAGTTTTTTGCTTCTTCAAGTTCTTTTAGTTGCTTTGAATTTCACAAAACCCATTTTTTAAATGTTGCTGGTATGTCGGAAGAGCGATACAGGATATTCTGCGGTGCCAAATCTTTAATACCTTAAAACATTTTGGAATTCACATTTTGCAAAAAAAGTTTATGTAGATTTGGTGTGATTCTAGTTATTTATTTTTTTTTCAATACATGTTTTGTTTTATTTTTATTCTCCATGTGTATTTGTGAAAAGATTTTTTCACATAAAATTGGGAATTGTTAAAAAATTTTCGGGAAATTTTTCACTTTTGCGGCTACCTAAGCGCTACCCAAACGGTATTAAGAATCATTCCTAGGAAGTTCATATGTTCTAGAAATTTGTTTACTGAGATCTTAGGTACATTTTAATATTCAATTTGCAACGGTTTGCTTGCTACCTATGGACCTGAACAGTGGAAAAAGGTAAAAAAATCGAATTTTTTTTAAATTTTTTGCGATGGTTTTCAAGACAATATTTGACAAAAAAATTTCGCACGAGTGGAAGGAAATTTTTGGACTTTGTTAAAAACATCTTAAGTCGAGTCAAGACGATTTATCAAATATTGTTTATTTTTATAAAAGCAGATTTTTACTACGTGTCTTCTCATTTAATCGGCATATTTCGGTTTGATTTTTAATTTACTTTTAAACGCATACAAAACAAGTCTTATTCTTAAATTTTGAAAAATTATACTTGAGATGTTCTGTCAAACAAAGATGTTCTTTTAAACCATTGGAAAATGAAATACGAGAATACTTTCCTATTAAATACTAAAGAAAAAAGTTTGAACCAGAATATTTCATACACATGGTATGTACCGGGCGGGCGCGGTCCAACTAGAAAAATGTTTTTTTTTAATTAAAAATTTACAATTTTTTAACATCGGATTTCTGAAAAGCTGTACTGGTTCTGGGAGGTTATTATGTATTTCGATTCGAAAGAAAACATTTTCGAAACACACTGTATAAGCTATACAAATTCGAATGAATTCCGTTTCGAATCGAAATACATAATAACCACACTGAATGTAGGAGGCCCTGTTCTGAAACCTAGAATGTCTCGGTATTAGGACGTAATGGTTATAGTTTTTTCTAAAGCACGATTTTGACCTATTTTTGAGTTTTCGGAAAATTTATAAATTTTATGCAAAAAAAAACAAATTCAGTAAATTTTTGTACTTAACATGATCTAATAATACAGACCTGTTTAGTACTACAACAATAAAACAATAAAAAACAACAGGCATTTTGTTTTTTGTTTAAAATTGCAGTGAAGTCAAAAACATTTGAAGAAAATTGTATTTAATGTTAGTGATGGGAAATCAAACTTTTCTTCGGTGCAAAAAAAATATTTTAAATAGTACTTTTTGACCCCCACAGTACTAAATTGAAATCTTTGTAATTTCTTCTTTATTAACTAAAAAAACATATAATGAATTGTATTTGTTCTTGCGTTTATGGCTTTACCTGACACCAAACCTTATTCTTAATCCCTTTTCACACCAAGATAAAGGTTTGAGATTAAAATTTCAAATCAAATTGACGTAAATGCTTGGTGCCGACCTTAATGTTAAACTACATTGATCTTCCTCAAGGCTGCGAATATTAAAAAAAGAGTATTTTCCTAAATTGCAGTATTTCTCAAACTAAAAACACATTTTAGTGTAAAACTTTTTTGTTTGTGCGCTAATAAGTTAACAAAATATCTAAACGAGGTTCATGTGTAAAGCGACTAATTTTGGACCTCGCTTTTGCGATACTGACCGATAGTAAATATTTCGGACAGAAAAAAACCTATAAGTGTTAAAGTAACATATCAATCAAAAAGAGGCATGTACTTGAACTACCCGTTAAATTATTTCGTCCTTAGAGTATCGTAAATAATTAATCCAATTATTTATTATTTAAAAGTATGAAAAATAAACTATTATAGAATAATGTAATTTCAATTATACTCGTATAATAAGAACTAACAAATTTCTCAAGTTGAGAGAAACCCAAAACTTTTATGCAAAATACTATTTTTCAGAAGTTACGTTCAAGTGATTTTCAAATGACTTTGGGTATTAACCCAAAGAAATATAGTTGGGAGTTATCACATTTTCATATCTGTTATGGGGAGTTATTTACTTTTTGTGAGGCTTTTTAAATTGGGGGAAATATTGGAATTTGCGGTGACTTGAGACTTGTTTATTTTATTTCTGTATAAGGAATTCTTTCACTCTTGTTAGGACTTCTTTCATTGGGAGATGTTTAATTTCTTTTAGAATTATTCTTATAAAAATCATTCAATTCACAAATTAATTAATATTGCACTTTAGTTGTTATTTCATTTTTCCCCGTTGGCCCTTTTTTCATTTGCGAGCTGTTATTGCAAATCGTTCTTAATTTGAGATCAAAATTGTTTATTACCTGGAAAAGCATTTTTAAAGGCAAGCTTAAGACGTTGTACTCTTTTAAAATACTTTCATTATGTTGAGATATACTGGAAAGCGATTGTTCAACACGTAGTTATAGCGTTGCCATTTGCCAAGTTTTAACTTTTTTTTTGCAAGTTTTTTGAGTTGCAAAAAAGTTTTTAATTAACTGGCTGAAAAAACAAGTTTTTTTTTTAAATATATGCAGTTTTTCAAGTTTTTTTTAATTATTTAAAGCTTGAATATATTTTATGAATATATGCTTGACGATATAATGCATATTACTCCCTCTTTATGCAACAATGATGATTTGTTATTATAAATTGAAAGTTTGCAACTTATTCGTTGTGTAGAAAATTAAACTGAAGTTTTTTTTTTAAGAACATTGAGAAATACTTAATGAAAAACGGTAAGATTATTGTACTATTTACAATTATTTGTAAAAACTTATTGATTTTAGGAACCTCGAGCACAGGGTGTAAGGAAACCACCATAGACGATGTAGCAGGCGCAGTTGTTCAAGAAAATCCTTATTAAAATAAATAGTTTATTCAATTTTGTCGTTGCCAAGATATATCTACAGCAAACGTAGAACGAATTTTTTCAAAAATTAATTTAAACAAAAATAATATTAGAAACAAATTAGAAATTCCCACTTTATGAGGTATTTTGAGAGCAAAAGACTTTTTGAAAAAAATAACAGTGATTGTAGAAACTTTAAGCAATCTAAAGAAATGGTTTTGAAGTTTAACAAAACAATGTACAAATAATAAAATAAGTACATGTACATATGTATGTGATATTATTATTAAATGACATTATAGAATAATCTAAAAAGAAATTTTAGTAAATATTTAAAATTTCTTCTACACGACAAATTAGATCTCAAAAAATTAATTTAATTTTATGTTTTATTATTATTTATATAACGTTTAATATACATACGTATTATGTATGTAATGTTTTTTATGTTATGTTTTCTTTTAGTTAGAAAAAATATGTATTTTTTTATAAAATATTTTTAATAAAAATGAAATCTAATTTTTCGTTTATTATTTTGAATTAGTTAAAGAAAAAGCGTAGAAGTCATATTAGTTTGAAAGTACTAAATGAACCGGAGGAGCGAAAGGGATCAAAAAAGAACTATTTAAAATATTTTTTGCACCGAAGAAAAATTTAATTTTCCATCACAGATTTCAACACAAAACTTTTGACAATTTCACAATTTTCGGCCATTGAAAAACAACGCTAAAAAATATTATCAGGACTACTAAACAGACCTGTATTATTGGATCATGGTACTTAAAAATATATTGATTTTTTGAAAAATGTCTTTCTGTTTTTATTTTTTTTTTTAATTTTGTACGAGTTTTTGTTATTTTCGTATAAAAATCTTGGTGAAAACTCAATTCTGTTAACTTTACAGTCTCTGAGCTAGAGAAATGTTATCTTAACAGCTATGATAGAAATGACATGAAAAAACATTGTCAGTCCATTGTAAGACTGCCAGCTGATAACAATATTGTCAGACATTTGATAATCGTGTGAACACCTTTCGTTACCAATGCGAAATCATTGTTAGACGATCGAAGACAATGTTTTGTGTGACAACGTTTGCAGATAAAGTTATTACCAGACCATCTTCTGAAAATGAGATAAGGTGTTCTGAAAAATATCTTGGAGCTTGTTGACAATAAACCAATCTACCTTGTGATGATAATTTCTGTCAGTCCATTGCCAGCACATTGCCAGATCTGACAATATGTAAATTTTGTTGTACATAAGTTCGAATATTAAAATTTAAATTGCGACCTTCGAAAAACTGTTCTAAAAGTACTTTTACTAAGAAATATTTTACTTGAAATATTGTATTTTGCTAGTTTGCTAACTTTTTCCAGTACATCATAAAAATATTTTCAAAAAGTTAAAAAAAAAATTATTAGAATTGTAAAACTCTTTATCAATCAAAAAAAAAAAAAAAAAAAGAAAACAAAAATAGGAAAAACATATTTTTCATAATATTTAAACAAAATTTACAGTATCATAAAGTCCTTTTAAATTTATGGCGCCCATAAAAAGAAAACCAATCAAAAAGAGTGGCAGAAAAAAAGTCCACAATGTTGCAACTCAAGTTACACCACGCGATTTAGTTGAAACTTTTGAATCAATGTGTGAAGATCCTCAGACATGTTACGATATTTATAATCAACAAATTTTACAATTTAAAAAGCAAAAGTATCCTAATATTCTACTAGCTGGCACACTTGTTAAAATCTCTTCTGAAACTCTGTGTGAGCCAGTGCCCGACAAATTTGGACTACAAACAATATATAAAAAGAACAGAAGAAGATTATGTTAGCGAACATTGTTGGCAGAGTAATAAATACATGCGTATGTTTTCCAAACTAATGATAATGATTAACGCTGTTGCGTTTGCTGTTCCTGTTGTATACCACATTTCAATAATTTTGTGTTGCCTCTAAAATATCGTTAAAACTGGCCAAAGATGAAGACATCTACATACATATGTATGTACATACGACTACATATGTAAGTATATTATTTTATCTTAAATAAAATATCTACAAATTATTAATGTTTGCCGTTCACATTAATGCTGTTCTTGTTATTTCTGAGTATTGCCATGATTGAAAATATATTTATTCTATATTCAGATATGCATTCTTAATTGAGCAGGCATCTCAATTTAGCTAACTCAATTAGCATTTGACACAAGGCAAATCAACTAGGTAGTGGAGGTTCTACAACAATGCAAAATTTGTTGTAGAAAATACCTCTCAAAAGAAATAAAATCCGGCTGGAACTGTCAGCAAAGATGAATCTTGAAGAAAATGTCAAACACCGTACCGCTCGGAATACGAATACAACAAAAAAATTTCACGCAATTGCAATGTGCACCGGTTAGTAGAGTTGTGTCGTTCCGGAACGACCTAGTTCTTTTGAACGATTCCCTAATTGGAACGATTCGGACCGATCCAAACGTTCCTTATTAATCGTTCCTCGTTCCGCAAATGCAAACCGTCTTGAGGAATCATTAACTTGTTCTGATAAATGTCAAAATCAACATGAAAAGCAAATTGCTGACTCTTCCAGACTGTTTGCTACAATTATTTCGTTCACATATTCTGTACACTTAGAACAAGGTTGACTCTTTGTATAGAGATCAATGTTGAAGGCATAATGGACAATATTATATTTACAATTTATATTATTAGTTATAATTTTTTACAAATATTTTACGAAAGCACTTTTACTCGTAGAACTTTTTTATGATATCCAATAAATGAAAACAAAAAAAGTTTTGTTGAAGTTTTTAGGAGCGACACACAATTTTACTCGTTCCTCGTTCCTACACAGTTCAAAGTAAAAAAAGGAACGATGAACGAAAGGAACGACCTAGTTCCTTTCATCTTTCGGATCGGTCGGAACTATTCTAAAAGAGCAACGATTTTGCACAACTCTACCAGTTAGTATGCTTTTCAAGTGATTCTACCTGATTGATTTGGCTTGCAGTGTATAAAATTGTTTCTTGCGACAAGAGTTGCATTTCGAATTTTAATCAATTAGTGATGCAATTACCAACTAATTGGCAATTTCTTAATTGACTTATTGAATGTAAATTGAGCATAATTAAGGCCTTAATTGTCTAAAATTTGTTAATTCCGCAGTTAAGGCGTATTTGCGTTGCAGAAAATCTTGGTGTTAAACTTGTATAATTTATAGAATTTGGAGATAAGCGGTGCTGTGATTTTCAAAGGGCGCTCCTTTACAAAGGTGCATTTATCAGTAGGACTGCACTAAATAAATGGTCCACCATCATCGTCCGACCACCTCCATCATGCATCCAATTCAAGCCTGTCATTCTTGAACTAAGATATTTTTCGGCTTAAAATCAAATGCTACTAACCCTTGGACGACCAAAAATTTTTGATGAAACGATTTACTTTTTTGTTATATTTTCGAGATCTGTGGCCTAGTAGTAGCTATGAAAAAAAATTGCCTTTCTGGGAGTCCTTTAAATGCCCCCTTTCGCTTGGCAAATATTGTTGCCTATGGGTTGAAACAAAATTTGTTATGCCAAATTATTCAATTGCAGAAAAGATTTTACAGATGACGTGAGATTTCTTTTGAATGTAAAATGACTGAATTATAATTCAATGTATTCATTTGTTGTGCCGATTTGTGGTCTGCTAAAAACCAATGAAAATTCTAAACCGAATTCCATCAAAATTTCTATTCGATTAAAATCTCTCTGAGAGACAGTGGAAAACTAAGATGAATAAACATTTAAAAACAGTAACACACACAAAAAAAAGAAAGAAATCAAATGTGTTTATTGGCATTTTTATTGCATGTCATTTAATATTGGCCGCAGTACGCAGCGGTGGTAATGACGGAAAGAAACATGCAGGTTTTTATGGTCTTTGGCGGCAAATTTTTATATTGTTTAGATGATTGGTAGTCACTTCAGATATATGTACATTTGTGTGCGTAATATGTATGTATGGATGTATGCATGTATATGTGTAAAAAAATTAAAATAACTCTGGTAACCGGTTGTAGAACCTCTCAATAATGTTTAGACATTTAAAAATGCTGAGAAACTGCAGAAAAAACCTTCTTCAAGGATTAATAGCTGATTTAAAATGGACAGCTAAAAATGAAAAGAAAAAAAATGTAAAACGAGAAAAAACTGATTACAAATGGAATGCAAACATCATGGCTATTAAGTATATTAAAGTTTGATGTGATGAAATTTCCCAAACTGATGATGAACTTGAAAGAACGAAACGAACGAACGAACGTACGAACAGACGCACATTTAATTCACATTTCACATACACAAATGGTATGGATGTCTAACTGACGGGATAGCAGGCAGGCAGGCTGGATAGATGCCTTGCTGGAGCAGCAGCATGTGCGACAGGCATATTTCGTTTAGAAGGCATTTATTTTTTTCTTATGCATTTAGCAAACTACAAGTATTGATTTGTATCTTTTCGTTTCATAAAATTGTTTTCTCATAATATTTTAGTTGTTCTAATGGTATATTTTGTCGGTGGTATTGGTGGTGTCGGTGTCGGTGTTGGTGTAAGTGGTTCTTCTGGTGATAGTTCCTAAACATATTTTTAATGCATTTTAATTGGTTGGTAAGGGTCTAAAATCTTGTTCGATTTATGATATTAATGCTGTTCTTCTTTCTTCATTAACTTACGTTCTTGGCCTTTATCACTTCTTCTTAAATTTCATGTATTTTTTTGTTGTTAATTTTTGAGCAAAATGTCTTTGACCTCTCCAATGCCAAAATGTTTTTCGCTTCCAATTAACAAGTAAGAGAGTTTCCTAAACTGTTTATGAGTAGGTGTCAAGTTTATCTTTGAACTAAATTTTACCTTAATTACAGTATTTTTCGTTTAGATGCATTTCGTTTAACTGCATTTTTCGTCTAGCTGCACAAAATGTAAAATATTGACAAACTTTTGTTAGAAAATAAATCGTGTACATGCCTTTTGTTCAACTGCATAGATATTGTGGACAACTGCATTAAATTTTTGGTCAAAAATGTTTATTTTTAATACAAAATGTGTTATCTCATAACACAAAAAATCATATTATGCCAACGATAATAAAATCGCAATTAAAAAATAGACATACTAAGTTTTAGAAGAGCTCTTGCCATGTGCATTAAATTTGGTATTAGGGGAAAGGATCCGAGATGGCATAAGTGGAGCCCAGAATTTGCTGTCGGCTTAAAAAGTTACCAACGAGGAAGTGTACAAGAAACTAAAACGGCGGTATCCAAAATCCCAGGGGTGACTGGCTCAACTTTTTTTCGAACCATCTTCATGTGCATACCAGGAAACGAAGACGATACTAATTTGGCGGCGGCATTAGTTTTTCGTTTTAATAAAATCCGAATTCATTCTACTTAGTATGTATGTGCCTATTATATTGTTTTAATGAATTGTTTTCGATTTTTAATGTTTTCATTAATAATAATGAATTAAAAACAGTTAAATTGATTTGTTGTGGTTAGCTAATCTACATGCCATCATTTCGGTGGCTGCTAATGCCAATTCATCAGCAGATCTTTAAAAACGGTTCCACATTTGTTGTCCTAAAATGGAGGAACTATCAAATGCTAAATAGATGAACCACATTTGAAAAGTTTTCAAAACTCTTATGCTTATATAGGGTCCGCCAGAAAACTTTTTTTTTTTTGAAAACATGGCGCAAAACATCGAGTGTAGCTTCGGCTGTGTGGCCGTCTTGTTGAAACCAAATGTTGCCAATATCCTCCTCTTCAATTTTTGTGAACAAAAATTCGTTCAACATGGCCCGATAACTGTAACGGCCACTCCTTGCTTATTTTCGAAGAAAAATGGCCCAATTATGCCTCTGGACCAAAATCCGCACCAAACAGTAACTCGTTTTGGGTGCGTCGGCTTTTCAATGTATGCGTGCGGGTTTTCTGTGCACCAAATGCGCCAGTTTTGCTTGTTTACATACCCGCCAAGATCAAAATGAGCTTCATATGAAAAGATGATTTTTTTTTTGGCAAAATCGGCATCTTCTGTGAGTCGATCGTAGGCCCACTTAGCGAAGCGAAAATGCATTGGATGGTCCATATTCGTTCAGCGGAAGGATAAAAATAATTATCTGTCAAATCAGACATGAGCTAAGTGTTACCATTCACGAAATAAGCACTAGTTGATAAAAAAAGGGTAGATGGCGGACCCTATAGTTAGACTAAATTTATTTTTGCAATAAAAAACTATTTTTACATAAGAGCATATTTAGACAGATATTTATACTGCTATGTGAAACTGCATAACAGAATATTTTACTTATGTGCACGAATTTTCCTACAAACTTAAACGTGTAGGTAGCTAAACGAAAAATACTGTATTTGATATTAACTTGAATATCGCACTTGATCAACAAATACACTATTAACTCGAATTGTTTATTTTTTCATTTTTTATAAAAAATTTACTGATAATATTTATATGTTCCCGCTTTAAAAAAATTCGTATTGTTTATGCCGTTTTCTTTTCTAAATAAAATGTAAAATTTCTTTTACTTTTTATCAAATAAAATTGTCATACGTCAAAAATTTTGCTCCTTCAACTTCAAAAAATCATTATATGGCAAATTTTCAATAAAAAGGGCAAAAAATGTTGCACTTTTTTAAAAAAAGAAAACGCCATTAGTCTACTTTTTCGAAGCAAAAATGGGAGTCTTAATTTACTTTAAAAAGGCATGGAAGATAAACAAGTTACGTGAAAAAATAGTTGACTCGAAATTAGGAACATGTGTAAATGTGTGCGTGTTTATCGTCATACAAATTTTAACTAGCAAACACACAAAGTACATTTTTTAAATATCTAACTGCAGTTGACATATCACTGTTAAACGTTTAACAGGACGTGAAATCTGAGAAATGGGACTACATTCATATAAAAAAATATACGAAAAATACTCCATGAGGTATTTTATTATATTGCAATAATAGAAATGTAGGAAAATATAAAAAATTATCTAAAAAAGTACGATTTCCTCAAGAAGATTGATGACTATTTTGGTCAAATGTGAAATCGCGAACGTAGTACGCTATAAAGGGAGTTTTGTCCAAATGGTACTAAATGGAAGCCAATTGATCACGGTATCAGGTACGTGTGGAATTCCACACTTGGTCAAAATGTTCGTTCACCAATCTCTAGAAGTTTCACTCGAAAAATATTTTTTTTTCATTAATGTAATAATATTCTCTAATTTTTTCGACCTTGTTTTAATAATTATAAAAGATTTTTCAAACCTTAGGTCAGTTTATATAAAAAAAACGTATATTATTTATTTTTTAATTTTTTATATCAATATCGTTGATTGATATTCAAGAAGCCAATCAACGATATTGGCGAAATATTGATATAAAAAAATTAAAAATAAATAATATACGTTTTTTTATATAAACTGACCTAAGGCTTGAAAAATCTTTTATAAATAAATTAATGTTTTTAAAACGCAAAATTATTCCAAATATTCGACCAAGTGGATATTTAAAAAAATCGTTTCAAATGCGGTTCTATTGAAAAAATTCTTTTATATAAAGACTTCTTTGCTTGACTTTTTTCAATTCTGTTTTGGTTTTGTTATGCAACCCACAGAACGAACGCCTTTCTATTCTTTTTGTCCGTAAACTATAAAGTATTTGGCTCGACTTAGTATAGTATAGTTACGTCATTAAAGTTATCCTTCTGATTGTATGGCTTCATTGAAAGGACCTTCTACGGATCTTGTTTCTTATACATACTTGTTTTATATTATTATACAATTTTATTTATTTATTTATTCATTTTCATCTACAGAACTTCAGTCTTACAGATAACTACAAGGTTTTACCTAATTATAATATTTAAATAACATCGACTTAAAAATATCATAATTTATATTAAAATTTAAAGGGGGAGTAAAGCTGTTACATAAATGCGAGCATCTTACAATTGGCTCATTTTGCGCATAGTTTGTTCTGCGAACAAGTTCTACAAACATTCTCTTGTTTCTTAAATATCTGCGAGGACAATAAAGTGTAAAGAAATTTGCAATTTCTGTACATTTTATTCTTCCAAATAAAACATTGTAAGCAAACATAATGGAAAAGTACGTTCTTGTATCGGTTAAAGCGTGCAAACTTAAGAATTTTCTCCTGGCCTCATACGATGGTAATTCAAAGGTCCAATTTAATCTGAAAGCGGTTTTGGTAAACAATTTTTGGACACGTTCAATACGATTTGAACGATGCAAATAATATGGAATCCATACTATTGAACAACATTCTAAGATACATATAAAGACAACATATAAAGATTTAAGAGCATACGCATCTCTAAAATCTTTAGAATTTCTTTTTATAAAACCAAGCATACTATACTATACGCCTTAGAAGTGACACGATCGATGTGCGTAGAAAAACGCAGTTTTACATCAAAAGTAACACCCAGATCTTTAACTTCCACTACGCGCTGGAGAGGGGTACCGGAAATGTTGTAATCAAACGTAATCTCTTTTAAACTGTTTGTATACGAAACAATACAGCATTTCGATACGTTATTCGTTATACCATTTTCTGAACACCAAACGGACAATTTAGTTAAATCTGAGAGATACTAGCGAATAACCTTAGGTCATCTGCAAACAAAAGGCGTTTAGATAATTCAAAGATAAGTGGTAAATCGTTAATAAAAATTATAAAAAGTAAAGGTAAAGTTCCCTGAGGAATGCCAGAGTGTGCATTAATTAAGTGTGAAGAGCAAGAATTACCAATTCGAACGCTCAACTTTCTACCAAGCTGAAAGTTCTTAAAAAATAATATGAGTTTTTTAGATAACCCGATTCGACAAAGTTTGTTTAACAATAAATTGTGGTTAACAGTGTCAAAGTAGATTTGCCGGACATGAACCCGTGTTAGCAACGGCTAATAAAGTTTTCCAAATGTTCAAAAAGTTTATCTTTAATAATCCTGTCGAATATTTTTGCAAAAGTGCTCTGTTTCACTATTGGTCTGTACTTAGTTACTTGGCTACGGTCACCAGATTTAAAAACATGCGGCAGATTTAAAAATAGAGCAGAGTTTTCAGCAATCTAAAAATTTACCGAATTTTAGGCATGCATTAAATAGTATGGAAATGCCTAATACAATATTTTGCGCACACTTTTTGAAAAATAAAGAAGGATACGCTCCTTCTGTTCTGAAATAAACAATGGCTTGACTTCTGCCGATCGAAGACAACAACAGTTGCATGATTATTTGGTAGTGAGAAATTGTTCGTATATTCTGATTTCCTAATTTATATAAAAAAACAAAATAGCAAAACTGGCAGCACTGGTTGTTAAGTATGTAATAGGACTCAAAAGTTCTTGTTGTTTTTTTATTTATTTTTTTTTATCGAAACGTTTTCTTAATTTTGCTGCTTTTTTATTTTATATTCATTCTTGGTATTATAATTGTGTAAGGCTTTCATATGTGTGGGTCTAAAAGACACAGTTTTGTACGCAATAAACCATCAAACAAAACTAAACTAGTCTATTTTCTGTCATTGAAGTGACGTCTGGGCGGCTTGAAATATTTACTACAAGAAGAAGCGTTTTAGTGACGGACAATTGCCGAAAATACCAAAATTAAAATCTTCACATATTACGTTACGTTTCGTTACACAATTTTCAGACCAACTCGCCTTATTCATAACGCATTAGAATTTTTTTTATAAATTCCGTAACAAAGCTTTAACAACCTGCCACTGAGTTCGTTGTGTAATCTGTGAACAGCCTGAACAGCGATTATTTATTTCATTTATAATATGAGAACTATTATTCATAATCAATAAAATGAAATTAATTACAAATGTCGTTGCCTGAAATCACATTTATGTAGATACATTCGTGATTTTTCTGTCCTTGTGCATTTAAATAGGGACAAATAAAATATATTCCACTTTATTATAGACGGTACAATTAAAATTTAGAGGACCCCCTTGTAAACACTAAAATAAATTTTTCTAAAATGGCTTTTTGCTTCAAATAATTGCCTCCCAAGTGTTTAAATATCATTAACTTGGCTGTTTCTAAGGGTACGGTCACACTTGGCAAACATTTGCCCAAAAAAAACGTAACCACTACTTTTTCTTAGGGTTAGTGTGATTTAACTTGGTTTTTATATAAAAAAAATTAAGTCAATTATACCGCAAAATGCTATTTTTATATTATTTTGAATAAATGCGAACACATATTTAAAAAATATTGGAATGAAGGAAAATGCAAATTTAGCTTGTCTGTTGGTTACGTTTTTTTCGGCATATATTTGGCAAGTGTGACCGTACCTTAACCACTACTTTTACTTAAATTTTTCTCATTTTCTAATGAAAATAGTATATAATTTTTTAATGAAATTATTGCAAAGTAGAAAATTAATATTAAATTATCTCTTTTTTCGTGTAATGCATGATGAAATAAACATGTGGCATTATTAGGGCTACAACTACAACAATACAACAAAAAAAGGCATTTTTGTTTGGGTAAAGTCTAAGACCTTGTCAAAAATTATTGTAAACAAAAATTAAATAAAATAAGTTAACAGAAACCATTGAATTTTTTGGACGCTACAAATGAGCAAGACAAGGAAGTGTGGATTACTTTGAAAGTATTTCCGGTCCATATAGAAGGTAGTGGCACTCTCAAAACAAACAAATGTATAAGAAATTATTGAAAATTTTAATTAAAAAAATAAACACAAATTGAACAAATAATAGCTTGAATATTTTGTAAATATAAACTAGAGATAGGGTCGTGAGTAATTTCTCACCCACGCTCACGATAAAAATTTTACTCATGCACGTATTTATATTTTTGGGTCCCGTTCATGCATGCCAAAAAAGTTACGCACAATCACGAAAACTCACACTCACGAAATAATCACGAAAAAAAAATTAAAATAATAAAAAAAATATTATTATCACTGATCCATTCTGCTAGTCTGAGGAATAGACTGTTCCAATAATACTTTCTTAAAAAAAATAATTTTAGCTCATCAAAAAAATTTCTAAAGTTAATAAAGAAATGAGTAAAGTAAGATTTTAACTTGAGCCAAACAATTCCTTTCCACATAAACTTAAAACAATTTAAGTAATTACATAGAAATATTAATTAAAAAAGTATACGAAAAAATAACAATATAGCAAAAAATTGATGAAGCAATCACGCCAAAAATCGACATATGTACGCTCAATTTCTTAGTACTCGCGTTTATGCACGCTCACGTAAATGAAACAAAAAATTAAATACGATGACTCACGCTAATCACATGAGCGGTGCCCATCTCTAATATAAACAAAACTGGACATAAGATTGGAAAAACAATGCTTGAGCAAAAAATTATCATATGGCGTAGTAATGCCGCCTGTTTATTTCACCATGGTGTAATGTGCATAATATTTATAGATGATTATTTTTTGTAACTGAGTGTACACGTCATTCATTGCCCCCTGTAAAATCGTAATTCCCCCCTGTAAAATCGTAATTCCCCCCCTGTTAAAATTAAAATTTTCAATAATTCAATAATTAAAATTTTAAAGAACATCATATCTACTGCGTATACAGGTAGTAGCTTGATTTTCGCCAACAATATTAATAAAATGAAGTCAGTCGCATTTTGTCTTTCGTAATGAGCTTTCACACTTAAGTTAGTAATTCGTCGGTGTTGTTTTTTTAAAGTTCAATATATTTTTTAATTTTTTATGTGATTTTTAAGATTATTGTAAATATGAACTTTCGATTCATGCCAGTTTTATAAAGATAAGTAGATACTCGTCATTCCCCTGCCAAAAATATTTACATATAATTGAGTACCTATTCTTTGAAAGATTAAAAATACCTATTTGAAATACCTATTCTGCCAAAAAAAAAGTATGTCAAAATTAGCCGGAAATATCGTACTCAAACACATTCAGATTTTGTTTTTGCAAATATCTAACTTTATTCCCACATCATTCATTCATATCATTCAAAAGACGTCTGTGAGCAATAATCTTGCAAATGATTGTTGGGATTCATGTTCTACAGCACAAAAGTGAGTGAGTGAGTGTATGAGCAGCACCATATTATAGAGCCTACATTGTAGGCATTTAATATTGTTTGACTTTGATCTCTGTGATTTCCCTGTATTGTAAAGAACTAAAAGTGTGCGGTGGCACGCTCAACTTTTCAATGACTTGTATTACTTTCTTTGGTACTCGATTAATTTGCCTTAGGACCGAACAATGGGCAAACAAGATAATTTCGTTGTATGTATTTCTTTTTTTTAATTTTTATTGTTTTTTGTTCCTAAATAAAATAATTGATATGTGATCCAAATAGATATTACTTGAGCGAACATTCATGTGTGTTTTTGTGCTTAGAAATGTAGACATGCGAATATGTTTGCGGTTGAATGGTATGAAAGGCTAAATATTTATGACTTTTCTCTCTTATCACGCGAAATGTAGTTTATTAACGCCGGAAGATTTTAAAAATTTCTAAAACACACACATACATACATAGTAAATTAATTCGAGAACTGAAGCAACCGGAAGCGGCTAAGATTTTGGTAGATCTCACAAAATGTGATTCCAAAACGCTGTATTTTGAATTTTTGTTTTTTATAAAAAAGATATTAAATATCATAATATTGCTGAATTCATAACTTATTTTGTAGGAGCTGCAATTACATCGAATGTTGTTGTACAATTTCTATATAAAAATATGCTTAGAAGAATGTTCATGTGGAAATTACCAACGACATTAATACTTAACTTAAAACGGCTACATTAGTTTATGAATTGGATAAATATGTGTGTGAAGTTAAATTTTCAAAAATATATCAAGCTAGAAACAAGCCATCTAGGCGTCGAGTTCAACAGATTTATGCTAGCGTGCTAGCATAAATCCTTTTTTCAGAACGAGTCAACGTGGTTGATCAAATCTCATAGATTTTTGTCCGCCCGCGTTGTTGCCTTCCTCCAAAAAAATCCGCTTTTAATCTATTAAACTAAGGTTTTATATGTGTACAGAGTCATGTTAACAGAACTCTGTTAAGTTCGATGGCTTGTGTCTGTCTGGTGCAGCGTTGTCATATTGGCGGTATTCAGTGTTTGGTGCAAATGCTCTTGCGAAAAAGCAAATGCAAAATACCGTAGCTTTTTTGTAAAATCCAACAACAAAATACACAGAGTTGCCGTTAAATTTCATAAAAATGCTACGATATTTTGCATTTGCACTTTCGCAAGAGCATTTGCACCAAACACTGAATACCGCCATTGTAAGATTGATCTGTTTTTGCAAGTTTTTTGAGATGCTAAAAGTTTTTAAGTTTTTCTTCTCAAATAAAAGTTTTTTGAAAATATGTATCCACCACAATATTTGTTTAAAATAATTTTTATATTATTTTAAACTTCGCTATTTTTCTTTTATTTATTCAAACTTTACTTAAGATAATGTTAAATTTAAATTTTTTATAATTTTCTCATCGAAATTAAATCTTTTTTTTTATTTAATAACACAATTCAACTTAAAATGATACACAATTACAGTGAACTCGCGAAAACGTGAACACTCGAAAGTGTGAACGTCTCAAAAACGTGAACAAATTTATTTTCCTATAGAGTATTCTAAAACGTGAACAAAATCTGAAAGCTCTAAGACGAGAACACTGCTTTTCAATTGGGAAATCCCCGAATTACAGGTTATTTAAAAAAATTCAATTCGTGAAAGTGAAAAATGTATTTTAAGAGAGAAGATAGCTCCTCTGGAAATAACACAGCTAGAAAATAGTGCAGTTCTACTTCTTCAGGCGCTGAATTCTCAGGTTTATTTTATTATAGGTTTTAGTGTTTTTAGATAATTTAATTAAAATTTAATTACTCTTTCCACGGTCAAAGATTATAACAACAGTCCTGAAGAAAATTGCACAGAAGTAGGAAGTATTGAAATTCAGTATAATACCGACGATGAAGATGATTTGATTATATTCCAGCCAGAAGTTGCAATTGAATCTAAGGAAGCTGTAGGGATTTGGATAAGGCTTTAATATGGGCTGAAAACGAAATGGTAGACCAAAGTGACATTAGAGTGCAGAGAAACCTTAACGAAAAAGCTCTTTTAAAGATGACAAACCAATAAACTTACCAAAAAAAATTACTGAGTTTTTTCTTTAAACTTTGTTCAACTGATTCTTTGTTATCCCACCAAAAAAATATTCCTATTAGTTTTATTTTATTTTTTTGCCGTTTTTGTTAATTAAATATCAATTTCTTGTATTCTTTATTTTATATTTCTTGTTATTTATCGAATGCAATGTGAACTGAATATATGGCATTTTATTTTTTTGTTATTAAAAACCAATAAAATAATTAATTTCCAATAGTGTTTAGCATTTTTACTTATTAAAATATAATTTTTCATATTAAGTAGGGTAATTTTTTGTTTTAAATTTGGGTACTCGATGATGTGGACAAACTCGAAAATGTGAATTGCCTTGGTTAAAATTAGTTCACGTTATCGCGAGTTCACTGTATCAATAAATTTATTGAATTTTCAACATCAATTGTATATTGTCTTAACATTTCTTTTACATACGCAACACCAATATAAAATTCTTCCTTTTAAAAAAAAAATTTTGCAGTTATGGAAATCAATTTGGCTTAGAGACGTATTTTTATACAATCATCTATGTACTAAAAATTTTTATTAAAACATTTTAAAAAAGTTTCGTCATTTCGTAGTGCATGCTGCATGTTGTGAATTTGAATTCCTTCAATTTTGTTTAGATTATTCATCAAATTAAGCACATTAAAAAAACAAAAGTAAAAAAAAAAAACAAAAAAGCAATAACACTTAAGTATTAATCAAACCAAAAAAGTTTGTCTTAAGTAAAAACAAAAATTAGAAAGAAAAATGGTACATGAGATAAAACCAACATGTAACAATGGGTTAATTTAACGTTAATTAGTGATGGTAAAATTTTAATATTGATAGTGGTAAAACAGTGTTTACTGTAAAAATAAATAATAATACAAATAACTCTTGTATCCTTTTTCTAGACATTATTTGTATAAATACAAATTTGAAATCACATTCAACCGAGCCACCTAAACAGTGGCGGATACATGGAAACACACATGAACACTGATGATGGGAGTGTAGCGGCTCCCGAAAAACAACGTTGTTTCTGTTCTGCCGTGTAAGTTGAAATTAATTGGTGTTAAAATTTTCCCTTGTTGCTTTGTTATCTCATGTCCAATTCTTTCTGACTAAAAATGTTACGAACTTTAGCCAAAAATAATAATCACTTTGGATTAAAGAAACCATTAACAACAAAATTGTTCGAAAATAATCACATTAAATAAAAATTAGCTACTGGCATGAGCCTTGCAATGTTTACTGTCACATAACTAGTTAAAATTGATCAAATAAATCAAAAAAAATCAGCTAGTTGACAAAAAAAAAAAAAAAAAAAAAAAAAAAAAAAAAAAGCAATAACACTTAAGTATTAATCAAACCAAAAAAGTTTGTCTTAAGTAAAAACAAAAATTAGAAAGAAAAATGGTACATGAGATAAAACCAACATGTAACAATGGGTTAATTTAACGTTAATTAGTGATGGTAAAATTTGAATATTGATAGTGGTAAAACAGTGTTTACTGTAAAAACAAATAATAATACAAATAACTCTTGTATCCTTTTTCTAGACATTATTTGTATAAATACAAATTTGAAATCACATTCAACCGAGCCACCTAAACAGTGGCGGATACATGGAAACACACATGAACACTGATGATGGGAGTGTAGCGGCTCCCGAAAAATAACGTTGTTTCTGTTCTGCCGTGTAAGTTGAAATTAATTGGTGTTAAAATTTTCCCTTGTTGCTTTGTTATCTCATGTCCAATTCTTTCTGACTAAAAATGTTACGAACTTTAGCCAAAAATAATAATCACTTTGGATTAAAGAAACCATTAACAACAAAATTGTTCGAAAATAATCACATTAAATAAAAGTAAAGTTCGTTAATGTCATTCAGATTTTTAAATATTTCTTTAGCATTATCAATATCACCGATATTGGCTTCAAAACTAAAAAAATAGATTTTTAGAGCTTGACATTTTCCCACATGTAGAGGTTATGTTGAGCAAAAAGTAGCGAAGTCAAAAAACGTCAAAGTATAAGGGAGGATATTAACAAAAATCGTCAAACATCATTTTGTAAAATTCGTTATTAAAAATCGCCTAAATGACGTAAAGTCGTCACGTTTGGCACCCCTGTTCGCAATACATTATTACATTGAATAAAAAGCAGCCCTGCGTGTTGCACAGTGTAAAACTGCTGCTCATGTGCATATTGCTGCTGCTGCAACTAAATATAATATTTCTGCTGCTTGTTGTTTGCTATTGTTAAATGTTGTTACACTGTTTTATTTTTGTTTTTATTGCCGTTGTTGCTGTTGTTACAATAATCTGTCTTTTTACACAACTGTATGCGAATCGATTAACACTTCAGCACAAAAATAATAATAACAACAACAACAACAACAACAACAAATCAGTGGATATACTGATGCCAACGAGCATACAATGACAAAAAACAAAACAATACCAAAGAAAAAAGAAACTACAACTATAAAAATGTGAGATCTTAATGCCTCACTTTTAACGCAGTTGATAGTGGTGATGACCATGATTGCATCGATGATGACGATGATGATTGTGCTGTAGATATTGTTTGCGATGATGATGTTGATGACGAAGCTGCTGCTGTTGGTGATGAAATAAATGATGATTTTATGCTTCTGCTACTCGTGCTAAATAAAACGGTTTTTATGCCAATACGCACTTTCAAGTGACCCTACACTTTTTTTTATAATTTAAACTGCAATCAAAAAGTATTTCTACGCATCGCATTTAACAAATGAACTTTCAAAGAAGTCAATACTCGAATTGGAAGTTGAAAAGAAATGGAAGCAGTACCTTGACAAAAGATTTTGGCGTTCTGTAATATTTATTTTCCTCCGGAAATATACATAAAAATGGCTCAAATTCGCGACTTGTGTTTTCTTATTTTTTTTTAAGAGAAGTAACACTCAGGCAATTAGTATGCCTACCAACCCGCAGGTGTGTTACCTTCTTTGGGAAAGGGATAGTGAGAGAGGACAGATGGTGAAAGAGAGAAAGCTTAATTTTTACAACTCTGATATTGCGCGCTGTGTTAGTTTTTAGATCAGTGTTGCCTGTAAAAAGAAAACACAGATTCTAAATGAATAAATCGATTTTTTTAATGTGCTATTTATGTCGAATTCTGTTTGGGCAATGGATATTAGACTAAATGTAGAAGTAAACTAAAAAGACACATGAGACAGTACCAATCGGTATCAAGAAGGGTTAATCTAATCGGTGATGTCAAATTTGGTAGCAATTGTGTGTATTTTAATAATAACTAGTGTATCCAGCCGTCGAATCAATCGACCGTATTCTAGAAATTTATATTAAACATTTACATAAATACATACGATAAAATACAAAAAAACATTCTAAATAAACAACTTAAATATCTGACTCGTTTCTATGCAAAAGCAAATTGGACAAACACACATGCTCACTTTGTTTATTTTTCAACGCTTATAGCTCCGAAACTACTGAACCGATTTAAATAAAATTGACATTGTGCATATCTATGTAAAAAAGACTTTAAAATTGATATATAAATATATGTTGCGGCCATAAAATGGATCTTAAAAAACGTGTTTGCCTATTAATTATGTATATAGATTATTGTAATTATTATTATTAAAAACACAAATGTTTCAATTCGAAAAGTTTTAGTTTTGCTTCATCAGCTCCTACACATTTTAAAATTTTAAAGTTTCTTTTAATCAGATAATTTCCTCATTTATTTAAAAGTAGAATGAACATACAAATCTTGCATGTTTGTATGCTTTAGAGAAGGTTAATGCGTTTTTGTTTTCATGCAAAATTAAATCAGACAAACACACATATGCACACTTTGTTTATTTTTCAAGTTGAAGCAGATACATGCATGTGTAATAAGAAATGTGCATGTGTTAGTAGCAACATTAAACTCTTATAGCTCCCTGAATATCGAACCGGTTTAAATAAAATTAAGATTCTGCGCATGTATGTAAAAACCAATTTAAAAACATATAAATCTTTCCAAAATCGGTTCAGTATTACACCCGTAAAACGGATCTAAAACAAAGTGTTTGCCTATTAATAATATAGATTACGTTACGCATTTTTTCAAAGGATTTGTATGAATAAAAATTTAAATTGGCTTATAATTAGCACCACCTGACAAATATATGAAGTACACGTGTAAATTTAATTTAATAGATGTTTCTTTGTTGCTTGCGTTACAAACTTTAGCCTAATTATTTTTTTTTATTAAAGTACATTTTACTCACGCTCATGCACGCTCCCGATCAAAATATTTTACTCTTGCACGTTCACGTTCATACACGTTTACGTGAGTAGTAAAAAAGTTAGTCAGCTCACGAAAAAAGCCTACAAAATATAAATCTACTCATGCATACTCACGGTTAATTTTCTTATAGTCACGTTCATACAAAAAACTAAACACGATCATGCTAATCACGCTAATCACATGAGCGGCGTCCATCTCTAGTTGATACAAATCGAATTGACAAGTTGTGTAAAACGAAAAATTCTGAACGATTTGCGGACTCGCAAAGATAAATTTGACCTTAAATCAGCTAATATTTGTTTTAGGCCAGAAAATATAAAAAATCTTTTTAGTATTAATATGCATACAAGAACAATTTTTTTAACATCGTGCTCTTATGTAAACAAAGAAAATGTAATAAAAATTATTGACAGCCGAAATACAAGCGAATTCAGTCACTTGATCTCTCAAGGCCATCTATTGTGAATTCGCCTTGCTTTTTGCAGATACTTTCTTTTTAAAAGCGGCGTTGCGTTAAAGCGTTTTCTATTAAACGCGCTGAATTGGCGCGTTTTTAGTAAAATCCTATAAGAATTCGAAGTATTACATACAATCGGTTTTGTGGCCAGAAGATGGGCCAGACGATATAAATGAAAGTAGTTTTTTTATTATTTTATAATATTAAAAAAGTTCCCTGTTGATGCTTTTAATTAATGAAAATATTAACCCCTTATTTATAATACTTACCAAAAGTTTATAATAGGTTTATGACACAAATTTTGTATAAAAAACTGTTTCATAAACCTTTAATAAACATGTGATAATTTATAATGAATAAGGCCCTTAAAGTTTAATATTTAACAAAACAAGACTGACCTATTGAATCTTTTCAACTTTGATAGAGCAAAATAATATTTTAAGTTTTGCTGTCGTTTTAAGCTTCCTACGTGTTGTTAATAGTTTTAAGTATCTGCTTTTCGTACCTGAATCAATTTAAGAACAAATATGTACTATTATAGATAGTTATTGGATATTTTTCTAATATAAACATCGACTTTCATCCAAATTTAACTTAGCGCGTTTGGGTATAGCGGGTTTTGGTTATGAATATCTGTTAATATGATTCAGCGCGTTTTGAGAAGGTGTATGGAGCATTTTGCTTATAATAAGACGACTGCGCTGTGTAAAAAGCACGAGAGTATTTCGCAAGGCAAATGCACACAGGTAGTCGCAAGAGAATTCACCTTGGCAAATATCATTCTTGAATGTCAAAATAAAGACGAATTTAAAACCAGAAAAATCCACCAAAGCACATTTTTACAATAAAAAACAAAAAACTCAATGAGTCAGTTGTGCTTTCGAGTTCATCTGGTATGAAATCGCCTTGGCATTTTGTTAACCGATTTACTTAAAAAATCGTGAAAGTTATCAATAAATTTGTTGGTATTTTTTGTGTTTATGTTGTGTTGTGTTTGGATTTTTTCTATTTCAAAGGATGATACGTAACTCCGGATTGGCCCTGTGTGTCTTTAAAACTTCTCTTATTCAAAACTTCTTTAAAAACTTATATTAAAATTTCCATAATTTTTTGTTAATATATACATAAATACATTTTTGTGTAGGGTGTTGTGTTTTTTTCGTATTTTGATATCAAACTGATCTTAACACTCACTCCTACTTGCCTTACAAAATGCAAAAGCGTAAAACAAAAAGCGTATAAGAGGCGCAGTAGTGTTTGTTGTTGTGGAAATGCAATAACACCACAAGCTATAAAATTGCGTACACGCGTCTTTTAATGCGGGTCATGATCACGACCACGAACCAAATATTGTTAGTTTATTTCGTTTGCAAGTGTGTAGTTTATTTTTTCGTATATTTTTTGGTCCTCGTTGCATGCATATGACATGCATTCGTACATTTTATGTATTTGTGTTCATGTAGATCCATATTAAAAAATACACAAATAAATATGTATGTATGTACATAAATATATTCATCACATGAATAAATTTGACAATTATTATGTTGTTGTTAATGAAGATTGTGCGAAAATTGAAATGTGAAAAAGAAGAAGACGAAGAGGAAAAAAAAACCAAATAATGCTGCATGTTTGTATTTTGATATATTTTGTATATCTGCGGATGCTTAAAAAAATACACTAAAAAATCTAGAAAACAAATAAATGCAAATATATCACCCGAAATTCCGTAAATAATGTTAAAATGTGTGTATTTGTAAGAAAGAATTGTAGTATTCAACATGTAAAATTGACAAGATGAAAAACCAAACAACACAACAGAAATATTTCAATTAAACATGCAAATTTTAAATGACACGCAATGCACTGCACATGTATAAATACGTACAGTCACTCACATTTAAAGCCGGGCAGACTTATGACGAAAACTTGTAGTCACAATATTTATGTTACATCGAACTTCTTTTATTTTATCACAAAAACTCTGTTTGTTAAAATTAACAAAAGAAATATGTATTTATTTATTTGTTTATTTATTTATTTATTTATCTATTTATTTATTTAGCTATTTAATTATTTATTTATTTATTTATTTATTTATTTATCTATTTAATTATTATTTTATTTATTTGTTTATTTATTTATTTATTTATTTATATATTTAATTATTTATTTATTTAATTATTTAATTATTTATTTATTTATTTATTTATTTTTATTTATTTATTTATTTATTCATTTATTTATTTATTTATTTATTTAACTTCCTATACAACAAGACAAAATCTTGCTGCCAGTCCCACGATGTCACAAGAATTCGTTCTTTCGTACAACTACATTTAAAACAAAAACAAATTCTAAAATTTTGCTAACTCTTATGTTGAAATTTTATTTGCTGACATATGCTGACATCAAAAAATTTGCTACTTTCAACATATCGTGTAAACGTCTAACATATGAAATATGCTGACATAGGAATTTGCTGGTAATTTTAATCGTATGTTTGTCAGCATACATATGTTGATTCAACCTATCGTCTAAACTTAGCTTGCGACTGACAAGTGATCTTATTTAAGTTAAGATTTCGTTTACATTTTATAATAGAGTTTGGAATATATTGTTTGTTTTAAATAAGAGAGTTTTCGTGATAAAAGAAGTTAAATTATTCTCTTGCACCAAAATATTTATAAATATTTTAACTAGAAGTTTTCGTCATGCGTCTGTCCGACTATAAATGTGAGTGACTGTACGTACAAAATTTGCACGAGCTCTCACGTTTACACATTCGACATAAATGTACGTGTGCGTGAATATTTACATGCACGTACATAGTATGTGTATGTATGTATCGTGATATCCCAGCTAACATATCCTATGCACTTGTAATCATTTGATGTAATATTTATTTAAAAATTGTTATAATTATGAATGGAAAAAATGTAAAACTGAAAAAACCCCTTTATTCAGATAAAGAATTTTTATATGGTATCAATTAAATTGTTAATTGAAAGTGAAGTGATAAAAACTATTATGAATATCATGTTATTAAAACGGCAATTTGTTTGACTTTGTGTTTGTTGGGTAAAAATGTGCGTACACTGATTTTTACGACTGAGTGTTATCTATTTATTTTACATGTATGTATGTTAAAATATATTCGCAAGAATATGATTCATACGATATTATATCGTTTGTACTTAAAAAAAGTGCTAAACCTGAACACTTAGGGAAATTGGAACACCCACTCACGCATACTTATAGTATGTACACGCATGCAGGCTTACATTCGAAAATATGTACATATGTACATATGGATGTACGAATGGTAGTAATTTGCATGCAAACGCATTTGCATACCTACTTACATACATATAAAGGTGGGAATCGAAAAATAATTTACATTTTGAAAATCTAAGGAAGTGTAATTTAAAAAAGAAATAGTTATGTACTTAGGTTTTTGTACTATCAAATTGCTAAATATATTAATATTTTGTGAAACCACTAGCAACTGAAAATCGTCATAGATTTAGTAAACGCTGATTTTTTCCGAATCCTAAATTAATCGTTTAAACACGGCCGACTTCTTGCCATATACGAGTACATACTTTTTTTAATATTCAAACCTAAACCAAAAACGTTGATTCACTTTAAAAATCTTATTTAAAAAAAGTGATTTCATTGAAATCAATTTCAGTTCACAGATATTTTATTTAAACCCCAACAACATAAAGTATTTATTAAAAGATGAGTATCCCAAAATGCAACATTGTTTTACTTCGAAGTAGTTCATCATCATCATCATCATTGACATCACTCAATATATTTTGTAATCGATTACCCCTTAATCATGACTAAAGTAATCATGATTAATATAATAAATAAATAAATAAATAAGTAGATTAATAAAAAAAAATCATAATATTTAAGTAAAGGAAAGTTTTTCTTTCATTTTTTCAACCACGGATATTGTAAAGATTGGAAGAATGTTCTAAAATTGACCGAAACCTTTGAAACTGCCAAGAAAAGGTTTTTTCCCTAAACGCATGTTGCTTTGTAGTGATTCGAGTTTTTTTCCCGCAATTTTTTATTTCCCGGGAAAGCGGGATTTTTTTTATTTTCCGGGATCCCGCTCCACGAAATAATAAGTATTAAATTTGCTATGCATTAACAAAAATTGTATTAGAAAATTTGAAATACACTATCATACACAGTCGAACGATTCATTCACTGGAAAATCTGACAGAATTCTGTTTCACTTTTAAAAATTGCATTGAATTTGCCACACTATCACACAAAAAAGATGCAAACACATACGAGTACATGTGTATTTTTCACTCAAGTCATTTTAGATTTTTTGGTTGTTAGTAGTTTTTAATCCAAAGTGTTTATTATTTTGGCTAATGATCGTAACATTTTTAGTCAGAAAGAATTGGACATGAGACAATATTTAATTAAATTTTGCTTTCGTTACAACTTAATCTCTTAAAAAGATGCATCTCTGATCGCAAAAAATCTATCATTTTATGGAAATTTTCATAATTATATGCAAGTCGGACCGACTTGTCAAAAAATCTGCCTCACAAGTGCATTTTATGGCCACAATTTTTGAACACACACGACTTTCTTGGCAGATCGCACGACCAAGTAGGATAGTGTATCACGGCCTTTACTAAAACATCCTTATGTTTTAATAATACATTAATGTCTTAATTTAAATTGGGTATTACACAGGAATTTTATTTTTTGAACTTTTAGTTTTTAGATTCCTTAAAGGTTATTTCTAACATTGTTATATTGTTATATGAGATAAAAGTAAACTTACAAGTCGTCATATGATTTCAATAAAGCCCTAAGTTACAAAAAATTCAAAAGCTACTTCTTGGTAGATTTCGATCCACCATATCAAAATTGTACTAATTCGTCAATAAGAAATAAGCTTAAACTAAAAATATGTTGAAAAATGTTGCTAAAATTTACATATTAGATAGTTTTTTGCTTGTCCTCTAAAATTTTATCAATGTAACTTAGGGCTTTTATGAATTCATATGACGAAATATAGGTGAACATAAACAAAAACATAACAATTCAGTTAATAAAAACAAACATAAAATAGTATAGAAAAAATAATACAAAGGTACTAAAGGTTTGATTTCCAAAACAAAAATATTAAATTTTTAAAATAAGAAAATACTTTAACAATATAATTTATATTTTTTGGTTTAGGAAATAATTCTTTAAAACGCTGAAAGCGTTTATGGTCTCATCAGAAAGCCTAATTTATTAACAAATTGCCCTGCTACCGAAAACGTCCGCTCCCTTTTTGCCGTTAAGTTGCCAATTCTTTTTTTTATTATTTCCCGGGATCCCGCATGAAAAATCCCGTGAAAGGAGGAAATTTTTAGATTGCAATTCCTGGGAAATCCCGAGGCGGTAATTCCCGGGAACACCCCTAGTAGTAATACATCGCAACACGTTCCTGTTAGAAATACTTTGCGTAAACCTACTCCAGATTTAATATAATTTAATAATCTACGAGTTTTTACTTTTGACATACTGGTTTGTACATAGCGTCAAGGTGTATTTAATTAAATACGCCTTGGTACAAATATTGTTTATGAAAATTATAAAACTGTAATAAAGCGTGGTTTACCTTAATTTATCACTCAAATACAAATTAAAAATGTAACCGATTAAATGATAAAGCAGACCACAACTGTAACCTAGACCGAAAACCGCTATAGTGGAAAAGCAGCCCATAATTTTTTTTTTTTTGGAAAAAATATGAAATATGGAAATATGGTGACTTGTTTGTGAGAGTGAGAAATTCAGCTGCTCTAGCCTTATTTAAAATGTGATATTCCATCATTAAATTTGAAAATTTTTCGATTAATTGATTAATCGAACAATTTGTAAAGTCGATTAAAATGAAAACCCTGATTGCTGTAAAAAAAGCAGCATGATTGTGTTGTTTCAATGTTGACATCGTGTGCACTTAGCCTTTGCCAAACCATTTTGGATCTGAAATACTTTCAAGTACAAAGATTTGAGTTTTTGCAAATTGTTCTTTAAAGATAATTTTGTTCAAATATTAATTATGTATGTCTGTTTTGTTACAAATATTATTAAATATAAAGTAGAATATTTTTCACATGCTTTCAAATGATCAAATAAAAAATCGCTCAAACAACAACAAACTATTCATAATATTAAATTTCTCTTACAATATAAACTAATTTCGTTTTTTTTTGTAATAATTTTCAGTAGTTTTGGAAAATTGTATGTTTCACAAGAAAAAAAATTCAAATAAATAACACACTCGTGTTGCTGCGCATTCATGGATTTGTATGAATATAATTTAATTATTTATAGAAAATTTATTAAATTGTATGAATTTTTGCTAGCTTATGCCAATTTAAATAAAAATCTAAGAGACTTGCAGACATACATACATACATACATATTCTCAAGTTTTATTTTATTATCATGATGTAAGAAACAGGCTTGCCACTTTAGCACTTTAAGTGCTAGATCTAGCATTATTTTTTCTGAGTTAGCACTAAGAGTTTAAAAAAAATGCTAAATGCTACGAGTAGTTTATCATATTTTTATAATTATTTAGAATTTTTAGCACTTTTTTAGATCGCAGAATTATTAAAAAAAAATCCTACATATACATACATAATATCAAGTTAAGTATAAATTGTCTCACTGTATAAAAACGTACAATTATATATGATACTTTTTCTACAACTTTGTTGTAGATTTTTTACATCTTTGCAATGTACGAAAAATACAATAAAGAATTGTTATATCCGGTTATACGACTATGAGAGGGTGTTAAATTAGACAACGTAAGCTGTTATACTTCAGACCAGGGACCCAAAATAACTGCTGTTTTTTTTTAAATATTCAATTGGTCAAATAAGAAATAGCTGGAAAATTTTTGGTCCTGAAATAACAATTAGAAAAGGCTAAAAATCTTTTAGTCCTCTCATAATGGTTATAAAAGATTTTTATTTATGTTGTTCTTCTCTTAAGGCCGTGTTTCACTATCCTACATAAACGTACGATCTGCCTAATATGGCATGTGTGCTATAAAAGTATGCTACTGTGTGACAGATTTGGTAAATCTTATGAAAATTTTCAGATTAGAATAGTCGCGTTCATACGACGTAGCTGTTGAGCTCAACAGTTACGTCTTAAGCATGGTACTCTGATCATCATTTCGTGCGGTACTGCTGTGAAAAGTCCATATAAAAAAATTGGTGCGAAATAATTGCAAAATAATATGGCGGAAGTTGTACTCTGTTCATATTGTGAAAACATACGAAATGTTTCTGGTAGCATTATTTTTTCAACCACAAAATGTTTCTGGCAACATTATTTTTTCAACCACAAAATGTTTCTGGCAACATATTTTTCAACTGCGAAATAATCTAAGCATAATTTATTTCGTGCGGAATTACAAACAACAGCTGATCAGATATTTCTTGGCGTTGTGGTTTTAATTTTAAGGTTGTTGCCCAGAAATAATTGAAATAATGTAAATATAATATAAAACGAAGGTGAGGGCTTTTTGCAGAACGTGTGTCTTCAATGAGCTCCTCCGCAGCAGCTGCGATTTGCATTAATTGATACGTTGCAGTACAAGCTCCTAAAATTTTTTTGTTGTCTATTGGTTTTAATTTTTTTAATTAAACACATTTTTGTTTTCATAAGAAAAACAATGTTGCTCATTTCTAGGCAATAAGACCGATAAATTTGTTATAAATCGTGGTATTGTCGCCACTGGCCAATTGTCAAAATTTTTAAACGAAATAATCAATGTTGCTCAAAATTTTTCGCAAATTTGAATAGAGTACTCTAAGCTTTAGAAACTGCATGATGAATAATTCAATAATGAACAGATGTTTAATGTAAACAATTGAAAAGAAATAATGCTGCAAAAGAAATAATTTAAATTTGCTAAATTAATTAGTTTGGCTTATACTAAAAAGTATGGACAACACAGAATTTGCAATGAAGTTTTTCTTGGCAGGAATTTTCCATTTTCATTTTAAAATCTGCGCCACAAATTTAATATTCACAACAAAATGCACAGCAAAATACTCCAATTAAATGATAAACCTGTGCCGATAATAGTTTATATTTCAACGCTAAGCCAAAAAATCTTTAAACCACCTCATATTGAACTAATTTGGTAATTAATATAAATAGACACCATAATAAACAAACGTCTATTTAATGAAATTAGTATTTTAATTTTATTTCTTATTATTTCTTATTTCTTTATTTGGAATGCAAAATTTAACAACTTAATTTCTAGTTGCCACCTAACAAAACGGCATTGCATTATAAAATATAAAAGCGCAGAACTCTCTTGATCAGCTGTAGAGCTAAACACAACCAGAGTTGCCGTTTTTGGTAGTTTCCTACCAAATTTGGTAGTTTTGAAATGAGTTGGTAGGTTGTGTCGTGAATTTGGTAGTTTTTTTCAATTTCAGTTTTAATTTTTTTTCACGCTAATCAGCTTTCATCCATGCATGATTTTTAATAATCAGCTTTCATCCATGATTGCTTTTTGATTTTTAGTCATCAGCTTTTGTATGCATCATAGAGGCGACAGTAATAACAAGTGGCAACTTTTCGGTCTTAATGGCCATCTTTTTGATATTACATCAATCTTGTCGGCTCTCTGTTACTCTCTGCGTTGGATGGCATCATGGACAGGTTGGTTTGATTTGTTTTAAACAATTATAATAATAATAATAAAATGTATGTATTTGTGTATAATATAAGATCCTTGTGAAAAAATCTAAGGCTATTGAAACAAATGATGCAAACAATAACTCAGTGTGCAGGTAATATACATAACTGCACATTTATTTATTATTTATGTATAATTTATATTTTAGAAGTACTGATGAGAAAAATAATACTAAAAGGAAATTTAGAAATGAATGGCTGCAAACATTTAAGTGGCTAGAAAACAGAAATGACATAGCTTACTGCAAAGTATGTGAGAAACCATGTAACTCGCATTAAAAATCACGGAGAAACTACTCTCCATGCACAATTTTTTTTATAATTTTTTTTATAACTGCTTATTTTATTTTTTGTTTTGTTTCTTTTACAAATGAATTGTTATTTATTTTTATAAAGATACATATTAACATTGTTGTGTATAAACTTGTTTTGTTTTTTTTAAATAAATTTTATTTTTTTTTATAACTAACTGCTTATTTAATTTTTTGGTAGGTAAACATGCCATTTGGTAGTTTTTGAAATTAAATTTGGTAGGAAAAAAAATTTTGAGTGGCAACCCTGAACACAACATGTTGACTAAATGTAGCGAAACAAATTTATGATTGAAAAAATGGCAGCAAATACTCAACTGTTGTGTGGAGCGGAACTACTCAACTCCGCGTTTCTAAGACAAACACTCAACGGTTGCGCAACAGTTACGTCTTATGAACGCGTCCAATGATAATAGTATTTGAACTTTTTCTTCATTCGTTAACATTTTATATTCACTTTTTCTAATTTTAAAACAACGAAAGAGATGTTTGTGCATCATTATTGTTGAAAAACCTAAAACGCCATTTCGAAGCGATTTTTTAAAGTCGGTCAGACTTATGCAAAATTTTCCTGTGAATGAATCGTGCGCTCGTGAAGAATAATGAATCAGGGGCTTTAGCTATTTAGCTATTTGCATAGCCATTATTTAATTAGGACTTTTTAGAGCTTGCATACACTAATTATGTGTTGATATAGATGACCAATAAAAATGGAGGTCGCGAGAAGACCTATAAAAATAAAAATCTTCTGTAATGGTCATGAGAAGGCTGAAAAAATAAAAGTCTTTTATAAGTGTTATGAAAGACCCAAATAAATGAAAATCTTTTATAATAGTTATAAGAAGACCAAGAAAATACTCATTTTTAACTGTTATTACGTGATTTTTATTTTAAAAAGTCTTGAATAATAATTCTTTGAAGATTTTTATGAATAAATATTGGACATAAAAGTTATTTGTTGTCAGAAATAAAAATTTATACTCTTATTGCAGGGGCTACCAAACTTTTTTCATCATTGGCCCCATAATATTTATTAACCAGAAATCTGAAAATAATAATGTGATTGTTTTAGTGATTTTGGACAATTTATTCGGTACAAGGATATGAGTATTTATCTCACTATGGCAATTTCTTTACGGGAATTTATGCTAAAAATTTTTAAAAACCGTAAAGAAGTGTGTGAAAGAAGGTTTAAAATTGATAACTTTTAACCAAATTAGCAAAAAAAAATCAAAACAAGAAATTTAATTCAAAAAATGTTTTGCACGAGCTAGAGAAGAATTTTATAAAAATAGATTTTTTTTGTTTATTTGAAAATATACTGGACTATATATCAGGAGGATATTGTAAAAAAATCGGTTCATCTGAAATATACAAAAATGAGTTTTAGTATTTGAGGAAGATGCAAATAATATGGTCAGTATTTTGAATACTCTTAACTTGAATTAAAATATGTTAAAGCATTTTGACTACAAAAATTTGTATACCATTACAAGTTTTTATACTAATTAAAATTAAATATATTTACATACGAGTAACTAAAATATCAAATAAAATTAAAGAAATTTAATATCAATACCTTATACAAATGTTAAACATTTGTTAAAAATGTACAGATGTCTGAAATGTAAAATTTTTTAAACTATTCGTATATTGTTACAAATCAATGTTAAAAAAACTAGCACTATTTTTTTTGAACCGTAGAACATTTTAGCACTCTGTTTTTGGCAATCTAGCACATTTAATCTGTCTCTCTCTCTCGGGCAACCCTGGTTAGAAAACAATTCAATTTTTTTTATTATTGTGTTCAGACTCAATGGAGGCTTCTAAGAAATAAAAATGAATTTACTCGTTATTAATAAGGTTGTGTCCCCTACGGGAAATGTTGTACCGATTGTCCTGAGCAAATACAATACAAAAAATTCCTGAGTCGTGACTGGTGAAAAGGGGACGTTTCACAAAACTAGAACAAAAGTGCCTACAAAATTCCCTCACGCAAAAAAAAATTACGTATTTTTTTCTATTTTCTTTTATTATTTATGGTGATAGATTACATTAATTAAGGATATCATAATCTGATTAAAATAATAATGCATTTGTTGATTTGGACCAAACAAATTTTTAGAAAATTATATTAATCTAAACCGAAGTTATACCCACTGAAAAGCTAATAGGATACATATAGGGTACATTCTGCTCTGGGATAGTTCTACTACCGATTTTTAAGAAACCATAACACGTACTAAGGATACTATCACAGGACATGTACGTAAAGGTTAGGCCTAGAACCTGTCACCGAGTATCTTAATTATGTCAATTGGCCTCCTCCAATGACAACGCCATGCAAAAAAAAGTTACCGGCACCTCTCATATAAAGTTCCGTAACTCGAACCGGTTGCTAGTCCCTAGGAACCAGTCACGTGACGTATCCTGTCACAGGATCCTTACTAACTTTGTTTCTTGTGTTTTGTCGATTTTCTATCAGTTTGAAATAAAATCTTATATAATCGTTTTTTCGAATCGGCTGTCTTTGACGTGGCCGATGTCCATCTCTAATATCATTTCAATCTTTCATGTTTCTTTTCTGCAGTCGTTCCAAGTGTGTTATACTAAGAGCTCACACAAAGTTCACTTTTACTAAAAAACACTTTTTAATAAAACCTATAAATATTTTATAGATAAATCAGCAAGTTTATTAATTTCTTTTTGTGGTTTTTTGATATTGACGCGAGTATCGCTTTTTAGCCAAACGTGCTAACTTTAGCAAAAAAAAAAGTGCAACAAACAAACCGTTTTAGTAAAATTTAATTGGCTTTAAAATATGAAAACCTAAAATATGATGAAAAATCAATTTATAGCTTATTAAGTTTCATTTTTTTAATAATTCGCTAAGTTGATAAAATTTTTAATTTGCCTTTAATTTTTTGCGATAAAAAACATGTAAAATTTTAGCTGATATTTTTCAACCAAAAAATTTGCAAATTCAAGTTTTAGAAAATGTTTTTATTTACGTCTCTTATGAAATTGTTGTTTTAAAATTCTTAGAAATCTCTGAATAGCGTTTTGTTTCTATGACATTTCTATCTTTTCCGCAAAAATACCGGAAAAAGTTAAATTGATGAGTTAAAAATCAATTAAGAATAAATTCAATCATTTCATTCCAGCATCGGCAGACAATATTAACAGTTTCCAGTGAGAAACAAATTTCAAATAAATCAATTTATGGAGTTTATGTTTCTTGTTAAACTTATTTGTTGTCAGAAATAAAAATTTATACTCTTAATGCAGGGGCTACCAAACTTTTTTCATCATTGGCCCCGTAATATTTATTAACCAGAAATCTGTAAATAATAATGTGATTGTTTTAGTGATTTTGGACAATTTCCCGATGATAATCCTAATAACAGTTATTCGGGACAAGGATGTGAATATTTATCTCACTATGGTAATTTTTTTTACGGGAATTTATGTTAAAAGTTTTTAAAATGCGTAACCAAGTGTGTGAAAGAAGGGTTAAAATTTAATAATTGTTAAACAAATTAAATAACTTGCACTTTTCGTATTCTAATTCGTTAAATAATACGGTTAAATAGTTGATATTCCTAGTCCCAAGTATCTACCGTCAAAATTGGTAAAATCGAACAAAGAACGCAAGCCATAAATTTTCATTTCAATATATAAATTAAAAAAATAATAAAAAAGAAAATTAACTGAAAAAATGTTTCGAACGAAGAAGAATGAATGAATGAAGAATTTTAAATGTAATTTATAAAAATAGATTTTTTTGTTTATTTGAAATAAACTGGACTATAAAAAAATTTAATGTAAAAAAGAAACTACATACTTGATACAAGCAAAGATTATAACAAAATATGTGGATGATATATTTTGTATTATTTCAGAATCTGAAATAGAAAAATTGTTAACCACATTTAATTCTTTTCATACAATTCATTCAATTTACAATTGAAATGGAATGTGTTTGTAAACTATAACATTAGATACTTTAATAATAAGCAAGGGTAATAACTCCTTATAGGCTGATTGGTAAATTTTAATTTAAAACTACATTTAATAAATCCTTATTTTCTAATAGCATTCCAAAATTATTTTCAGACAAGGAAAAGTCTATTCTAACAACATTATTAACATTATTCAAATTGCTTAATGCCCTTAAAATAGGCTCACGCATGGCATAATTAGTAACATGTGTCGATATATAAAATAAGTTATTGTATCTAATGGTTCTGAAAGGTACACAAAAGTTAATCAAATTTAATAAGTATTCACAATCGATGAAACCATTAATCAAATTATTATTATTATCATTACTGAATTAATAGTTCTCCTCACATAAAGACTCTTTAAGCCTAAAAGCAAGCACCGAGCATAATATGAGGTAGACGACAAAATGATGAGATTGTTACGAAGAGAAAATTTTTAAAATTTCTTCTGAATTCTCTCAGTTCTATCAGTATGGACACGGCAAATGGGGTTCCACACAAAGGAACAATATTCTAACTTAGAACGCACAAAAGCTGTATAATATTCTCAATGTTATAGGATCCAAAAAGTCTTTTACAGTTTCTTCTTATAAACGACCATGCAGAATAGGCTTAGGTATTATATAGTCCAGGTGGGCGTTAAAATTTAGCTCAGAGTACAGAACTATGCCAAGATCCAGCATTTGGTAGACAATTTTTAAGTTCTTATCACGAATTTTGTATTGGAAGATCTTACGGTTGCTAATATTAGGCTTATGAAGTCATTTGTTTGGTAACATTTGTTTATATTTAAAGATAAATTACACCAGGAGGATGTACCATTAGTGCACTTCTGTAGAGTAAGGGCATCATTATCTGAACTTATTTCTTTAAAAATTTTAAGGTCATCAGCATACAATAAAAATTGAGAAGCTGAAAAAGAGTTTCCAATGTCATTTATAAAAATTAAAAACAGCAAAGGACCTAATATGCTACCTTGTGGTACCCCAGAAGTAGCAGTATACGGTACAGATTCATAACTTTCTACAATAACTGTATATGTCCTATTTGATAGATATGATAGCAGCCAATTGAGAAACGTTCCACGAAAGCCCATATTATTAAGTTTGAGACACAATATATCGTGTGCTACCTTATCAAATGCCTTGCAAAAATCCATAAAGATATCGTCAACTTGATTATCTCTTACAAAAACTGAAATACAAAAGTGGTTAAAGACTGAACTGAATTAGTGGCAGTAGAACGACCAGGAAAAAATCCATGCGCTGTTCATTACAGATATGGCGCTTAATTTCAAAACAAATTTTTTCCTTAATAATATGTTCAAATATTTTTGACAAATTAGATAATTTTGGAATCGTCCGATAATTAGAAATATCAGATTTATCACCTGCTTTAAAATGGGGGTTATAGAGGCAAATTTCCATCTATCAATAAAACAGCCGTCAGCCAGGGATTTATTAAAAATGTGCTGAAGCGGTACAACTAAACTTTCACCATTGCACCAATTATTGGCCTATTTTATGTGCCAATCGTGTGATTTCACAATTTATTGTCCCCTACGGCAATCGAGAACAATCGTGTGAACGGTTGATAGGCACCCATGCGTCAATATAAATGTTAAAAATGTACCAATATTTATTGTCTTCTCATGCGGCAATCAAAGTAGCCAATACGCGGCAATTTATTTGATTCGTTTAATTTTTTGTGTGTTCCAATTGTTGTGTGTACCATAAACTTGTTCTTAGCGTTAACCCTTAAGTGCATGAATTTTTTTCGCTTTAAAAAAAATATATTATTTAGACATAGAATTAATGCAAAAAAAAATTTTTTAATTTTATTTATTTACCAATGAAAACAAAACTTCTTTTGTATAAAACAATTATTACACCAGTCGTTTTATATGCTTTTCCAATTTGGTTTAGCCTTTTTCCTACTATATTAAAGGAATTTGAGATTTTTGAGAGAAAAGTTTTGAGGTGTTGTATCTGGAAATACTACCACCAATCACGAAATAAAAGATATTCAAATGTCTTACTTTATTCAAAATTAAAAGTCATTCCCGTCGGTTTATGCACGAGGGTGGATTGATATTGAAGCTACCTAGCGTTAGATGGTAGAACAAACACAAAAACTTTTTTTTTTAGAAATTGCGATCTGTCTAACGTTAGCTGTTAAAATTCATCGATTAGTTTATTTGTTGTAGTCGTTTGAAGTGAGCAACTTTTGTGTTTCTTGAAAAATGGAAAAAAGTGAATTTCGTGCAGTGATTAAACACTATTATGTATTTGAAAGGGAAAACGGCGAAAGAGACAAAAGAAAAGCTCGATAAACATTACGGTGAGTCTGCTCCGTCAGATTACATGGTAAAATATTGGATCGCTGAATATAAACGCGGCCGAACAAGCACTGCAACAATACCATCAAGAGGAAGGCCAAAAGAGGTGGTTGCTGAAGAAAATATCAAGAAAATCCTCGATATCGTTATGATTGATCGCCGAGTCAAGTTACGTGAGATTGTTGAAATGGTAAACATATCATATGAACGTGTGTTCAACATTTTGCATGAACATTTGCATATGAAAAAGCTATCGGCAAGATGGCAACTGACCATAAACGTAAACGTGTGACGTGTGCAGTCTCAATGGCAAAGCTCTGTGAATTGGGCTGCGAATTGGTACCCCATCCGCTATGTTCTCCGGATTAAGCCCCTAGTGACTATTTCCTATTTCCAAACCCAAAGAAATGGCTCGGTGGAAAGAGATTTAGCTCCAACGATGAAATTATTGACCAAACAAATGCCTATTTTAAGGACCTCGAAAAGTCCTATTTTTTGGAAGGGATACAAAAACTGGAGAAACGTTGGACTAAGTGTATAGAGCTAAAAAGAGCCTATGTTGAGAAATAAATGCTTTTTTAAAAAAATTTTTCTTCCTACTTAGATAGCTTCAATATCAATCCGCCCTCGTATGTATATGTTTTTGACATGATAAAAAGATTTGTGCTTAGGGTTTTGGACCATGATAATGTTTTGGTGAAAAGAATTTACGACTCTCAAAGACTTTTCAATTGGTCAAACGTAAATTGCTTTAATATAAATACATCACTTCGTTATGACTTTTATGATAGGACTACTTACTTCTGCTACTCACAGGGGATAAGGATGTATGTATATATTTATATATTTTTTTAGATTTAAGTTTAGTTTTAAGTTATTTTTAAGAACATTTTGGAGTGATATTTAAAACTTCCTCTAAATATGAAAGCTTCAGGAGCAAGAGCGTTGCATACTTTTTATAACTTTTATCATTTAATTAACTATTTTCTGTCAAGCTTGGTGCTGCATACTTTTTTTTAAATTAAGATGTTAAGTATTTTTCCCTTCTAATATTGTAATAATTTTAAGTTTGTGTTCATTAAAGAATTATAAAAAAAGGTCAATAAATATTAAACTTATTAAACTTGTTTTTTTAACTAAACAATTGTTAATGCTAGTTACATAAATATTCCTGAAGAGGCTTTCCATAGAGAAAACGAAGTTGACCTTAAGTCTGAAGAAGTGTTTTTAATATAAAAAAGGTTTTCTAAAATGTGAATTTTTTACAATTATTTTCGTAACTCAGTAAGGATTCAGTTTTTTTTCAGTTTATCAAAACGAAATTATAAAAACTATGCCCCGTATTCATAAAAAATAATTTGTATTTGAAATGCATTTTAAGAAAAAATTTTCATAAAAATTTTATTTAAAATATATTTCAAATCCAAATTATTTTTTTTATGAATACGGCAGTATGTATATAAACTGTATTAGACTCAACTACAATTTCAACTTTAGTGCTCTTTTGACGCCAAGAGGAGTTTAAACAAAACACCGATATCACAAAAAATTTATCTGCCTGTTTTTCGATATCGAAAGAAAAATTTCTTTCGAATTTTTACATTTGAAACAAAAACAACTTTTAAAATGTTGTTTTTGTTTTGTATTATAAGTTTGAAGTGTGTCTGTCTGTCTGTCTGAAGGAAATCGGTCTACCCGTTTTGAAGTTATCACCTCTTTTCTAGTTGTATGGGGGGTTTTATTTATTTCTTATTCAATGTTATATTATCAGTTGCAAATCTTTGTGATAGTTTTTCTTAATTTTTCTAATGAATTTCTTTACCTACGGAAAATTAATATTTGATTTAATTTAATGAAGTATGTATGTATAACGAGGCCCGATATCGCTTACTTTGGCAATCTCTGTGCTAAAGGTTTATCCCAGTGACGGCAGACATCCGCCTCTTCCTGTTTGATCTTGTAAACAAACACTTCTAGACACAGAAATAGACAATATAGACCAGACCACCACCACCGCCACCAAAAACCACCCATAAGTCATATAGAGACAACAGCAACAAGAACGCACACACTCAATTAAAATGTAAACGCATTTATGTTTGTTGTTGCTATTGTTGCATTACTAATAGTTGTCGTTACTACAATTCAATGGTGATGATGATGATGAAACATTTAAATATTTCAAATATTCAATTCTTGTCGTCTTATTCGTTTTATTCTTGTCGTGTTATTTCTTTGTGTGTGTGTTTTTTTTTTGTATTTAAAATTTCACTTAAAAAAAGCAACAAAAAAACAAAAGGATTGTCGTTACACATTATTTTAAACCGTTATTGTTGGTGTTGTTGGTTGTAATTTTCTTTCTTTTTCATGTAATGTTTTTCTTGTTGGTGTTATTTGCACTCTCTTCTATACCAACAAAACAAAACAAGAAAAAAAATCGATAAATTGCGTTTAATTTAATTACATGCAATTTAAAACAGAAGACAACAAACACATTCATTCACACATGCAAACAACACACATAAAGTTTTCGAAAAGTTTATTTTTTTTTAATTTATTATTATTTATATGCAATTTGTTTGATTCACACATTTGAGCGAGTGTGTGCGTGCGTGTGTGTGTGTGTGTGCGTGTGTAAGCTGTATCCGTTTAATTTCCAATACTTTTTAATTATTTATTATTGTTGTTGTTGTTTGTTTTATTGTCATTAAACTTCTAATTAGATCGTCCTATAAATGTTTTTATTTTTTTTTATTATTTATTTGAAATTTCTTTTTGTATTTTATTTGTTTGTTGTTTTAATTTACTTATTGCTTTAACCCGTTCAAACAACCAATTTGTTGCTCCTGCGAAAACCAACTGATCGATCGCAATTTTGAAAACAACTGCGTCTGCTGTCAACAACAATTTTTATTTAGTTGGCTGCGCTTCTCGGTCGCTGCCATTGTGTGTGCATTTAGGCATTCATTGATTGTTTGTTGTATGCAGCCGGCAAACGTTGCTGTTAATATTACCATGCTGTTAAGTTACATAAATTATGTTAATAACATAATAGCTGCCGCTATTTTTTAATACATACGAGCATGATGAAATAAATATTGATGGCATGTTTTTTTTTCAATTATTTTACCAATATTTTATCTTTAAAGGCTAAACTACATTTTAAAATTATACATCATATGTTTATACATACCTAATCAGGCATGTTCTACAAAAGTAGTGAAAGTGAAATATGAAAAGTAAACTTTTCATTTTTGATGTTCTGGAAAAGTAGAGAATATTTGTATTGAATATTGAAATTCAAATGTAAAAAGAAGAATGCAGAACATAAAAATTTAATCTGAAGTGATTTCCATCGAATTCCACTTCAAAGTGGAATGTAGAACATACCGGAATATCTACGTATTTTTGTATGTTATGTTTGTGTGGGTGTTAATTGCACCACTCAACAAAATAGAACATTGCTTATAACCTTTTGTCGAATATTTCGAATACACTTAGTTACTAGTGTTTTTGTCTAAGGTCTATGTTATTAAAACTAACCCGTTGAAATAAATCTTCACTAAAAATATCGTTGGGTACAGTCTTGAATTGATACTTCGCTATATAGAGGCTATAAATAAAGCTATAATTATTTTTCGTTATAGCTTTAGAGCATTTTTAGAGTATTTTATATGAAAAACTTTGCAATAGAGAGGTTTTTCAGGGGACCGAGAAAAAGATTCGTTTTATTGAGTTTTTCACATAACGAAGTCAGTTAAAACGAAGTTTCACTGTATTATCACTTTTCCATTATGTTTGCGCAATTAGGCCATAATTTAAAAGATAAAAATAAAATTTTTTAAAATTTCATGCGTTTGCCATAAAATCTATCTTGTTTTCTCTACGCTTGAAATTTATCAAAGAATTCCGTACATAAAGGGAAAATTCCATCACTGACTACTTTAAATTATGAAAAAATCTCCATTTTATTAAAGTATCCTTTCTTAAATTAACTTTTATTTACAACTAGATAAAGCTGCTAACATTCAGTCTTTAATTTAATAAAAAAAAACATTTGAATAAAATTTGAAATAAGAACAAATATAATTTATGTGGTAATAACAATCGGTACCTTAAAGCAAAGAACATCTTCATTGAATTCATTCAGCGTTTCCCAAAGCATTGTACCGTGTATCTATAAAATACATTCGTATACTTTTAATAAAATTAATTCTTATTGTTTTACATTATTAAAACTTACAGCTGGCAATGAGTTATTAACTGAAAGGTAAGCATAATATAATTTGCCGGCATGATCGTTAGACAAACATTTATGAATGCCATCACAAGGATCGGGTGTTATATAAGCCCGTGTCTTAATGGTGTTAAAAATCCAACGTACGCGATGCTTCAAATAAATGGTATTGTAACCTAATGGAAATTGAAAAAATAAAATAAAAACATTTATATGATTATTAAATGCGAAGGAAACTTTCATTAAAACAATTACGAGTACAGTGAAACCTCTCCTAACAGACACCTCCCATAACCAGTCGTGTTTACACCAATAAATTGGTGGAATTGTTAGGAATGCATAAGAAGAATTTTCTCATTACATCGGTGGTTTAGTCCACCGAGAGTGCCACCCACTGAAGCCCATCATCACCGTAGCTGCTACTATTTCACCGTTTTAAATATTATTATATTTTAAAGTTGTAAATAAAAGGTTTTAACCCCCAGAAGGCTGTGTTATCGCTTAGCCGACGACAAACCACATTACAAACTCTCTCTCTATATTTTCTTTTGGCAAAAGAAAACGTAAACAAATTAGTGTCCCATGAAAGATGGTAAATAAGTTGTGAATAAACTAGTAGGTTACACTGTAAATAACGGGTGTCCGCCGGGAAGGTGTACTACTTTGTTTGTTTATTATTTTTGATTAAATGAAAGAGAATGGATCTTAAATTGATAAATGTTTTATTTAATGTCGGCAATTATGTATGGAATACAATATCAGACAAATGTCCGCCTCTGTTAGCCTTACAAATGCGAGAGCTTTTGAGCACATTTTTCATTACATTCTCACACATTTCACGCGGTATTTCATTTATTTCATCACGAATACTTTGTTTGAGTTGCTCGAGCGTTTCTGGTTTGTTTGCATAAGCCTTGCTTTTCCGATATCCCCACAAAAAGAAGTCTGGAGCAGTCAAATCAGGCGACCGTGGAGGCCAATCAACATCACCACTTCTTGAAATAAGTTGTTGTGGAAAGAGGCCTCGCAGTAATTCCATTGTAATCCTAGCTGTATGCGATGTGGCACTGTCTTGTTGATACCACATGTTAATGAAGCCCAAAACATGCAGTTGTGGCGTTAAAAAGTTTTCAATTATCACGATATCGCTCCCCATTCACAGTTACGGTTACCCCGTTTTTATTTTCTAAGCAGTAAGTTACAATGATTCCTTCTGACCAAATTGCACACCAGACTGTCACTTCTAATGGATGCAAAGGTGACACTGATGAATAATTGAGGGTTTTTAATTGCCCAGAACCGACTGCTCTGTTTATTCACACATCCATTCAAATGAAAATGTGCCTCCTCAGTCATTATGATTTTTTCATGACAATCGAGGTTGTCATGGGCGAGATGTAACTGTAAATGGTCTTGTGGAAGAAGCTCTTATGTCAACTGAATCTTAAATGGAAACAAATGCAAATCCTTGTGCAAAATTGTGGCCAAAGTTGTTCTTTGAAGACCAAGCTCACGAGCACGGCGTCGAATTGAGGTTGATGGATTGTTTTGAACACTTTCTTGAGCAGCAGTAATGTTTTCAGCCGATCTTGCAGTACGTTGTGGTTCATGCTTGGGCCTATCACCTACAGACCGATCCTCTTTCTTCGAAATTATTCACTACACGATAAATAGTGCGTTTTATTGGCACGTTGTTTCTCCCAAAAATTTCACGTAACTTTCTCATCGTCACAGTAATCAATGATTGATTTTGATAAAATGTTTTAACGATTAAAACACGTTGGTTTATCGAATATTTTTCCATAATAAATTCTAAATAGTGTCTACCTCACGACTGCCAAATATGAACTGTCAAGACTAATGTTTACCAAAATGGCATCAAAACAAAGTAGTATACCTTCGCGGCGGACACCCTGTACGTCAAAATGATACAGAAAAACGCTTAGACCCCCCAGCTTAATTTTGGGTCGTAGAACACAGTGGTATATTCCGTTTTAAAAGATTATCTCAAAAGCAAGAGATATTCCATTTTGATGTTTGTGTTGTCTCGTTAGCGTTTTGTTGGCGTTTTAAGAAAAATACATCAAAATCTCTTTTGAAATGAATTTAGCTTTTGTTTATCTGTCGAAATTTAAAACATGATGATTATCTTCCACCTTCCTTCTGACTAGCGCAATTCATTTATTTTTAATGTGTGGTACTATTTAATTCAATCCAATTTTGATAAACTTTATGCATTTGTATGTGTATATGCAAGAAAATATTTGACTTCAACTTATTTAATTTTCTCAAAACAGGCGTACTCAACGGTCCAGATATTCGGAAACTTCTTCAAGATGCGAATTTCGCAGAAATATTGGACTAAAATTTCATTGAACGCATGGGCGGGTCTCAATTCGTGCGGTGATTGAAAATGTGCTATGCAAAAAACACTCTTCAGATTACCGCGTCTATATTGATAATATGATGCAGTTTTTTGACGCATTTGACGTGAAAATGTCTTTAAAAACTCACATGTTGCATGCGCATTTCGATTTTTATGAGCGAAAAATGTCCACTGAAGCAGACGAAACAGGCGAAGGAGTTCACCAAACTGTAATGACAATCGAAGACGGGTTCGCTGGGAAGAAAATTTACTTTTTGCTTGCTTGATTTCTGTTGGACCATTGCAAACGGAAAATAAAATTGCAAAGAATATGATTTGTAACGGATTCCAACTCAAAACATTGATTTAATTAGAATAAATGGCATAATATGTGCATTTTTTTGATTAAATTAGACTAAATTACACTGCCACCAAATGAAAATAAATTAATTGTATCCACCTGAAAATAGACGGCGATCATTGCTAAATAGAAAATAAAAAGTATGAAGAAGTAATAGAATAATAGAATATCTCTTGATTTAGACTTACGGCCTTATTCACAAACGATTAATAAAGATATTGTAGGTTTAATGTTGGATTTTTATACGGGAAAACCGGTTTTAATTTACACATTAACTTTATTAAGCGTTTGTGAATAAAGCCACTAATCTTTTAAAACAGAGTATACCACTGTTTACGACGGCTAGCGTTTTTTCCCGGGAATTTCTATTGAAAAATTTCACGCTTTCCCGGGATTTTTCATGCGAGATCCCGCGAAATAATAAAAAAAAATAATTGACAACTTAACGGTAGAAAGTGATCGGGCGTTTTCGGTAGCAAGACAATTTGTTGATAAAAATAGAAATAGGCTTTTTGATGAGTCCATAAACGCAAAAAATATAAATAATATTATTAAAGTATTTTCATATTTTAAGAAATTAATATTTTTGTTTTGGAATTCAAACCTCGAGTACCTTTGTATTATTTTTTCTATATTATTTTATGTTTGTTTTTATTAACTGAATTGTTATGTTTTTGTTTATGTTCACCTTAAACAACGTTTAAGGAATTTAAAAACTAAAAGTTAAAAAAATAAAGTTTCTGTGGTAATACACAATTTAAATTAACATATTAATGTATTATTAAAACATAAGGTATGTTTTAGTAAAGGCCATAATACACTATCCTACTTGGTCGTGCGATCTGCCAAAAAAGTCGTGTGTGTTCAAAAAGTATAATAGTGTGACCATAAAATGCACTTGTGAGGCAGATTTTTTGACAAGTCGATCCGACTTGCATATAATTATTTCATGTGATCAGAGATGCATCTTTTTAAGAAATTAAGTTGCAACGAAAGCAAAATTAAATTAAATATTGTCTCATGTCCAATTCTTTCTGACTAAAAATGTTACGATCATTTACCAAAATAATAGATATTTAGGCGCAAAAAATCAATAAAATCTAAAATGACTTGAGTGAAAAATACACATGTACTCGTATGTGTTTGCATCTTTTTTTGTGTGATAGTGTGGCAAATTCAATGCAATTTTTAAAAGTCGGACAGAATTCTGTCAGATTTTCCAGTGAATGAATCGTACGACTGTGTATCACGGGCTTAAGTGTTTCAAACTTTATAATACAATTTTTGTTAATGCCTAGTAAATTTAATTTTTATTATTTCATGGAGCGGGATCCCGGGAAATTTAAAAAAATTCCCGCTATCCCGGGAAATAAAAATTTTCGGGGAAAAAAACTTTACGGCCCAAAATTAATTTGAGGAGCCTCGGGGTTTTTCTATCATTTCGAAAGTTAAAATTTTACTTTCAGTGTTATTGATCAACTGCCCCTCCTACATATAGTTAAAAAATATGATATTATTTTCAAAAATGTTGACTATTAGAGTTTAATGCACTTAGTATAATGACCTATTTATTTTTAGTCATTAGTGTTTTAATATATGTACATATTTTTTTTCTTTTATTCTAGATACTTACTATCGTCGTTAAATATTACATTCACCTCTACAGTAGTACCACGCCTCATTACACATGGTATCGTATTGCAACTGGATATTTTCAAATATAATATTAGATATTTAGAGCCTGTAAAAAAAATGAAAAAGTTACAAATTCAAAGGTAAGTGATTTCTTTTGCAATAACTGCATAATTATACTCATATGTATGTACATATGGATATCCTTACATACATATTTATACATTTATAAATACAACATATTATTAATGTGAATGTCTGTTATACTTGTGACGTACAGCCCATTCACAAGTCTTCTAAAGTGATAAGTAATGAAGTACTATTTAAGGCGAAATAGCACCATTGTGAACGGCCTGCTGCATTGCCATTTAAAAATAAAAACTGTTATAAACGTTAAACACCTTGAGTTTGTAAACAAAAAACAGCTGATTAAATAACACACACACACATTGAAAAACATATATAAAATAGCATTGTCATATAATATTTTTATATGAAAAAGATCAACATTTTTTCCACAACTTTTTAAGTGTTTCCCAATATTCGAGCTTGAAAATTGTTCGAATAAAAGTACAGTATAACCTTGTTAATCCGAACCAGTGATGTTATACGTAGGGAAAAATTCCTATTCGTAGGGACTTTCTTCTAAAAAAAAATGGCCGTAGGGAAAAATGACAGATATATTGAAATCATTAAAATTTAGGGACTTTTCAATAATGTGGCAAAAATATATTAATTTTGCAAGCTTATTCGATTTGTGACAACATTTTAATAAAATCTTTAATACGGGAACATTACAAATTGTCATATTTTTTCAAATGATCGCTTGCCGCCATTACAGTTTTGATTTAAAGGTAAATTTGTGAAATATTTCCTTTTTTATATTTATATATAATTATTATACATTTATATAATCTGATTCGTCTTGCTCAGACTTTTCGGCATACTTAGAGGAAACCGAAAAGTACTGGAAACAAAAATTTCTGCAACAAATAGCTGGACGAAGATAACTTTAAAAGTTGACTAGAACATGTCTCTGACGAACCGTTTAAATGCAAGTGTTTTCCATGCAATAAGATTTTAAATTGCGCCAAGTCTGATCTTTCGAAGCACGCAGAAAGAATGGCAAACAAATGGATATATTTAAAAAAAAATAAAAGCATCAAGTTAGATGGTCGACATTCTCATACCACTTTTGAAAAAAAAGAACTGATTCATGTTCAAAAAATTTTTTATATTTAAATAATATTTATATGTATACATCATTTAAAAGTTGTAGGGATTTCTATAGAGACAATTTTTTGAACGCGTAGGGAAAATTAGGGATTTTTTTCGGGCTGCGTAAAGACTTATCAAAAAAGTATATAACCTCACTGATCCAAACAGTTATAGTTTCAGCCTTTGTCCGTATTACTGAATCGTCTGAAAAGAAACATGCAGAAATCAAAACCAAAAAGTGGTTAAAAAAAGTTATTGTTTGAAATTCGAACTTATTTTTGTTTATACACAAAGCAAAACTTAAAACTCAAGCAAACTCAGTATTGATTTCGTTTTCTTTTGAGTTCGGTAGTACATTCATTGTCCAACAGTTAAAGGGCTTTCAATTACTTATTGGTAATAGTAAGAAATTTCTTCACGTTCTTCACATAAAGACTCTTTTAGAATATTCTTAATCACGAAAGTTGACACCAACTCTTTTTAGTTGAACTAACTTTTTTAAATTACGAGAAGCGACTACGTTTGCGCAGGGCATGAATTTAACTCCACCTCTATCTTGATATATTTTTCTACCAAGATCCGAAAGCGCAGATTCATCAGCATTATATATATATATGATCTTTACGCATTTTTTTAAGCGGCTCTATATCAGGGCTAGCGCTTTATAAGTTCGAATTTTAAATGTTTGTTACTCGCCGAAAAATTATTGGTTCCATAATTTGTTTGCGATATCTTTCTTTGCTTTGTATAATCTCTGTCGAAACAGGCGCATGAAAAAATTTCTTTGAAGACAAATGTTAAAATTTATTACCCTAGACAAAAACCAATGAGTTTAACAGAACTCTGTTAACATGAACATGTTGCTTTTGCATTAAAAATGTCAAAATTACCACATTATTTAAACAAACTGAACCAGGAAAACATAAATATGTTATTTATACAAGTTTTTCCTAAAATATATTTATAAAAATTACATACTTCGATCTAAGTTAATTTAAGCGCGCTTGAAAAAAATTCCAGAAGAGGGAAGTTTGTCATTTTCTCACAAATGGTAGGAAATGGGTGAAAAATAATTTTTGATAAGGACTCGTAGTCGTGTCTAGCCGAATGCCCATTAGTCAGAAGTGTTAACAGAGCGTTGTTTTCGCAAAATTTATGCATACAAGATTTCAGAAAAAACAGTAAAAATTACTTTGGACCTTTTCTCATAATTCGTTTAAAAACTTAAAAAAAAACTTCCTTTTGCGTTATAACAAAAAACGCAGTGCAACGCGAAAAAATAACCATATACGAACAGTAAAGAAAAAACAAATGGAATGAAAAATTTTTTCACGTTTGCGGCTACCTAAGCGCTACCTAAACTGTATTAAGAATCATTCCTAGGAAGTTCGTATGTTTTAGAAAGTTGTTTACTGAGGTCTTAGGTATATTTTTGTAGTTGATTGTTTTCTTGAATTTTTAACGGTTTGCTATCTATGGACCGGAACAGTGGAAAAAATTTTTTTAAATTTTCATCTTGAAGGTGAAGATTTTTTGATTTTATATGTTCACAATTTGCTCAGAAAGTGAATCGAAATTCCGAACGATTTGCAAGATATGAGCCTGAGCAAATGATCAGTATTTTGCAAAAATGACACCGAGGCCCCAAATCTTTGGGGGCCCATAAAAAAAGTGAATAAGTTTGGGCAAAACTGGGAGACACGGGTCTTCTTTTTTTTAACTTTTATGACGTAGTGGTGTTCATATACGGTTATTTTTCCATGACTTAAAAAATTACATACAGTGAAATACATCTACAAATAACATTGGCAAACTAATCGAATATTACAATATTCGTAAAAAAATTTCGAATTTACTTATTATGTGCTTAAAAAATTATACCTAATTTGCATGGTTTTTCCATTCAATGTTTTCTAGATATTCGTTAGCTAGTTTTGAGCCACTTTTTGTTCAATATTTAGCCAATTTCGGTTAAGGATTTCAGTTAATAGTTGAGCCTTACACAAGCATACTTATATAGGGTATCCGGCGGGAAGGTATACTTTGGAAGGAAAATTTTCAAATTACATGATATTTTTATTCAGTTCGCCTGCAAAAATTAAGTGAATAAAATCAAGAAAAAGTGAAAAAATCTCCCTGAAAAATATTATTCGTGGTAAGGGGAATTTGTTTTTTTGCGTGGCAATTATTAACGATTGGAACGTCGGGGAAAAGGGAAATAATTCGAAGGAAAAAATATTCACGGTAAGCGTTATAATTTAAGTTAATTTTTATTTCTACTTTATATGAGACTGAATGCACATTATCAATTGTTGAAGAACGAAAATAAGATCATTACGAAGATGACGCAACTGAAAGCCATGAAATTTAACTACAACTTAAGGCTGATGATGACGTTGTCATGGAAGTCGCTGCCAGTTGAATTGGCGCAAATGAGGTAGCGGAAATGTTTAATAAAGCCTTAGAGGAAGACTTGTAATGAACGTTGATATTAAAGTGATGTGAATATTCATTCTACCAGAGAAAAATGTGTTTTAGAAAAGCAACAGCAAAAATAATTGATTCCAGCTAAGAATCTAATATCTAATATAAACCATATATCTTTGGATCCGAAAATTGAAGCTCTATGCTACAGATATGTTCCGTTTAATACATGCATACATATCGATCCTTTCTAGCAACGTAGTCATATCTCAAAAAACGTGATTGTTGAGTTAAGAATGCAGAATTATTCATGGTAACGTTCTTCATCTTGAGTGAAAAATGCATACAAATAATAGAATATGGTCGATTGCAAGTAGTTTTTTAATCCAAAGTGATTATTATTTCTGGCAAATGTTCGTAAAATTTTTAGTCAGAATGAATTGGACATGAGACCAATATTCCAAAGGAACAAGAGAAAATTTTAACACTAATCAATTTCAACTTACGCGGCAAAATAGAAGCAACGTTGTTTGCCCATCATCAGTGTTCATGTGTGTTTCCATATATCCGCCACGGTTGAATGTGATTTCAAATTTGTATTTATACAAATAATGACCAGAAAAAGCATACGAGAGTTATTTGTATTGTGGAAGGTGTTATAAGTTGTTTTTACAGCAAACACAACTTCACCACTATCAATTTACCATGACTAATTAACGTTAAATTAACCCATTGTTACACGTTGGTTTTATCTCATGCACCATTTTTCTTTCTACTTTTGGTTTCTACTTTTGGTCTTACTTAAAATGTTACGAACATTAGCCAAAATAATAATCACTTTGGATTAAAAAACTACTAGCAACCAATTTGTTCGAAAAATAACCACTTTAAATAAAATCAATTAGCTGTGGTCGATTGCGACGGCCATATGAAATACTAGTTATAATTTGTTCAGTGGTTCTGCTGGTTCATGATATCCATCCCACAGTTGTTTACAGTCATAGAAAGAACGTTTAGAATTCACAAAAAAATAGTTATTTATGTATTGTGATCTAATTAAGGATTTCCCTTAAATATAATATAAATACATTGATTATTGAAATTTATCTTAATTATTATTTTAGCTCTACTTAAAAATTAATAAATTTCAAATTGAAAAATAAAAAAAAATCTTGAATGTATTTGTTTTCTAAAAAAACAGTGGCAAATAATAAATTAATAAAACAGCGAAGAAAAGGTAATCACACTCACCGCAATCTTCGAATGGCAACGATTTTGCCATTAAAACCCTCTTCGCAATATTATTTGCATATTCACTTATAGCGACTCCATGCACAGTTTTGCTGATTATTGATAAATATAAAGGCAGCAATACGATATTCAAATAATAAACACCTCTCATTATTAAAGTCTATTCAATGGCAACGGTCTTTTAAGAATCTGGTTAAGGTTAACCGATTCAATGTTATATATACTCATATAAAAATAAAAAGATAAATATAAAACAATGCAAATGCATACTTCAATTTATCGGTGGAATTGCCTCTTTAAAAATCACAATCGCTGCCAAATATCAATTAAGGTTTTTACTGACTTATTTTCTTAGTAGCGACATATAATTTGAAACGTAGTATTTAGTGCTGTAATAAAATTAAAAAGATTTTAACATTTTCAACTAAGGAACTATGCAGAGTAATGCCGGATATTTACTCAAGACGTTCACGAAACAACTGTCGTGTGTTTTGGTGGCGTTGGCTCAGGTAGTAAGCACGTTGACTACAAACCGAAGGACCTGGGTTCAAACCCAGTGTCAGACAGAGTCATGATATAAAAACACCACGCATTTCTCTGATGTGCATTGGTGTGTCAGTTGTTGGCGGAAGGTTTCAGTGGCGAAGGCATGGTCACTGGTCACTGAACAGTACCAACTTCAGCTGATACTAATTCCAATGTAACATCAGAGCGCCCTCCTTCGTTGGTACTGAGTAGCACAATCAACGGCGAAGTAAAATAAAAAATTAATAAAAAGAAGTGGCTACTAAAAACTAAAACACAGCTTCAAAACTCGTAATGTCCTCCTCGCCACCAGAGGCGCTGCAACACTGCTCTACGAATAAACGTGCAGAAAAAAAAGCAGAGTTGTAAAGAACGAATGAAGCTTCACCTCCTTTCATATCTATCACTATCCCTTTCCACTAGTTCCAGCACAATGCATTGCATGTGTAGGGGTCATCATCCCCTGAGTGCTGGTCCAAGATAAAAAAAAAAAAAAAAAAAAAAAAAAATAACAGAACTCGCCACGCATATGGGTCTTTTATTGTAGATGTAAGTGGACTTAGTTTGTTTTCATACTCGTTGTCTTCATTTTTCAAGTACCACATATCGATCGAGCGCTTACCGCGAAGATAACGTAACTGACATATTTTTCGGAAGTGGCTGTTTTCGATGCAGAATTATTCTGCACTCTTCTTCTGGTGAAGTAATGAAGCGAAAATAATAATATTTTTTTTTATAAAAATGTTTTATTCACGAATCTTATAAGTTTGTAATAGTTCAATAAGGAAACTATTAATAATACCGACTTATGGAAAATTTGTCACAAAAACCAAACTTTGAGAATGTTATAATGAAATTTGGTAAAAACAATCGCAAGCAAGATTCTTTTTAACAAAAGATTCTCAGCGATTGCTTATTAAATTTCTTACTGTTTTAAAATTAAATTATCTACATTTTTCATTAAATGACAGCATAAAATCATTGGCTAAAGCGTTTATCTTTTTGTGTTTAAATCTATTGTGTAGTAAGTCCGTGGGGAATCTATGGGAAAGATTATGAATTATTGGCGTATTTGTGTACCAAAAGTTTCTAAAATTGTCGTTAAGAATTCAATTTAATTAAATTAATTTTAATTAATTATTTATAAACAACTGTTTTTGTAATTTCTTGCAACACGTTGTTTCATAAATATTTTTTTTTCTTTTACAAAAATTTTATGGTCGAAAATTTAACACGGTAACATAAGATTTTAAATTCGACTGCAACTACGACAGTTGGCGTAATGCGTATACGCCAATCACAATAAGGGTGGTTATACAACAATAACTTATTTTTAAGGTTGAGCTTAGACGTTCTATTAAGTATGGGGTATAGAGCACGTCCACACTTTAAAGCTTTATCACAAATGTAATTCACATGTTGTTTAAATTTGAGTTTTTTTATCTAAAGTGATACCTAGATATTTAATATCATCTTTGATGGGAATCACGTTTCCCCGACAGTACAAAATTTTAGTAGGAATACGTTTTGGTGATTTATTATATGGGAATATATAATAGCCTGCGTTTTAATATCATTTACTTTTATTTTCCACTTATCAAAATATTTTTGGCTTGTGGTAAGGCTTTTTTGCATTCTCTTGATTATTGCATTTGAAAGTTTCCACTGCATATAAAAGCACTGTCATCAGCATAAAATGCTGCTTCCTGATTACTGTGCACCTCAACATCAGACGTATATAAGGAGTAGAGTGTAGGTGACAATACCGATCCTTGTGGCAATCCCGCTGGGATTGTTCTTTCTGTTGAGAAGTCCCCGTCAACAAACACAATAAAAGTACGGTTCTTTAGAAAACTTTGAATAATTTTTTGCATATAAAATGCGAAACCTAATGCATTGAGCTTGTATAACATTCCATTGTGTCAGATGGTGTCAAAAGCCTTTTCTATATCGAGAAAAACAACGCCAGTACTCTTGCGATTCCTTTTGTTATCTTCGATATAATTCACAACTCGCTTTATTTGGTGTACGGTAGAGTGTTCCTTGCGGAATACAAACTGTAGGTGGTTAATAATATTATTTTGATCGGTAAAATCTACTAATCTTTTATGAATAATTTTTTTAAAGACCTTGTCCAGTAAACTTAAGATGCTTATCGGCCTATAGCTGATGGGTGCTTTGGGATCATTTCCCATTTTATGAATCGGTATTACTTTAGATTTTTTGAAAGTACGGGGAAAGAAGCCATTAATTAAACAACAATTAAATATTTTACTTAGAATATCATAATAGCAATCTGGCACATCTTTTAGGATAATACTATTTATGCCATCTAAGCCAGGGACTTTATTATTTTTTAATAACATATGCATTAACCTCAGTGGCTTAATAATATTTTATTACAGAAATACTAGCCTATCAGTTTAAACGTACTTTTACCAAACAAAAAAAAAATGATATTGAAAGTAAAAATTAACATATCGGTTCTTTATTGCAACGTTGTCATATCCCAAAAATAAACGTGATTTTTAAGTTACGAATGAAGAAATATTCGTCGTATCGATCTTCATTTTTTGTAAAGAATGTATACAAATATCTTGTTTACTCATCTCTTGAGGGGAGAATGCGTTTATATTTTTCCATTGAAGTGTGTTTAAATTAAAAACTTTAAACTCCTTTTCTGACGAACGATTTTTTTTCTTTATATATGACTACGTTGCATTAAAGGAGCGATATGGGTGTTTCCAAAGTAACAGTCGTTACTGATTTTCAGAGATTTTTTATATAAAATTCCAATCTATGCTTAGGCACGAGGATTGCTTAATTTTGGAACTACGACTGTCATTCTACATATGTATCATAGTTATAAGATAAGCCACCTCTCTCGCCTAAATTCCTATTTTCTAAATATTTCTCATGTTTTGCTCTCAATGATCGTGCGTACTTTCATGAATTTGACAAAAGCCTTCCGAAGAATAATTTTTCCCTTCACCCGTTATGTCGGTCTTCGAAGATAAAATCACACGTTCTTTTCTAAAACTCGCCTTAACAAAAATATTTGAAACGTTTCGATGATCTTCACCTGCTGATTCCTGTATGTTGAAACCGAAGATCAGCACATCATTGCCAGCTCTTCCTCTAAGGCTTTGTGCTGCCGACCACAGTTCGTCCATATTTTTATAATTTTTTTTTGCGATTGCAAATATTAAAACCTGTCCTTTTTTATTTAGTTTAATAAGCGGACCTACTCCATGCCAAGAAAATGCATCCCCAAACCATTGTGTTGCCACCACCACCGTGTTTTACCGTCTTCTGGGTGAACCTAGGATTGTACTCTTGGCATTTAGGACGATGAACAAAGGTTTTGCGATCTGGTTCCATCCTATTAATTTTTGTTTCGTCACTCCATAAAACGTTCTTCCAAAACTTGATAAGTTTTTCTTTATGGGTTCGGGCGAAGTGTATTCGTTTTGAAATATTTTTTTGGAGAGCAGTGGTTTTTTTCTGCAAATGCGTCCAAACAAATTTGCCTCGTTTAATTTTCTTCTGACAAGCCTGGTAGATATTTCCAAGTTCAAGGATTCATTTATATCAGATTCTATCTGCCGTGATGACTTGAATGGGTCAACTTTCACCATTCTTATCATAGCTGCATCCGTACGCTCATCTGTTTTTCGAGGCCTTGGTCTCCGACTTTTACCTTTAACCAATATATCGGGATTACCAACACATGATTTAATTGTGTTGTACACTTTTTTTTTCGAGAAATTTACATCACTTCAGCAATTTCCGCCACTTTTTTCCACATCCATGCATTTCCATATAATCTGCCGTTTCCATTTTCAATAATTTCTAACTATTTTCTTTTTTTTAATTACGCAAAAAAATCAAGTGCTTTTAATTGAATCTACGCGTGAACTGAATATTTTAAATTTATTGTGCCATTTATATGTATGTCCACTTAAAAGCACATTGTTTATGCAAAAATTGTAACGGTAAATAATTGATCAAAATATACCGGGTGATCAGTGATCAGATCAGTTGAGACATAAATCCTTCCATCAACAATCAGAAGAGATACAACTTCCATTTTTAAACAATTTTATATAGAAAAACTTAAATTATTGCACAATTTAAATTTGTGCAATTTATACGTCCACAACTGTATTTATGTAACATTTTGTTTATTAAATTTAACTGAAATATAATATACAAAATTTGACTTTGTGTTAATAACTTTTTGTAATTTAAATTTTAATTCAGGTTATTTTTATTTATTGTTAAACAAGTTTTTTAATGCGTGGAATTGAGGTAAAACTAATCTACATACATAGTTGGACAAAATACATGGTTTGTGGTATTTGAAATACAAAATACTTGCTGGTCATGTATTTAAAATATGAAATACTTTCAGGATATGTATTTAAAATACAAAATACTTACGCATCATGTATGTATTTAAAATATTAAATACTTCCATTTTTATTTAAACCAAAAAATACATTAGATAAAACTAATCAACAAAACAATTGTTTCCTTTCACAAATATCAGATTACTGAATGTAGCATCCGACAAACTGTTTCTCCAACAAAATAAATAAAACCTGCTGAAGAAAATAATCTTTCTACAGGTCCTCTTGAGCAAAAACTTGTATTAAATTCTATGAATACTATTTTCATATTTGGATAGCAGTCAAGAGTGATAATGTCTTTGCTCTTGTCACTGAGGAAACTGACAAATTCCAACTCCAAATTTGATGTCCTAGATTCACCATCATCCCTATCTACTATGTTTTTAAAATACAAAATACTGCCATTTTCTGTTGTATTGAAAATATAAATACAAAATATGTATTTGTATTTTAAATACGTATTTCAAATACATGTATTTCAAATACTGCTCAGCCCAGTCTACATATAATTGAAACTAAAACTAATCATGTACATAATTAAAAAAACTCGTGCAATAATGCTTTCTTATTGTTTTCGCGGTCACATTTGAGTCTGAACTGTTACAAATGTAGACGGCAATATTATAACTAATAAGCATAAGTCCATTAGTAGGCTACAATTAATTATTAAAATAATTCTGCAAAAATTAAAGAAAAAGCTGTAAAATTTTATTCTTGAGGGTTACGTTATTTTAGCGGTTATGGCTCGATATGATTCTTTTCCTAAAGCTAATTTTCCCCCTATTTAATTGTTGTTGTTTGTTGTTTATATACATACTTATTTATATTCTTTGTTATTTTAATAAGTATTGACTTTTTAATTTTGATTTAATACTATTAATAATTCACTTAACTGCAAAGTTGTCGTCCGAAACGTCACAATTTTTGAATCTTATCAAATTGGAATATATGTACATATATCAATATATCAATACTAATCTATTGGTAGATTTTGTAGTTCCGATAAAAACACCCATGCTGACTGACTGGATACAAGTAGCAGATAGTCTTGAATTAAGTGGCCATTTGCATGAAAAGCAAATTGCTGACTCTTCAAGACTGTTTGCTACAATTATTTCGTTCACATATTCTGTACACATAGAACAAGGTTGACTTTTTGTATAGAGATCAGTGTTGAAGACATGGACAATATTATATTTACAATTTATTTTATAACAGTTATAATTTTTTAAAAATATTTTACGAAAGCACTTGTAGAGCTGTTTTATTATATCCAATAAATGAAAACAAACAATAACAAATGTTTGGTGACGTTTTTAGGAGCGACAGACAATTTCACTCGTTCCTCGTTCCTACATAGTTCAAAGTAAAAAAAGGAACGATGAACGAAAGGAACGACCTAGTTCCTTTCATCTTTCGGATCGGTCGGTACGATTCCGCAAAAGGAACGATTTTGCACAACTCTGATGCACACTTATTACACGTGCATGTATCAGATCCAACTTGAAAAATAAACAAAGTGTGCTTGGGTGTTTGTAAAATTTGCTTTTGCAACTTTTTAAGTTTTTTATTTAGAATTTTTTTTATTTTTGTATTTTGTCGTATGTACTTATCTACATATAAATAGGCAAATTAAAATTTTTAGACCCCTTTTTCTCCTTTGCTTGCCAACCGATTTTCTTCATTATTTTACCAAATGGTAGACATTGTTGAGCTTTAGTGACCCGACTATATATTATTTAAATCAGTTCAGTATTAAAGGAATAGAAGTCTCATATTCGTTGATGTCGCAACAATCTTAAAAATAAGATATTGTTGTATAATATGTGTATTTGGCCGATCCTAACCCACGGCTGTCCAGCCTGTGAAACTGCTTAAACCCATACAAAAAACCTTCAGATTATTCAATAGATTTAAATAGGAAAAGATAAACGCGTTTGCCAATTTGCCAATGATCTGACAATCTTTTCTTAAAAAGAATCTTGTCAGTTATTTTTTGCCAAACATCATTGCAACATTTCTAAAGATTGTAAAATGTTTTCGTGATAAATTATCCTCAAGACAGTGTTATTTATTAATAGTTTCGTTATTGAATTATTAGATTAAATGGTTGTAGCACGTATCTTATTTAGCTTGAGATTTGCAAATAAAAATTTACACTTTTTTTGGGCGGCCGCTATTTTTAATTTAGAATAAATCTGTTTTGCTTTCGTTTGATACCCATATGACGGAGCTGTTAAACAATTGTTAAATACGCAAGGTTAAATGTGAAATATCGTCAACAGCATTTCAAACTAAAAATAAATCTAGATTTTCTTCCCCTTAATATCAAATTGAATGCTCACAAGCATTTTATTACATATAATTCAAGTAAATAGTATGCAATATCATAAAATATTTTAAATGAGTCACAGTTAAATCCGGTTGCGTCATATTTAAACTTCAAGCGAATAAATTAATTTACTCGATAATACCTTTCAAGTTATTGGTATTTTTGATATCGCGAAAATCTGCACGTAATTGTATAAATTGACGTACGACAGATTTGTCCAAATAATTCTAGAAAAGAAATGTTTTATTAAAAATATTAAACATTTAGCTTTTTACTTACTAATGTTTCACCAGTGCATACTTCTAATAGATTTTCTTGTTTAACCAATAGCAAATTGCATAAAGAATGTAATATATCAAAAAGTTGTGTGACTAAATGACTTTCTAACTCTTTTATGCATTTACGATATTCATTGACATCGCAAATAGCACACATTGCTCCAGCAGTATTGAATTGCATGGTTTGTAAATGATCATAAATAACGCGATGTAAACGTACTCCAAATTCGTTTAAAATAAATTTCTGATTTTCACCATCAATACACTTTTTTATTTGCTGAATAACTGGCGAAATATGCTGACAAACTTGTAAACAAGCCTAAAAAGAGAAACTAAATATTTTTGAATATTTTCAGTAAAGTGGGGTTTTATTAGCAACTTACTGCCGATGATAAAGTATCGAAGTCGGAGTCCGGTTTGTTGTAATCCGTTTTCTTTTGTTCATTTTGTAAATATAATTTTACCCAGCCAATCACAGCATTTAAGGAACGATCTAAACCTTGATCAAGTTTACTTTCAACTTGTTCCATCATAATACGTTTTTTGAAAACGTAATCAGAATATTTGGGAGTATTGCTAAAACAAATAGGACGGAAAATTGTTAATATTACCGGAAGTCAATTAAGCAACTTACACAACACAAGGCACCACAGAAGTGTTGCATTGGTCCTCTAAAAGATGAGTTATAATATTGGTTTTTTGTACAACATCGAAGAAATACAGCTGCGGAAATGCTCTTCCGGTATCAGCAATAGGTATTATGTTTAAACCCAAATCCAAAGCATAATTTGCATGTTCGTGCATCAAAAATCTTAAAAGTATATCATTTAATTTAACAATATTGCCTGGCAAATCCGCTCCATTTGACAGTAAACGACAACGCTTAAGGGCAGCGTTAGCTTCTTGCAGCATTTTAATGGCCAATTCTTCGGATAGAAATGTTTCTCCGCCATAATCTTCAACTTGTGCTATATTTATATTGGCTTTAGTTCGTATAAGAACTTGAACGTCTCTTTTCAACTCCTGGAAACGTTCGGTTGGTTTCTTTTGATGATTTTTGCTGACATAAAATTTTTCTAATTCATTAGAACATTTCGTTTGCAAGAATCTAGCTTCAATTTCAATATAATTTGCTAAATGTTTTTGAAAAATTTGTTGTGTTAATTTGTTCAATAAATCATCGTCCATAGCTGACATATAGTGTTGAAGTTCTGAAGACAACTTTAAAGTACTAAAAATTTAAAAAAATTTGCAGATCATATTAAAAAAGTGTTTTTAAAAAATATTTGTTATTTGTGCCATTGAAATGCAACATATAGATTAGGTACAACAATATTAACTTTTTGTAACATACCGCGAATACAGTTCATATAAAGTTTTCAAATATTTTTCCTCGTCTCTTTTGTCATCCAGTTTTGTCATGGCATATTGATGCAACTTTAACTGGTAAATGTTAAGTATAAATTTAGTCATGACCTGCTGTGGATTTGCAAATACTTTCTTAATAATTTCGTAATGGTGTTTACACATTGGCACTATGCCTATGAATATGTCTTTGCCGCCATATGGTGTCATTTGACTCTGCTCAATGTAGGCATCAATACATTGCGCGTAACCTTTGAATTGAGACAGTATTTGTGCCAACTTTTTCATTTTTTCTATATCTTCATTCTTCTGGGCTGCAGCAAATTCTTCAATTAACCTTCTCTCTACTTCATCATATTTTCGTTCAATTTTTCTTTTAGATTCGGTAAATTTCTCTAGAGGCAAATCTTGGGCAATAGCATAAAGTTTTTGTATTACATCAGCCGCTTCGTACAGACGTAAATGATCCGTAAAAACATCATTTACTATGGGACCACTAATGAGAAACTCCGACATATAGTTAAGTAATTTTTGAGCTTCTACCGTACGGCTACGTGGTGTATTGACATTTTCCAATTGTTCTCCCAAGTGGATAATTTTACCAGCCACTGAATTTATTTTCTCATCCAATTGCCAGAATACATCGGAAGCCTGTTGATGACGTTCCTTCAATTTTAGTATATTTTTTGTATGTGCTTCTTCCTCTTGTTTTAACGATTCCTCTAAACGTTCACATTTGGCCTGTTGTTTTTCCTGTAATATTTTTAAATCCTGTATGGTTTGTATAAAAGTTTCATGCAAAGCTGTTGGATTGAAATCTTTTATTTCAGCTGCAATAAGATTTTCTGTTGCAAGTTTTTTGTTGCTCACACATTCATTATTGGTACGCCAGGTTAACCTTTCCACAAATTCACTGACTTCAAAAGGTTCCTACATTATAATTAGAACATTAGTTTATTTTTTAAATATTTTTATTTCAAATACTTGTTCAAATTCTTCCATATATTGGGATAACATATTTGTTACGATTTTGATCGACAGGAATGTTTTGAAATTTTCTTTTTCTTTTTTCTAGGGCGTAGAAGTTTGCTTGCATCTACTTATCTGTTAAAATATCAAAACAACTGTCAGCTGTTTAGTGACGTCATATTGCCAGACATAATAAATTGCCACATGTTTTACTTTAAAACAGTCTGTTTCTTTGCCATAGGTCCATATTTTAGGAACGTGTGTACATATATTTTTAAAGCATTCGTAATCAATATATTTGATTTATTAAAGGTTTTAAAGCATCCACACAATGCATAGCATCACAAAGTAATAACAGTCATGTAGAATTTGACAGTTGAAAATGGTCTAAATTAAATTTATGCACGATCGGGGTAGAAAAAGACAACTATAATATATATAGTGCATCGAACAAAGGGATGAACATAAAACAATATTAACGGAAAACGATTATATATTAAAGATATTTAAGATTTCTTAATTTGTACTGAACTGAGAAGTGGTTGATAAATGTATGGTTCGGTTACGTGGTTGGTCTTTTATTTTATTTAACACAAAATGCATACTTCTCAAATGTATGCGAAAAATAAAACCACAAAGAATGCAAATGAGTCATAGATAAACCATATTATAGTTCTCCTTTTCTGGAACCTCTGTATACTTTTTAATAGTCGCGTATTGAGTTAAATCGACTTTTTTTGAGAAAACTTAATAGCTAAATTTATTTTTTTCAATAGCTTAAGATATTATTTCTCAAATTAATTTATCATATATGATTTAATAAACGTCATAATTTACTTCTGAAAGTATCCCGGTATAAATCGATTGAATATATAGAAGAAAGCCATCTATTGACCAAAAAACTCTTTGATTTGTGCCACTTTTGCAGGCCACGTTCGATCAGTTTTCGCTAAGTATATAAAATCTGGCAACTGTATATGTATTGTGTGTTCTTTTTTTTAATTTGTTTTATTTTAATCAGTGCTGCCGTGAAGTGAAACATTAAAAATGCAAATATTGAAAAAAAGTACAAAACTCAACTCATTTCTTATTTCTGTGTACATCATGCGTGATCGTGAGTAATTAGTCCTCTCACACTCGTGCGCGAGTGTGAATTTAATTTTGACTTTTTCACGTTAGTATTTTGTAAGCAATAGTTTCCGTATTTGAGATTAGCTTTATTCACATTCATACGAACGTCATAAGCTTAAGTCAAAAATGAAGGATGGTGCATGCGTAAAATTATTGTATACATAATCATAAATAATAAAATAAAAAAATAATATATGATAAAAAATAAAGGATATGTACATATTTTCTTAATATTATCTTAATACTTTTACAATAGTTTAACAAAATTCTTGTTGTGCTTCAAACAAAAAAGTCATAAAATAATAAGACTTTTGTTTTGTCGAAACCAAACAGAACAAACCAAACATTATTAAAAGCTTTGTGAGTGGTAAACAAATTTTAAAGTTTGTTTGACTGCTTACTTTTTAACTGTGAACTAAATAGTACTAAAATGGCAAGCCTGATTAAAATTTGTTATTGTTCTTTGTGTTTATTATTTTCCATTAAACGACAATATAATTGATGAAAGTTTTTTCGTGGAAGTAAGTACGTAAAAAGTGTATAAAATTGTTTGATCTCGAACAGGAAATCGAATAATAAATATGGCATTAGCTAATGTTTTAATGTTAAGCCAAATAACCGGACATGTTATAGTAGTGATTTTATCGTTTTGTCTCATTGTACCATTAGGCGTTAATCTACATGATTTCTGGTAAGAATTCATTGTAAGGGACTGAATAAATGACTAATAATATCAATATGTTTGTGCCCTTTTATTTACCTAGTGGACATTGTTTATTGTTTACTACTGGTAAATGGCGCGAAGAGGATGGTATGTTCGACCCCCAGTGGTCATCTTCAGGATTTTGTAATTTTCCCTTGGTAACGGGCATATTCATGTTGATAACATCATGTATACAAATCTATCGTTATGCCCGCATGAAAGATGAGGAAAGTTTTTTGGCTCTTTTCATTGATGTTGTCTTAAGCATATGGATGTTGGCTATGTCTATCATATCCTCAATAATGATTACTTTAGGATTCATTGTTTGGTGTGATGGCATGACTGAACGTTTTCCAACATGTGAAATTACGGCTGGACAAAATATCATACATGGTAATACGGATAATATCGATACCTCAGGCTTTTATATGGAAATGGGTACCGCACAGGTAAGTTGCATTGTCCTGCCTGATGTCAAATCTTAACAGTTTCTGTTTCTACCGAAAGTTTGGTGCGTGGGGTGCATTTGCCATTAATGTTGGTATCGCCGTTATTGCCATTTTGAAATTGATTAACAATCATCAAGTGCGCAATATTAAAGTTTCCATGTATTTGGAACGTCAGCGTTTGGTGAATCAACATCAAGTTCAGTCGGATGGTCGTTCGACACCCCCTGCTGCTACTTCTAGCGATTCTGAACAGGCCAAATAGTCGAGCCAATATTATAAACAATATTGTTTTCATCATACACATCACGACCAGCAGAGTCATCATGAAGAAATGGTATTTATATGTTTTATATTGTGCATATATTTGTTAATATTATTTACACATTTAATTGTAATTATTATATATGATGCATCCTCCTTCGAGGATGACATCATTTAAGTTAAGTGATTTTTCATTATCTTATTATATCTCATTCATACCGAAAATTACTACGAAATTTATCATTTTGTATTATTATGTAATATTATGTAATCTTTTTTATTGTTACTACATATGAACTTATGTACATACATATGTATTTATTTATCAAATGCAATAAAATACCATACAAACAAAATTTGGAAATTTGAATACCAATTTAAACATAATCACCCTTATCGGGAAAAGGTACGGACGAATTTAAAGTTAAAATATATTGACGATAAGGATGAGTATTTAAAATTTTAAATAAGTAACATAAATAATTTTCAAAGTTGAAACGTTTATTGACTTAAGAATTTTATTCTTTATTGGAAATTATTATCAGTCCAAAATGCAAAATAGAGAACCATAACGTTAGTTACTACGAATTGTGAAAAGTGAAAAAGAAAAGAAATGATCATGATATCTCTAACGTTTATGATTCACATCAGTAATTTTGTTATTTTCCCCATGAACTCAATCAAAATTATAGGTGTTGCAATTTTTTTTAATTCAATTAATAAATGATTGAAAAGCATCATTGTTCAAAAAGAAAGATAAGGGTTAGGCAAGAACATACATATCAACTGGCCGAATGGAAAGTGGAGGAATGAACACATTGAGAACTGATGAAAGCAAAATTATTTTACTTCGATGAAGGCAATATGTTCGAAAACTTCTCAATACAGATTGTAAATTAAAATAAACAAGCAGTTAAGTAAATCATGTTGGAGTCAAAGTAACGATAAGCGGATAAACGTACTTCTAACGGAGTTTATCCATAAAATAGCCATGGATCAGCATGCTTAAAGGTAAATAATAAAGGACGTTACGCAAACATGATTATGTTCCTAATAAGAGTCTCCCAAAACACACGAGCAAACGGCTAAATGATTTGTTTCGATGTTGTGGCCTACTTGGTTCTCTGTTGTAAACCTCATTGACTCCATGAATCTAAGATGTGCCGAACTCATAATAAATAAAGGCTTTTCAACAAAATATTGAATTTATCTTACTTCTTGACCAATAATTTTAAATTGTTATACCACTTCTAGTTTTTAATCTTAACAACTATTGTTTTGAAAACTATTATGTATGTTAAAAAATTTGTATGTACATGCAGCATACTGTAAGTTTATATAACTTATGTATTTATTTAATGATTATCCAATAAATTATTAATTTGCCAAAAAATAACTAAGAAAATTGAGTTTGTTTTTTCCTTTCAAAAAATTTCTAGTTATTTTAAGAAAAATATGCTGGTGTGGCCATGTTCTTGATATAAATATTAATGCTGAGATCTTCCTATTGACGTTAACTTGTGCCACGAGTGCAAAAAGTACAATAGCCATGAACTTCGATATATTTAGAAGGAAAGTCATCGAACTGAATTTAAATACCTGCAGAAATTTGTATTTAGCTCAAATTGGAATTTTTAACTTCCCGCTATGAGTTTTAAAAAGGTGAGATGTTGCGAATTTCAAACCCTATTTTCGAAAAATAGCAAAACAGAAGTCTTAAATATCATGTTTTTAAAATTGATTGATATTCCCGTAGGATCGTTTTGTTTCCAATATTTTTTTTTATTTATTTAAAAAAAACCGCTTCGAATTCTTCAAATTCGTTCAAAATTGATTAGTTCAAGATATAATAAAAAAGGTATACTCGATAGTACAACATCACAAAAATCGCACGTATTTTGTTTTTGGAAAAACCGTCTAGGGATGTCAAACATTGCTTTATTTTTGGTATTTTTTTTTTTATTTTGAAAATTTTTAATTTTTTTCTTTTTAGGAAACGAAAATTATTTTAACAATTTTTAACAATAAACTAATATTGTATTTAATATATATTGAATTAGTTCGTATGATATTACAATAAATCCTTTTTTTAAATGAAAAAAAAAATTTCTTAATTTTATTATGGTTTAATTCAAGTGTTACTTGATCAGTTTGTCCAAGTAATCTAAAAGAATATGAGCAGATCCGGTGACCGAGACGACGTTTTTATTGTGTAAGATCCACAAGTGATACACAAGTCCTGCGAATGATACGAACTTAAAGAAAATGTTACTTTTATGTAAATAAATATATTTCGAATGCCGGTAATTCACGCATAATTTCCCAGGAAAGTGTAAAATGATCAAATGAGCCATAATCTATTGCGAAAGGTATTTCCTTCCGGAAGAAACATGTCCCGATGACAATACTCCTTCTTCTTTAAAGAAAATAGGAAGATAAAAAGACGATTTTGCATTAAAAAACATTTATTTTAAATTGAATTGTATAGTATAAACATAGCGTCATATAAAATGTAAATGAACCTAACATCACTAAATAATTTTATAGCAGAGTTAAAGAACTTGATAAAATGCAAACTATTGTGACAGTAATATTATTTCAGACTTGTTTAATAACACTATCGACGAAAATCGTTTGCTTAGTTACAATAGTTTGGATTTTATAGTTATTTGACTGTTGTAAAATTAGTTTAGGCCCTTGTCCGTTTTATATGACGATATGAACGTCCAAATGTACTGCATATTTAAATTTATTATATTTTTATGTCTACAGCTGGTTTCTATAGGCTGAACTGATGTTTGTAACACCAAAAATTCCAACCTTTTCTCCACTACTTTTCCTTTTTCTTTTCCACTCCGACTTCTTACATTCTACTTACTGGCTTCACTTTTCCTGCCAGAGTATGTATATATATATATATATATATATATATATATATATATATATATATATATATATATATATATATATATATATATATATTTATTTATTTATTTATTTATTAGCGTATTCCATCAGGAACCTAAGCTATTTACATAGACTCCCCGTTTCGTTTCTATCTGGTGCAATGTATCCAAGTTCGTTGAAAGGTTTTCCAGTTTCAAGGAAAATACTGCCAGAGTATTTACTATAGCGATATCTTCAATAAAATTAAAGGGACACATTGTTTAATACTTATGGCCTTATCCACAAACGATTAATAAAGTTATAGTAGGTTTAATGTCGGATTTATATAATAGGAAAATCTGTTTTAATGAACAAATTAACTTTATTAAGGCCATTAATATTTATTAACCTCAAAAAATTTTTCTTAATATTGCGGAACTTTTCCTAAAATAATAAAAGGAAGATATTAAAAATTTTACTTTGATCTTTTCGTTGAAATGATACTAATTTAGGGATGAATATCGTATGTATCTTTCAATTATTTGCAGGAATGTATCTAGACTATTTGCTTAAAAAAAATTTTTTTCGTTTTTTGTTTTACAATAGCCGTTTTTTATTGGTTTTGTATTTTTGATTTTCAATCAACCATAGTGAAATATTTTCTTTTTTTGTTAATTATAAACATTTAATAATATGAATAAGAATAAAGAGCATGTGTGTGCAGTAAGTTATTATGTAGATAATTTAATTTTATTTATTGAAAAATATCTTAATTTAAACGAATTTCAAGGTTTTTGATTTGAAAAGCGCAATAAGACATACTTAATGGAAAACAAAATACAAAAGTAAACATACGGGCCTGTTCTGTAACTCACAAAATTTCAAATCCCATGATTTCTAAATTTAATAACAGTCAAGTTAGTGTTTTGTAGATCGCAATCGCAGATCGAATAAAACGTTAAATCCTAACACTCAAAAAAAAAAACAAAAAAACACCGCTATAAGTCACAATTTACTTTTTGAAATTATGTGATTTAATCATTTGTGATTTACAGAACAGGACCCGATACATAATCACCCTTATTCTACTTGGCGACATCGACGTCACGTTAACACAATACCAAAAAAAATTGGAGCTTGTCTACTCGTTCTCGAAAACAATTTTGTGCTACTGACTGTCTATTTCTGTTCTCCAAGGTCCAGAAAATAACATGAGCCTGTCAATAGTAGTTAATTGTTTTCGACAACGGGTAGACAAACCCCAATTTTTTTGGTATTGTGTTGATGTGTCGCCAACTAGAAAAATTTTGAATATGTATGCATAAAATATAGAAAAATCTAAATTGCTTGGTATAAAATATAAGGTTGTATGTATGAGGCTGGTGGTTATTGCTGTTTTATCTCCAGTTATGTAAAGTTTACTGAAAATTAATTAGTTTTTGTTGGTTGGGCGTTTTTTATGTTTGCATAAGTGGTATATTTTTGTAATTTTCTTATAAACAGCTTTTAAAAATTTATTTTTGTTATTGTTTTTTTCAGAATTGCTCTTTTTTTTAACCATAATTATTTTTTCATTTATCTCCAGTGTCGTAGTTTAGGGGAATTGAGAGAATTAATCCGTTGAGGGCTTATAACTTTTTGAAGTGGATGGTTGTAAACTTGGATGCATGTGCGTTGTAGTTGGGTTAATGCCACTGCGAACAGTATGACTTGTACTGCTGCTGCTGCTGACTAAGGACTTCATGGTTGTTGTTGTCGGCAATCGAAATGTGGCAGCAGCAGCATCAGGTGAACTTAATTCATTTTGCTCCTTCATTAAATTCAAAACATTTGTTGCGGTATTTGCTGATGAGGCCAAATCTAATGTTTGTGGGGTTACACGTTGACCGTCGGATATATTAATACCAGCAGTTATGGTCGTTGTGTTGCTGGTTGATGCGCCTACTTCAGTGATTGGATTCTCTACTAGTTGTTGTAAATTTCTTAATTCTGACGATCTTAAACTTGTTGATAAGCTTTCACTTGAAGCTAAAGATGCTGACAATGGAGAATTGTGCTCCACGGAAGAAGCAATGTCTGCAGAGATAGTTACAGATGAAATAATAAATAATATTTTCTTAGGGAAATCACAAGAGTATTTGATGTGTTACCTGTTTTATCAGTATCTGGTGAATAGCAGGGATTTCCCTGAGCCAACGCTAAAGGTTTGTGTAAAGACATCATAAATTTCTCCTCCATTTGCATCATTATAGATTTTTGGATTTCGTATTTTCTATTTAAACACTAAAACAAAAAATAAAACAAACAAGAATTTGTCAAGCGAATAATAATAAAACTAAACTATTTTCTGCATTTCATTTTCTAATTTTCCAAATAAATTTTCAAGATAACTATTTGCAAATTTTTTTAATGGATACAAAACTTTAGTTAAATATAAATTTTTAGCTTACTTTAAATTTTTCCTCGTATTCATCCTTGACGGCTTTAAAAAGACGTTTCTGTTCTTGTATTACTTTTTCATTATTCATTAATTGTGACTGCAGTTCTTGTATTTTATGACGTGCGCTTTCGAGTTGTGATGATTTGTCATCTAAATTGTGTTTTAGATCTGTAAAAGATCAAATTAATTGCGCATCTTAAACAAGTAACATTAAATAAGTATAGAAAATTATATAATACCTTTCAGCTCAATATTAAAGGACTCTTGAAGCACATGTAACTCCTCATCTCTTGCCCTAAAGTTTTCCATTTCCAACAATTTGTCACGACATTTAACCTGCACTTCACCCATAACAATAAAGTCAGCTTCCAAGCGGCCCAATTCTTGGCGGCATTGCAAACCAATATCGGCTTGTTGTTGAGCATGTTGCAATTCTGTGGTCAAACTAAAAACTTGGCCACGCAAAGCTTCCAGCTCATAGTTTGTGTCTTTGCGTTGGATCAACTCCTCTTTTAGTTTTGTTTGTAAATTTTCATTTGCCTGACGCAAGCAGCGATTCTGTTCCAACTCATTTTGATATTTTTCTTTTAATGCTTCCAGTTCTTCTTGATATTCACATACTCTTTCGTTTGTAGCTTTTTTGGTGTTGTCCAGTTGAATACTTAATTCTTTGTTCTTCATTTCAAAATCTTTAAGTTGTTCTTTTAAACGATCACGTTCCATTTCGAGACTCCTTTTATCACGAGATCTACCCATTAGACGGCGGTTTCGTTCAGCATGTATTTCCCTCCTGTAACGTTCGTATTGCAATTGCAAACAAAGCAGTTGGAACTGCTCCTGGTCGAACCTATCCACACCATTATTTCGCAATCCTCTGACTATAAATTGTTCTAGGATCTCGTTTGGAGTTTGCCTGCTTGCCTCATAAGCTGAACGGCATTCGTTACTCTCAATCAGCATTTGGAGAAGAGAGTGTTCGTGATTTTGTTGAGGCACTGCATCTAAGGTTTGTATTGATTTATCTTCCGACAAGGATTTGAGTTGGGTTGAGCTTTTTAGAACTGAGGCAATGGCCAACATTTTGGGGCATTTTTGTAATGGCCTTATATTAGACGTGGTTACTGAGTCTTCTTCGTTAGAGTCGGAGTTATCGCCAGAAGCTTGCGAAGCCTTTGAAGAGACCAGATAAAGAGATGGCCATGACTTTGTACGTCTAATTTTATGTTGGGTTATATATAAGGATTCTGAGGAACAATTTTTGCCATGAACACCGGCTGTTTCACAACGCGTCTCATTGTAACAGTAACTGGTCATACGATTACGTCTCTTAATGCCTTTAGCCAGCAACTGCATCGAACGACTTGTGGGCATTTGCAAACCACCCTCAGTGCACATTGTTTGATCAGTTTCATTGCATGGGTCACAAACTTTGGTTATTGGTATTTCCATGGGAGTGCTAATTGTATACATAGGAAGAGGTGTTGAACCCGGCGTAGGTGTTGCAGTCAAAGTTGATAGAGGAGTAATAGAGTTAGAATGAGGGTATCTTCCACCTCCAATGCCAGCATTGCTGCTGGTCAGTTCAATGTCTGGTGTACGACACAAATCGTGTTGTGTTTTTATTGACAAGGATTCAATAGTTTGAAATGGACTTTGGGTTTGGCGACGATCTTGCAAAATCTGCTGAAGCTTTCGATCGTAATTAGTGTTGCCTCTGCTTAAAAACCTTGTATTTGTTTCCTGTTCTACGTACGTAGTCGGCATGACGCCCACACACGATGTTACATCTGGAAAGTTAAAATGTTGCTGTTGTTGATAATTGTGTAAGTGTTGGCCGTCTTTGCCTCTGTGGGGTGAAGAAGGTTGACTAGAGGCAAATAAATCTCTGACGGCTAAAGGATTAGCCACACCAGCACCACCTATCAATGAAGGCCTCTTCAGGTCGCGATTATCTTTTAGAGGTGTAGTTTCTGGTGTAGCTTCTACAGCTGCCTCTGGCGGGGAACAATCATTTACACCTAAGGTGCCCTGATTATGAGCCGTTGCTGCGGACGACGAAGGCATCATGTATGGTGTCGGTGTGGGTGTTAGGGGTGTATGACTGGCGTTTATAATTTCATGATAAGGACTCCATAGTCCCGAATTACTACCACCAGAGCTTTGCTGCGAGAATCCAGTTAGTTTATGCTGTTGCGATTCTCTGTAGTGTGGTCTATTAAAGGTTGAGGTAGATGATAACTGGTAAAAGGTGGTGGTAGTTGCTGTATTTGATGAAGTTGCTGATAGTACTTCATTAGACCTCGAATCCGCAAAACCTCCAATGCTATCTGAATTAGTTATATCCTGATACTTCATAGGCAACGATAAACACGTGCACTCAATAACTACATCATGCGGCTGTTTATCTTTCCATCTCTCCGAATTCATTTCTGTCTCCACCGTCGCTGTTACCAACATGGGATGTAATCGCACCGTTTCCAATAAAGGTTTTATCGTATGCTGAAATATTGCACCTTTCTCTTTACGTATGAAATCCGTTAAGAAAGACACAAAGTTGCATGGAAACATGCCATATAAGCGATGAAATAGCATTTGCAAACCAAGCTGCAAATGCACTAATTTATCTTCCGATAAACGTGCCGTATGTTGGTTATTCCACGAAGCCAAGTGAGCGAAAACGGCAAACAAATCATTGAGAAAATGTGGGACCAAGCTGGGTATTATGGGTAGTAATGTTATTATGGCCAATAAAGCACTCATCAGTGGCACAATTTCTTTCTCAATCTGCAAAATAAATCCACATTTTTCAGTATTAGAGATTGAAAAATGAAATAAATTGTAAAACAACAAATAATTAAAAAAATCTGACCCGAAACGGACAATCGCGCGGGCATCAAATCGAAAATAAAAATAGCTCTTGCAAAAAAACAACGGACTCCAAAATAGTGGGAAGAACATTCAATGCGAAATAAAAATTAAAACAACGCGCATGTGAACGCTTAAGGAAATCTTAACTGAGCATTTTAAAATATCAAATAACATACAGAGGACATCCAATTAAATACTTAAATACATATGTGTTATAATATAACATATATGTTTTCATTTTACTACTAGGTACCAAAACTGGTTTTACTAGACATTTTGAATAAATTGTAGTCTTTCTGAAATTAATGTTTTTTTTTTATTTAAATTTTTTGCAAAGGCAACTACTATTATTAAAATAGAATAAGCTAAATTTGCTAAATAATTCAAAATGTTACCTCTAATTGTTTCAACCAGTGCAGCATGTCTTTAATTAAGCGATGTTTTTCCACTTTAAAAAGCCATGTTGGATGACGACGAACCACAAAACAAAATAAATTTAAAGAGTGAAGACGTTGAGATGGTGTTTTCAACCAATCAGCTAAACGATCAAATAAATAGCCATCATGCGGAGATTGAGCTTTAACCAAAACCTCAATGATACGAGAAGATCCAGTCTTAAGATAATATTCCATCATACTATGAACTAGCCATTGATCTTTGGCTGAAAGCAAAAAATAAAATAAAGAAATAAATTATTTATAAATCATAAATATATAAAGAAAAAACACTGACTTAGAGTAAACTGCTCCGCCAATTTTTTTTTGGCTTCTTCACACTCATGGTTTTGATTGGATTCCAAATCGTTAAAAATTTTTTCTAATTCCATGCTATTCTCTTATTCAGAACAAGTATTCTTTTGAACTGCAGTTACAGGAAATGTTCAATTTGTGTTTATCTTGTTATTCTTCGTAGGACTCTTTTTTTAGTATTACACTAATAAAAATCGATTGATAAAGTGCTTTATGGTGGAATCTACGTAAGAATCACAAGTTTATGTAGGATTTGTGGTGGGTTGTTGTAGTTCTGGTCGCAGAAGAATTTTGTCGGTTGAGCCAACACTTCTAATTGTTGTTTGTTATGGTAACGACTTGCGGATGTTCGATGTGTAGGTTTAACAATAACGGAAAGCTTTGTATTGGTGATGAAGGAATAGGAGTAGGATTTCTTATCTAATTTTGTTGTGTTAACTTCTACGTCTTCGTCTTTTTTTGCTTCTGCTCTACTGCTAATCTAAATTGAAAAGAAACCAAAATAATGCGATATTACACACTTATTTACTTAACGGTAAAAAGTATATTTATAAATATATTTTGGGTACAAATTTAAGCAATACTTTATTGCTTAAAGAAAGAAATTTTCATATTAATATACTATGTGAACCATCTGTTATAAGTCGTTCAATATCAATGTCTTTCTTGTTGACAATGTTCAACATCCATTCCTTTAAATTGTTCGCAGTTTTACCTATCAAATAAATTAAAAACAGCTGGCTAGTTTACTGTCGTATTTGAACGAGCAATCATATCATTATACAAATAACAATTACACAAAATATTCAAATGACTCGATATAGTATGTATGCACCCATATGTATATAAGTAACTCTATACATCTAAAACTTCCAGTTCCACTTTGTCGTCTTGCAAATACAGAATTCATTTTATGTTATTACTGTAAATAACGTTTTCACTGTCGGCTGCCATTTATGAAAAGCCTAATCGTTCAAGTAAACGTACCTTCTCTCCTTTCATTGTTTTTTTCTTCGTATCCTCCAGTTGAGTTTCCTTCTTTTTCTTGGATTACCTCCTTTCTATCTCAAGTTCTGTTTTGTTCCAAGCTAATAATTATCCTCTGTTGGATGGTTATTCGATCTTCTTTTACAATCACTGTTTTGTTGGGTGCGTAAATTGTCGGAAATTTCTGTCGATCAGAAATTTTAATAATTTAAAATTTTACAATTATTTTAGAAGTCTACTTCCCATCATGCACCTTGTATCATTTATGATTTTTTCTTCTACATTCCACCAAAATGAACGATATTACCAGAGTAGAAGTAGTCAGTAGGATGATGAGGAAAAAGAAGACCCCAGTAAAACAAGAGAATAAAGTAAACAAAGAGCAAGTATTAAAATGTGTTGGCAGTGGTGCCATGTAGTTTTTTTTACAAATTTCCCTAGTTTCATACAAATTAAAAATTAAACCAGGGGCTGGTCACATGACGCACCCAGCAGGAATGGGTTGTTACTGAATTTAGAAATAATACCTTAATTAGAGAAGCTTTTAATATCCAATCCATTTGTTTATACTTTTTGACTATATACTGTAATTAAAGGTTGACATTCAGCTAAGCCGACAAAGAGTGGCGCATCTAAAGGTTCTTGTGTCGCCGTTAATAAAAAGCACAAGACTTGTATTTTATTTCATTTATTTATCATTCATCTGTAATACATGTGGCCTATTGGCCAATAAAAATTATTACTATTATATACATACATACATATGTGTGAGCTATGCACTATGAGGCAAAAATGTTAGATTCCTATCTAATTCTTCAATTTAACAATATAATTTCCTTCAAACACCCTCACGACACCAATGCAATCATGTAAAAAATAAGGATACAATCCAACAATCATTGACTAAAAATTACATATAGGCAAATTGTAATAATCAATAAATTTATGCTTAAACATTTCTATTGATATTGAAAGGTAACGTAGAATTTGCTTGGAAGTTTTTTTTAGAAAATGGGTGGGGAGTAGTGTTACGTCGTTCCGGAACGACCTAGTTCCATTGAACGACTCCCTAATTGGAACGATTCGGACCGATCAAAACGTTCCTTTTTAATCGTTCCGCAAATGCAAACCGTCTTGAGCAATCATTAACTTGTTCTGATAAATGTCAAAATCAGTATGAAAATCAAATTGCTGATTCTTCAAGACTGTATGCTACAATTATTTCGATCACATATTCTGTACACTTAGAACAAGGTTGACTTTCTGTATAGAGATCAATGTTGAAGACATAATGGACAATATTATATTTACAATTTATTTTATAACAGTTATAATTTTTTACAAATATTTTACGAAAGCACTTGTAGAACTTTGTTATTAGATCCATTAAATGAAAACAAACAATAACAAATGTTTTTTGACGTTTTTAGGAGCTACAGACAATTTTACTCGTTCCTCGTTCCTACACCGTTCGAAGTAAAAAAAAGGAACGATGAACGAAAGGAACGACCTAGTTCCTTTAATCTTTCGGATCGGTCGGAACGATTTTGCACAACTCTAGTGGGGAGTCAGAACTAGCAAAAATGGAGTTACCTGAAATATGAACAGCCTCTTATGCACACGTTCCCATTTAGTATTTACCCATGAATTAGAAAATAAAACAATTTCATCTCAAGAAATCAGTATAGTATATATACATATCGCTCCTTTATTGCAACGTAGTCACATCTCAAAAAGAATTAATTTTTGAGTTAAGAATGTATGAAATATTCGTCGCATCGGTCTTCATTTTGTGTAAAAAATGTATAGAAATATCTTGTTTAATCACCTCTTGAGAGAATACTTTTTTTTTCTCCATTGATTTAAATTGTAAAATTTACAATGTAAAAAACGAGTTTTTTTAGATATGACAATGTTGGAATAAAGGAGCGATGTGTATGAAGGTTGTACTCAATATAAAGGATGATATGTTCACTAATTTCGCATTATTGACCCTTATCGCAAATAAAAGCTTGCGTGAAACGTTCTCCCTTTGTTAATTTGTTCGCCAATTTTATAGCTCTGCTATTTATGGTTTTTTGTTTTCCATATACCTACATATGTACATAAGTATCAATAAACGAATAGCAGTACCAAATTGCTAAAACGACTATCAATTGCTGCTGTCAATGACACATAAAAAATTCGTATTGATGTTCGAAATATTCGTAGCACAAGAAAAAAAATTCTAGCGATATTAGCTCAACAATACATATGTACATATAAATATATTTTGATCATTGTAGTAAAGCTGTGTAGCTTATGATCGAACGGGTTATATTGAACGAATCACCCAACTGAACGAACTGAACCGGTAATTTTACTGCACGCTTTTGGTTCAACAGTTTACCGTTCGATTTTGTAGATGAGTTAAGACTTGTTTTCGTTCGTTCATGTGTCTTTTTTATGTCATATTTACTTTCGGTAATGGATCTTTTTTATATTGTATTCTTTTGTTTCATTTAAGTTTTAATATATTGATCAGAAAGTTATTTTAAAAATTAAATATATATTTCTTATTAGCATAAAACCATACTTTGTATGGTTATATATTAAGCTAAAATAAAATTTATAATATTCTAGTCAAAAGAACAAGAAATTGTTTCGAAAATGAACTTAACTATTATTTTTTAATTATTAAACCAATTTTTTAAATAGATTACTTGTGTAATTTAAATACATTATTCAAATATTTACAACCGATTTTCTTAAGAAAATAATGAATTAAAAAAATATAATTGTTGCCGTAATGTCGCTCAATTGAACGATTGAACGTACGGGTTAATTTTTGGTAATTGAACGAAACGACCTTATCACTGAAATGAACGATTTGGCATAGCTCTACATTGTAGTCTGATGTTCCTGCTGCTATTAATTGCAAATGCGAGGTGCAACATTTCTAGTAGCAGTACAGATTAAAAAAATATTCTCTATATATACATATGTATATTGAATAGCCGTTTGTAAGAAAGTTACCGTTAGTGTTGAATACTTAAAATTTGATTTGAAAGGTATTGTTTTGAACTATCGAAAAATTTCCATTCTAATTCTAATTTCCATTCCAAAAATTCTAATTCTAATAATGAAACAAGTTAAAAAAATTATCGCTAGCAAAGCAAATTAATTTATCTCTACAAAAAAATTTAAATCGTACATAAAAAGTTGTTGTTGCACTGTAATGAAAACTTAAACCGTTGGCCGTTAAACTAGCAAAAAATTAAAACTGAATTAATATCTGTTCTCGAACCCTAAAAGCAGATTATCTAAATTTAAGAAATTGAATCTGGTAATGCCTATGAAATGTAGCAATATATTACAGCTGATTTGGCCTGACATTGTCATTAATGTAAAAACACATGTAAGTATGTATGTACGTTGTTGCTACTGTTGTGCAAGTTTTGCTTTGTGAAGTAACTACCAACAAAAATGTTAAGGTACAGAAGTGTTAAGAATATGTTTAAAAAATTTATTATTTTGAATAAAAAGTATATGACGAGGACATATGCGACAAAAGTGGAAACAGCAAAGGCTTTGAAAGGGTAATGTGTGTTGTTAAAAAACTATTTCTGGATATCACAATCTAAATAATCCCCTTAGAAAGTGGAAAAGTGTTATTGGCTTGGAAGTACATGCTCAAATAGATACAAATTCCAAATTATTTTCTGGTAGCGGTACTAAATTTGGATCACCCCTTAATACAGCGACATCATATTTCGATGCTTCTATTCCAGGCACTTTACCCGTGCTGAACATAAAATGTGTGGAGTATGGAGTTAAGACATCATTAGCTTTGCGTTGCAAAGTTAACAAAGTGTCAATGTTCGACAGAAAACATTATTTCTATGCAGATTCACCTGTAATTCTAAAATAAACAAGCGTCACTTTGTATGCGATATTTAATTTTTTTTATAGACAGGTTACCAAATAACTCAACAGCGCGCAGCCTTAGCTAATAATGGGGAAATTATATTTCCCGTCATACAACCAGGTAAAAAGATGTATCACAAAAAAGTACGATTACTACAATTGCAACTGGAACAGGACAGTGGCAAATCTTTACATGATGAAGTACTTAAAAGAAGTCTTGTTGATTTAAATCGTGCCGGCTTACCTCTTATGGAATTGGTGTTTGCTCCCGACTTAGAGACGGGCGAAGAGGCTGCCTCTTTGGTTAAAGAGTTGATATTGATATTGAAGCGTCTGCAAACCAGCTCTTGCAAAATGGAGGAAGGCGCGCTACGTGTTGATGCCAACATATCTATAAATCAAGAAGGTGAACCATTAGGTGTACGTACTGAAGTTAAAAATATTGGTTCTGTACGAAGCATTTCACAAGCTATAACATACGAAATCGAACGTCAATTTGATGTTGTTGCCCAAGGTGGTGTAATTACAAATGAAACACGATCTTGGGATGCCGAAAATCGATGTACAGTAGCTATGCGTGACAAAGAAGTTTTACAAGATTACCGTTTTATGCCTGAACCAAATCTGCCACCATTAGTATTAAATATGGTTGATGAAACTGACGAGGCTAGTAATACTTCTTTATTAGTTTCTGTGGCAGATATAGCGAAAACATTGCCAGAATTGCCGGAAGAAACAAGAAAAATTCTTATAGAACGTTATAAACTAAACCTGGAAGCCGCCATCATATTGGTGGTAAGATTATTACATATGAAATTAAATACGAAAAATTTGAGTACAATTAATTCATATTTTTGTTGTTAAAAAAAAAATGGGTCTATGATCAAGTGCAAATTCTTTGATTTGTATAATTGTTTAATTTTAATATTATTAAAACTTCGTAGAGCTTATGACAAATCCAGACTGGATTTATGTTAATCCTGAGTGTGGTTCTATTCTGTTGAACCGAAAAACAAGTGAGAAATTGCTCAGTGGGCTAAAAACAAAGAGAAAAAAGCACCCCTATAATCCATTTTTATTTGAATTTTTTGTTTAAATTGTTATTTGCAGTTTCTATTACTTTCTTGCAAAGCTAAATTTTGTAATTTATAGACTATTTTTACTTAAAAATTTATTTGTTCTACCTTGTTGATGTCAACACACCACTGGTACTTGTATACTCGTTGACAAGAATCAACTGCAACATCTAATATTCTCTTAAGGCACAGAAAACGCCAAGAGACTATTAATAAAAGTCAATTGTTTTCGACAACGAGTATAAAAGTGCAAATTTATTGGTGTTGGGTTGGCGTGACGTCGATAAATAGGTTTTTCATTATATTATTATTATCGTTAATTATTTTAATATGTACGATCAATAACAAAACTCATTCCAGAATGAACCCATCTTGCTAGAACATTTCATGAACATTATTAAAAACCTACCGGCCATACCAACAAAACTTGTAGCCAACTTTCTTATTAATGACTTGCTAACTTACTTTAACAAATCCAATACCGATTTGGAAAAACGGTAAATTTCTTTTTTGTTTTTAAATTGTTTAATTAAATGTGTATTTGTATGCTGTGTGTTTAGCAATTTAAATCTCAACCATTTGAAGGATATATTAAAGGCCTTACATGCAGAACATATAAATTTACAAGCTGCCAGAAAATTAATTGAACTAGTAGATGTTTCGCAAACAGATATTGATACGGTATGTAGTATACTTATATGTATATATATTTAAAGCGTTAAAATAAAGTACACATGCACGCATATATATTTTTTTTAGCTAATAAGAACGCACAATCTTTTGCAAATTTCGGATATTGAATCAATTGAGAAATATTGTCGACAAGCTATTGAAAATCAGTACAAAGCTGCCAAACAGTATCAAAGTGGTAAATCTAAAGCACTTTATGCTATAGTGGGCGAAGTGGCTAAATTATCGGATCAAAAAGTAAATATGAGAGTTGCTGTTAAATGTTTAGAAAAAATGCTTAAAAATCAATAAACTCAAAATGCATTTAACTTTTTTTTAAATAAATATTTTATTTTTAAATATGTTATATCTAGATATTTTTCATAATATATATATTTTCTATTTTATCGTAATTGAAAATGTTCATGTAGTATGTATGTATGTATATAAAAAAAACTATAGCTTTATGGTTCTAAATAAAAGTGACTGTAAAACGTTGTTCTCTTTTTAAAACAGGAGAACCGTAACAGTATTTGAGAAGAAAATGTAAATTGTTTTATGTTTATTTCCTATCGTTTTGAACACACTATATTCGATTGTCTTTCTAAGCAGACAACGATAAGCCTTCTTTAAGGATTGTTTGAGGATGTTATTATGTTAAATTGAATTTATAATGAGTTCAAGTAATGACAATTTTACTTTTATATATTAATTTACTGCAAATATGAAATTTGTTTTTATTGCTAAGAATTGTTTTAAAATTGTGTTTTAATATGTTGAAAATTCTTTCGAAAATGTTTTAATATATTATGTTAACATTTAAAAATAAATGCATTCGTTTTTCTATTTGTTGTAGGAATACGGCAGTATTTTTCATTTGTTTGTTATATTGTTTTGGCTTAAAAATTTATTTAATCCCGTTCATAATCTCGGCAGGTGGATGGTGGTAAACTCATGGAGACCGCGTTATCCAATCTGTAAGAATAAAATATTGCAAAAACCAATCAATATTGTTAATTCACACTAGAGATATGATCGTGAGTGACTTTTCACCCTCGCTTAATATAAAATAGTTTACTCATGCTCACGTGAGCGGAAAAAAGTTAGTCATAATTACTAAAACTCACGTTCACGAAATACTTATGAAGAAAAACTTAAATTAATTATATGAAAAAAAAAATTATAATAAAGAAAAAATAATGAACCAATATACTCATGCACATTCACTCACGTTAAATTTTTTATATTCAAGCTCATGCACGCTCACGCTATGAAAAATATTGAAAAAAAATTGAGAAGTTATTGATTTCACACAATTTTTTTTAATCCAGATTTGATCAGATTTCGATGTTTTCTTCTTGGAAGCTAATCTGAATATTTTTAGTATGATGTGTAAAGTTGAACTGATTCGGAATTTGCGAAAACAATTAAAAATTTAATACATTACAGTTTTGCCGTGTAAGTTGAAATTAATTGATGCTAAATTTTCCCTTGTTCCTTTGGAATATTGTCTAATGTACAATTCTTTCTGACGAAAAATGTTACGAACATCGCCCAAAATAATAATCACTTTGGATTAAAAACCATTAATACATTTTAAACTACTGCAGTAATTTCAAAATGCATACGCCATTTTTCGGGGTTCGCTACACCCTCATCATCCTTTTTTTGTGAATATTTCCATGTATTCGGCACTTTTGAGGTGGCCCAGATGAATGTGACTTCATAACGATTTTATCAAATTCGATTCATACTTTTTAAAAAAATCAATTGATTTTTGGTGCTTTTTACGGGAATTGCTAAAATTTTAGTATTTTATATTTTTTTATTCGCACTTTTTCCCAAAAATAATATTTTACTTATTCAGTAAAACATTAACAATTTTGTTAAAAACAAATTGCAATTGATTATTGAGGGGTATAGCTTGTTCCTATGCGCATTTCACTGTTGCTAATGCAGATCATCAGGGAACTTTACCCAAATATTTCTTAGAACAACTGGAGATATTGTATTAAACCTTCATTAAAACAAATGAAAAGTTTAAACAATATCAAAGTTGTAACAAGAACTCAATAATCAATTGGTTTTTAATGAAATTCACGTGGGGTCGACATATTTATTACTTTTTTACTTGAAAACACGTTTCGGATGACACAACTTCAAGACATATCGCCCAGAAATTCCGAAAAAATCACTCTGAGAACTCCTTTCAAATCGATTTGATTTATTTTTTAAACTTAAAAACTTTAGCGAATGCCTCACCTAAATCGGTTGATGATTGGTTTAAGATATACAAATTGGTTTAAGCTGTATATATCATCGAATAATTTTGGATTTTTAAGCTATTGCATAGCTTTTATCGCGGGCGAAAAAACCTAACACTAAGTTTGTTTCTTAAGTCTTTTGTGTTTTTAAGTATTTAAATCGCTTAGCGTATGTTAACCCCTAAAGTATGCTATTGATTTCATTAACATACAGTCTTGCCAGAACAGAATTTTACATGTAGGAAAACACAAAATGGCGTACTTACGAGCAATCGTGGTTGGCATAAAAAAGATATACACAAACAAATAGACAATCGTAGGTTTTTAAGCTATTGCATAGCTCTTATCGCGGGCCTTGAGCGCGGCGACCGAATCAAGAAATTCACCACGCTCAAAAAGTGTAACTTGAATTAATATCAAAGAAAAAAATACTGCATTGGAAAGAGCAAAACAAAAAGAAAGCAAACGTTTCGTTTTGTTTATTTTCTTACTCTGAATAAGATATCGTGATTTTTAAGTTAAGAATGCAGAATTATTTCTCAATTCGTTCTTTATGGTGTGTAAAAATTGCATATACATAAATATGTTGCTAACTCATCTCATGAGATAAGAACATTTTATTGTTTTCTTTTCTAAAGAACGGTATTTTTTAGTTATGTCGTTGTTTGAGCAAATGAGCGATATGTATAAGCCAAAATCGATCGATTAACAATGACTCTTAAAAAAATAATTTCCCTACGTAAAACGAGGCCATAATGTTAAAAGTGTCTTCCTACCTTCTTGATTCACTTTCCAAAAGATTTGGATCTAAAGGATGTTGAGATACGTGACGTAAACTGTCGCCTAAAGTATTTCTTAAGTGTTGCATTTCACGGTTGGCTTTAGAGCTGCGTAATATGTACTGTTGACGCCTTTTTGCTTCCTGCGCCAATTGTTCTCGTAGCAAAGAGATCTATAGAAGCAAAAATATTAAATTTATTAGAAATAAAAATATGTACATATATTGTGTGTTAAAAGAATTTAACCTGATTTTCCAATCGCAACACCTGTTGTCTATGAGCTTGTTCTCTAGCATCTAACAACTTTTCAGCATGCATTTGTGCGCTTCTGTAACGTTCGGAGGAATCTGACCCGTCCATGCATTTGGCACTATCATGTATGCGTGCTTTACAACGGGCCAATTCTGATTCTTTTTCAGCTAGAAGTGTTTCTAAACGTCTTACTTTTAGGCGCAAATCACGATTTTCATGTTCAATCGCTGCATGATCCAAGCCGCAGTTGAAAGTGCCGCCAAGTCCTGGTATCATAGAGCTCTTAAGATAACTATCGTTTTTACCAGCATTGTTGCTCTCTATACGGTTGGAGTCATAATTTCCATCATAATATGAAGCGCCTCTTGGGCCAATACCACCTGTATCTCCTGATGCCTTTTCAGATCTATCGTATACACTGTCACCGGAAAATTTGCTTTTGCGTTCATTTTCCAATTGCTTAACTTTGTCTTGCAACACCTGCAGTTTGGTGCGTAACTCGCACTTTTCTCTTTGCGACGATTTTAATTGACGGTTCAGTTCGTCTTCTCCGTTGCGGTTATTAGCTCCACTATTTTTATCGCCTGTTTCTTGATTCCATTTTGCAATACGCAATTGTGATTCCAAAGCTGATCTTTGTACCTCCAAGTCATTGACTTGATCTTGCAAACGTTGAGTACTGTCTAATTGAGCCTGTTGTCCTCGTCTGAGTTCATTTATTGACGATTGAGCTTTTTCCAGCCGTTCCGCCATAATGCGTTTTTCATTCTCGGCGGTTTGTAGCGATTTTTGTAGTAACTTAAGCTTGTCTTCGTTAGTTTGAGAGCTATGTCCTTGATCTGTTAGTTCTTTACGAGAAGTTTTTAACTCACCCCTCAATTCAGCCTCCAATACAGCAGCTCTTTGCAATCTTTCTTTCATTTGATCTAAAGCCGTCTTTAGAGAAGCACATCTATCTTCCAACTGGGCCATGGATCTGTTTTGATTGTCTAAACGTTCTTGAGCCTGTCTTATATTGCAGTCCTTTTCCTGCAGAACCATTTGCAAACGTGTAAGATCTCCCTCCAATGCCACCCTCTGTAAATCTAACTTAGTGGCCTTGCCTTCGAATTTAGCCAACTCCTCTTGCAGATGGCGCTTTTCATTTTCTAATTTAGCCCCATATTGCTTGCACTTCTCTAAGCGATCCTCATTTTGTGAATTTTCTTCGTTGCATGAATTTAATTGCATTTCAGTTAGAGCAAGTTTTTCGCGTAGTTGTTGGCATTCTTCTTGTTTTTTATGAAGTTTATCTTCCACAGCATTTAGGGCTGATGCTTTCATGCTGCGCTCTGTATCGAGGTTGCTCTTTTCCTGCTGAAGATGACGTATCATTTGCTGAAGTTTTGAAACTTTCGAATCACACCTCAATTGCTGTTCGCTGGCATCTTGCAATTGTTTTTGGGCTGCCAGAAGTTGCATTCTAAAGTCGTCTTTCTCACGTTCAATTTGAACCACTTGATGCATAAGACATCTTACACCTTTGCGTATTAGATCAGGATCACAGTCCAGAGCTGGTGCATCAGGGCAATGAGAAGTACTACGTGTTTCGAAATCATGGCAACTTTGAGCCACTCCCCCAGAAACACTTCGAACCGGAGAAAAACGACGAGAGGGACTGACTAGACGATGAGAAAGATTAACGGTACCGTCGATTTGTATGCCAGCAATTCGTCGAAGGGTGTGAACAACGGAGCTTAATTTATGCTCGGTTTCACGTTTGTGTAGCTCAACACAAGCTAACTGTTCATCCAGTGCTCTTATGCGTCCTTCTGCTCCACCTAAACGCGCTTTTAGTTCTTGTATTTGCTGAGTAGCATCTGCTAAACAAACTTCTAAATTATGTTTTTGATCTTCCAAACGTTTTTCCTTGCCACGAGCTTCTTCAATGCGTGCTACCAATTCCTGTTCCCTGTTATGGAAACGATGTTCTTCCTGGTTCGAATGGCATCTAGCCCTGCCTAATTCCTGACGTGTAGCACAAAGGTTTGCTTCTAAATCTGCCAACTGCTTTTTGACTTGATTCAATTCCTGTTGAGCTCGTTCTTTTAGTTCGGTCTCAGCAGTTAATTTATTTTGTAACTCTTTCCCTCCTTCATCTTTTTGTGTGAATTCCATTTGTGTCTTCTGCAGTGTATTTCGAGTAGCAATTAATTCTTGGCTTGTTTTAGATAAATTATTCTCTGTTTCCTTGAGCACGGCCGTCAAACGTGTTCGCTCGTTTTCCAATATATTTTTGCTTTCCTCCAAATTACTTATTTTTTGTAAGGCTTCCTCTATAGCTCTACCCTGTTCTCGCTTGGAACCCTCCACTCTTTTAACGTGATCTCTTAATTCTTTATTGCTGTCAGAGTACTTGTCACGTTCAATGTTGCTATCTGCTAGCTGTCTTCTTGTATCGGTCAAGTCTTTACGCAAACTCTCTATGTAACCTTCGCCTAGTGTAAATAAAAGAAACATAAACTTTCGCAAACTTTTCTTCATCAAAATTTGGCAGATTACCTTCCTTGGCTTTTCTCAAAGTGTCTTGTAGTTCATTAGTAATTGATTCCATTTTATCGTCTTTAAGGCGAATCCCCATTTTTAATTCATCTCCTAGTCTTTGGAGATTATCTTTTTCCTCTCTTAAAGCATTCATTTGTATTTCTTGTCGACGTATACAATCCTCTAATTTAATCCTGAAAACATAAATTTCTTTAAAATCTCGCAAGAAATTGTACGAGTATTGGAAACGAAGTAAACCCGTTCGTAAAAAAAAAAATTAAGTGTTGTCGAGTACCCAAAAGTTTTTATTGAACTTTACTGCATTTTACTAAATTGCGTTCGTTTAGTCAAGTTACAGTAAATGAGAACACAAATTGAGAGCGTAAAGTGACAGTTCATGACTGAGAATTTACAATTTTTAACTGCAAAAATTTCTTGTAGTAAAATTTAGTAAACAGAAAATCATTCATACGATTCGAAAGTTAAACAAACAAACGTTTGAAATTAAAAAGTATACAAGTGAAAAAATTATTAAGAAAAAAGAAAAACTGAAACAAAATAATAAAATCGTTAAACATGTACATACACTCCGTTAACTTAGAATAGCCGCACTTCATAATTATAAAGAATTGTAAAAATTTTGGTGTTTCTTTAATAACTAGAAAATACGTATTAAAGTCGTTGACAAGAGGGTACTCTGTTGTTATATTGACAGAAATTCCAAATAGGTCAGTAAAACTTAACGGGACTTTTCGATTTGTTTTCGTTAGCAGCAGAAAACATTCGAACATATCAGTGTCACCTTAGATTAGCCTCAGTGCAGAATTTTTAATTTTTGTTGCATTTCTACGAAAAATTTTATTAAGTAACGTATAGTTTCGATAGATAAACGTGTTATTTGTTAAAAAAAAAGAAGTATGGGAAAACAGCCGTCGCTTAGTTCCACGGAAATCGCAAAAATTGACGCGTACCATGATCAAGGGCTTTCTAATCGTGCTATTGCCAGAAAACTTAGCCGAAGTCCTAAAGTTATTAACAGTTATCTCAAGAATCCATCGGAGTACGGTAGACGGTATAAAGGAAAGACGTACAAAAAGGTTTCACTGCGGGATAAACGCAATATACTCCAAGTTTCTTCGAATTCAACAATGAGTTTAAGTAAAATCGCAGACGCTGCCGGTGTCCAAGTGAGTAAAACTAAAATTTTTAATGTGATAAAAAGCTCGGAACACCTGAAGCGTCGAAAACTTAAAAAAAAGCCACCACTGAAAGACGTACATAAGCAACAGAGATTAAAATTTGCGAAAGACCACATGTCGTGGGTAGTTCAAAAAGGTCATCAAGAGAACGACTGGAAAAGAGTATTTTTTTCAGGCGAAAAGCGTTTTAATATTGATGGTCCAGATATCAGGAAGGAGGAAAGGATTTTAAGTCGTCACCATAGAAGATAGGTATGGCTAACACGTAAAGTTTATGAAGGAGGAAGGCAATTCTGCACAAAAGAGGAGCTAAAAGAAGCTATAAAATCGGCTTGGTATAAAATTTCATTAAATTACTTAAAATTTCTGTACGACTCAATGCAAACACGAATTTGCGACGTTATTTCAATAAAGGGAGGGCATACAAAATATTAAATGTTGTAAAACAACTATAAAAATTTAAATATTAATAAAAAAAGTTAAAACCAAACATTAAATTTTCGTTTTATTGATTTTTAGTAAGGTGAGGCTAATCTAAGTTAACAATAAAAAGCAACTATTTTTAATAACGTTTGCGAAATCACCTAAAAAAATTACGATAACTTTAACTGATATAATTGGTTCTTTCGTCAACTAATAAATAGACAATAAAGCTGCTTTCCACATTTTCATATTTAAAAAAATGTTTAAAATTTCTACAAATTTATCAAATTTATATGTGAGGCTATCCTATGTTAACGGAGTGTATATGCCTTTTAAAAGGAAATACATTTTGTAGAAACCAATTATATCCATTTTCGTTCTTATTTTGTTATTTATTTGGAGTTGTGAAAATGCTAAGTAGATGGTTACTTAGTACTGCACTTGCTTTTAAGGTAGTCAATAGCAAAAACATATAATCACATACTTTTGAATAAATTTAATCAGACACAAATTTGGAAAAACAAATAAAATGAAAATAAACACACGGAAACGATTATAGAAAATAAATTGTTTATATTTTCTTAAAATATTCGTGTTATAATAAATATTGCATCGAGTACCAACAAGAAATAGAGCTGAGTAGTCCAAAGTGTAAATATATTTCAACAATATATTGATTTGCAAGCAGCTGTTTCCTTAATCATACTAATTTTAAAAATTTTTCCGTTCGCGTACTTTTTTGTGCGACAGCTTTTTTTTGAGAGTAAATTTTTCAGTTTACTCAGTAATTACTCATTTACTGCAAAAGTACTCGAACGCAGCTATTGATATTTTCTGATTGTCAAACAAATTCCTTATCATGAGTGATCAGCTGCTTTCACGGGCTTACCTTGTTTATTGTATCATGATTGGAAACAAAAATCTAATAACGAGGGCTGCCTTTCTATGTTTGAAAAAAACTTCCCCCTTATGAAAGCAGCTAATAGTTTGTAAGGACAAAATAGTGAATAGACTTCGTTCTAATCAATTTACGTTGTGGATGATGAGAAATAAATAACAATATTAATCTCTCGTATGTTTAAATCAGCATTATTCAAGTAAATATACAACAAGGATGCTGAGAAGAGAAGTAGCAATTAATGTCTACCAACCGAAAAGTGTTATCGTCTTTGGAAAAGGGATAGTGAGAGCGGATAGATGGTGATAGTGAGAGAGCTTAATTGTTTTACAACTCTGGTAATGTGTGTTTTGTTAATTTTTAGAGCAGTGATGCGCATAATTTAAACTGTGATTGTATTGTTGCCTGTTAGTGTTAGTGCAGAAATCGAGTTTTCCCAGCAAACACAAAGTCAAGCGTTTGAAATATGATGCCGCATTATATTACCTTAGGTAATACAGAAGTATTCCGATTTTACAGAAAATAAAAGGCTGGTTGCTTGAAGTAGAAATTAATTTGTATCACAATGAAAGTTATCAAAATGCCTTTTTAAAACATCTTTCCTCTCATTTTTAAATGTTTTATAACATATTAGACATTGCATATAGCCAAAAGCATTTGCAGTCATAAAATATCTTTCGAATTGCTTCATTCTATTATTATTGAAAATATGAAATGACGGCGGGATAAGTAGTCTTTAAAAATATATTAAAAGAACGTATAAGCATCTGCCGCATGTACACTCGTCGCTGGATCATTGACGAAAACGAAGAGTGTAAGAATCTGTGTGAATTAAATAAATGCTCTAATTATAGTGCTCAATTAAAAAATATTTGATAACATAAAATGCATTATTATGTGTTACCAAATGAATTGTTCATAATAAAATATTTTTCGCATATCATTTTAAAATGAAACGCGAGTGTTTGCTGGATAACTATTAATAAAAAATATATATATAAATAAATGTATAAGCATCCGCCGCGTGTGCATTCGTCGCTTTCTCATCGAAGAGCATAAGAATCTGTGTGAAGAATGTGTGTGAGATAATTTCCACAATTGTGGTATGGGCTGCACTTCAATGTTTTAGAGCAGTGGTGTCAAGTAGGTGCATTAAATTAGTTTAGTGCTAAGCGCTATCTATGCCTTTGACAATCCAATAACAATTAACACATTATAAAACTAATGCACATCTCAAAAATTCCGGATGGGCTCTCGAACCCATTATTTGCTTTGTAGTCAACGCGATAACCACATCAGCCAACAGCAGCACCTTCAATAAATGCGTTTTTCTTAAACTTAGTTAAAGATGGATAACCATTTCAACTCGGATTGAGTAGGATTAGAATCGGACTTACTTTTGTTCTTCTTCTTTAGTTCTTATGGCAACTATTTCATCCTTAAGCTGAGCTATTGCGTTTCTTTGCTTTTCATCTCGTGTGTTATGATCTCGCTTTTCACGCTCTAATGCATCCTCTTCATTCTTCAATTCTCTGGCCACTGCTTCTAATTTTTCTTGAACCGCTTGCTTATCACGATGAGCTACAAAATAAAGATCGATCGAAACAAGGTTTGTTTTTTGGGTCACAGGGACTTTTATTTCACAAATGCAAATTTACCTATAAGTAAAGCTTGTTGCTTCTCATTTTCAGCACGAATCAAGGCTTCTTCATGTTGCTGTATCAAACTTTCCATGTGAGTTTGAAGAGCATCCAAACGCTCTTGTTGCTTTTCAATTTCATCATCTTTGGCCGTTTGTAGGGCCTGCAAGGCCTGTTGCATGCGTTTCTCTAAGCCATTGCGTAATTGCAATAACTCTTCGGCATGTTTTTGCGCGATCTCTTCTGCCGTTGATTTAAGATTTGCAATCTTTTGGTTGAAATCATTTTCTGCTTCACGGCTAGCGTTTATAAGTTGCGTTTTAGTTTCTAGAGCTCTGCGTTGGCATTGCTCCAAGTCCTTTTGTAAGCGAGCAGCATTATTTTTTAATGACTCTTCTCGTACTAGGGCTTCTTGCAGTTCCTTTTCCAATTGTCCTTTTCGTTCTTCGGTAGCTTCCAAGTTTGTGTTGGTATCAAACAATACAACATCAAGAGATTCCTTCTCAGAGCGCAAGGCTGCTAAAACTTCCTAATTAATTGAGCAAATAAGCACATCAAATATAATGTTTAAAAAATAAATGTTCAAATACTCGTGATCATACTTTCACACTAAAATAATAAACATTTGACGATCAGGCGCGATACATATGTTTTAATTTGAACCCTTAATCATCAATTTTTAATTATTCTATGGCTCTTCTATACTAAATCATAACTTGAAACATCTCAACGATTTTCGTGAATTCTGACTTAGAAAGCTCTCGATCAAGGCATCTTTCACACAGCTACACAGATGTGAAGAGACACAACTCCAAGAGAGCTCAAAACTTCCAAACGTTTTAACCGATTATTTTCAAACATAGATCGGTCAAGCCATCTTTCAAGAGTTTAAAAATCATCTAAAATAAACTGATTTGCCCTTTTTCTTTTAATATTTACTAAAAGTGATCGTGGCTTTAACACCAAAATAAAACACACACAAAAAAAACGTAATAAAAACTCACTTGTAACCGATGGGTCTCTTTTTCATGTAAATCGATTACAACTTGTTTTTCTTCGACATCTTTTACCATTTCTTCCAAATTACGATTGAGACGATTATTTGTTTCAGTGGTCTGTTCCAATCTCTGGCGAGTACGCATTAATTCCTCATTAATAGACTCCTTTTTACGACACAACGCCGTCAGCTGATTATGTATATCACTACGATCTCTCGTCAGGCATGCCAAATCTTGAAGTATTTTCTCCTTTTCCATTTGCAAACATTTTACTTTTTCGCTAAAACCAAGATTGTCGGTTTCCAACTCCAAACGCACCTTATCCAAATTGCTTAAGTCTTTGCGAACATCGGCCAGTTCATTGCTTTGATCGTGTAATTGTTGTGTTAATTTTTTACGCTCCTCTTGTATTTCATGGACATTTTGTTGTAAGATTTTCAATTCATCTGTAGTGGAAGAGCTGTTGCTGGAAATCTTCTCCAAATGCTCTTGAAGATCAGACTTTTCCAATAAAATTTTGTCAAGATCATATTCCAAATCAGCCTTTTGTTTTTCCAACAAATTGATTATATTATCGGACTCTATACGCTGTTGTTCCAGTAAATCACGATTTAAACTAACTCGATTCAATTCCTCTCTCAGGGATATAGTTTCCTCTCTTAAACGACTGCCACGATCTTCTTCGGCTCTATAAAGACCATAACATAAATAACATGATTCGTTAGTGATTTAGTGACATATTTAGAGTACGTACCTTAAATTTAACTCCGTTATATTTTTATCCTTCAAAATCCGTTGTATCTCCAATTCTAATGCCTTTTTGTCATCATCCAAAGCATCAATTTTCTTCTGCGACTTGCCATAGTTGAATTGCAGCTTTTCAAAGTCAACACTTAAGTTTTCAAACTGGAAAACAATATTATTATTATTATAATTTCTTTCATTTCTTTTTTTTTTTGCAATTTTACCGCATTGTTGATTTCCGATCTTCCGTGATCAGACTGCTGCTTCTGATCTCTTATCTCGTCCAATGTTTTCTGGAGGCTATCACGTTCTTTGAACAATTCCGATAGTTTTGAATTACTTGCATCCAGTTTTTCCGTTAGTTGTTGTATCTTTGTAGTCAATAGCGCTTTTGTGCCCACGCTTGTATCTAGTTGTGTTCTAGTCGAGCGTAGATTTTCATTTGCGTTTTGGTATTTAGTTTGCATATCATGTAAAGCCAATTGATATTTGTGCAATGCTGCTTGTACAGCGGATATTGTGCCTTCAGCAAAAGCTTGAGAGGCTCTGGCAGACGAACGTCTCGGCGATTTCGCTGATGCGGCATCACGCGTTAAATGCATGTGTTGCATTGAACCCGCTGTTGCGTCGCCGCCTCCTGACGATGACGCTGCTGCATCAGATGTATGCTCACGATCCGCTATATCGGCATCTAGGACCACAGCTTGAGCAATCTCTCTTATGGAACTGTTTAAACGCTCTATTTCGCCATTGTAACGACTTGCTAGCATGGCTTGTGACTCAGCTTGTGCGCACCTATCTTCTAGCTTTTTCAATTGATTAACTAGATCGAGTAAACGCTGATCGCGTTCCAAAATCTCATGACGTGCACTTTCATGTTGCACTTTAATTGTCGCCAACTGATTTTGTAGCTCATCGTTTTCCCGTTTTGCTTGTGCTAATTGCTCATCGGACGCACGCTTAAGTTGCTGCATATTAAAGCACACATTGCCACAAGTTGCATTAATATCCTTTGCAGCGCCATTGACTTCTAAACCCATCTTGGCCACTTCATTTTTCATGCCAGTCTGCATGTCCTTAAAGGCCCGTTTAACAGCAACAACTTCACGCCACATTTTTAACAAACGATTATGTTCACTGTTGTAATAGTCCTTAAAAGCCTGATTATCAATGAAAATAATAATTTGATGCGTTAGTTCAGTCTTTAATAAAATAAATCTTTAGACAAATATTTACTAAACTAAATAGTTATTAAACTCATAGACCGCAGAAGAAATTTAACTAAACACAAGACGTGGGAGAGGGGTGTCTTGCATGACATGTATTGAACATCAATTAAATTGTATTTGTCATTTAGATTTTCTCCAAAGCAATAATAATTAAGCATTAATCAAACCAAAAAAGTTTGTCTTAAGTAAAAACAAAAATTAGAAAGAAAAATGATACATGAGATAAAAATAACGTGTAACAATGGGTTAATTTAATGTTAATTAGTGATGGTAACATTTGAATATTGATAGTGGTAAAGCAGTGTTTACTGTATAAACAACCAATAATACAAATAACTCTCGTATGCTTTTTTTAGACATTCAGCCCAATTATGAATAAAAAATTCCCCGGGAGATTTCTCCCTTTTCCCAAAAAGCCCCCATAATATGCGAACAATTTTTTGGGAAAAGGGAGAAATCTCCCGGGGAATTTTTATGCATAATTGGGCTGAATGTTTATAAAAAGCATACGAGAGTTACAAATTTGCAATCACATTCAACCGAGCCACCTAAACAGTGCGGCTCCAGAAAAACAACTTGTTTCTGTTCTGCCGTGTAAGTTGAAATTAATTAATGTTAAAATTTTTCCCTTGTTCCTGTGGAATATAGTCTCATGTCGAATTCTTTCTGACCAAAAATGTTACGAACATTAGCCAAAATAATTGATCACTTTGGAACTAAACTAAACTACTAAAATTTGTTTATCTTTGATTTATACAGGGTGTCCGCCGGGAAGGTATACTACTTTCTTTTGTTGCTATTTTGGTAAACATTACTCTTGACAGTTCATATTTGGCAGTCGTGAAGTAGACACGTGGCAAATCTATTATGGAAGATAAAATTAGATAAACCAACGTGTTTTAATCGTTAAAACATCGATTACTGTGACGATGAGAAAGTTACGTAAAATTTTTGGGAGAAACAACGTGCCAACAAAACACACTATTTATCGTGTAGTGAATGATTTCGAAGAAAGAGGGTATGTAGGTGATAGGACCAAGCATGGACCACAACGTACTGCAAGATCGGCTGAAAACATTACTGCTGCTCAAGAAAGTGTTCAAAACAATCCATCAACCTCAATTCGACGCCGTGCTCAGGAGCTTGGTCTTCAAAGAACAACTTTGGCCACAATTTTGCACAAGGATTTGCATTTGTTTCCATTTAAGATTCAGTTGACATAAGAGCTTCTTCCACAAGTCCATTTACAGTTACATATCGCCCATGACAACCTCGATTGTCATGAAAAAATCCTAATGACTGACGAGGCGCATTTTCATTTGAATGGATGTGTGAATAAACAGAATAGTCGGTTCTGGGCAATTGAAAACCCTCAATTATTCATCAGTGTCACCTTTGCATCCATTAGAAGTGACAGTCTGGTGTGCAATTTGGTCAGAAGGAATCATTGGACTTTACTTCTTTGAAAATAAAAACGGCGTAACGGTAACTGTGAATGGGGAGCGATATCGTGATATGATTGAAAACTTTTTAACGCCACAACTGCATGCTTTGGGCTTGATTAACATGTGATATCAACAAGACGGTGCCACATTGCATACAATGGAATTACTGCGAGACCTCTTTCCACAAAAAGTTATTTCAAGAAATGGTGATGTATATTGGCCTCCAAGGTCGCCTGATTTGACTGCTCCGGACTTCTTTTTGTGGGGATATCTGAAAAGCAAGGTTTATGCAAACGAACCACAAACGCTTGAGCAACTCAAACAAAATATTCGTGATAAAATTAATGAAATACCGTGTGAAATGTGTGAGAATGTAATGAAAAATGTGCTCAAAAGGTCTCGCATTTGTGAGGCCAACAGATTCGGACATTTATCTGATATTGTATTCCATACGTAATTGCCGACATTAAATAAACTTTTTATCAATATAAGATCCATTCTCTTTCATTTAATCAAAAATTGTAAACAAACCAAGTAGTATACCTTTCCGGCGGACATCCTGTATATAGTGTTTGACGTTGATTTTGACAAAGAAAGCAGGTGTTTTTCAAAGCAAATTGAAGCGAGTCTACCTGTTATGAATTCGCCTTGGGAAAATGTCTTAAAAAATGTGGAAATAAAAATTATTACGGAAAACTAGACACAGGAAGTATTTTGGATGCAGCAGCTCGAACCGTATCTGTAAAAGCGAAATGTGTTACAAATAAATCACGTCACACAGAGGAGTATTATTAAACGTGTTTTTTGAATTGAAAGATTGAGCTTTTTGATAGTTTTAGGTGTAATTTGATATATAAAAAATCTAGTGGCAGATTTTTGATTGTTTTTATCAGTTTAAAAAAAAGAAGTAAAATTCATAAAAATTACTTGTTCTTCCTCTTTAAACTCATCTTCTTTCACCATCAATTCATCTCTCAAATTGGCCCAATCGTTGGTTAATTTTTGCAAATCATTCGTTAAAGCCTCATTTGTGCGATTCGATTCGATTAGTTGTTGGCGAAGTGCATTATTCTGTGTCAACAACTGTTCAGCTTTTTTATATTCCTCCTCCAATTTTCGGCATAATTCGCTGCCATCTTCGTGTATAATAAAATCTCGGCCGGTACCACCAATACACGTCGGAGGTGAAGGTGGTGTTTCCAACGATGAGGAACATGGTTGACTAGAGTGACCCAGAGTCAAAGATGTTGAACACTTAAAGTAAAAAACAAGATTCGTATTAAAAGTTAGCAAATTTTGAGTACGTATTTTAAATTATTAAAAATCAAGATGTGAATTTTTTTTCCCTGAGGACTTTGAATAAAATAGATCAGAAATAGTGGCAGACAGGCATGCGTCTGCCATTAGAAGAAAAAAGGCAAAGCCTTTCTAAAATATTTATAAGTTTCTTCGCGTTGCTGAAGGAGTATAAATATGTATTAATTAATTAGATAAAACAAGATGAAAGAGAAATTATTATTATTTTAGGTAAAACTGTGGCAGCAAGTTATTTCTCCCATCCGAATTTTGGCCTTTGTTTTGTGCTTCTCAAGGTTGAATTGTAGCAATAATGTTTTTAATTATAGATTATAGATATGTTTGTTTTATTATGAATTACAAAACATATCGCCGCCAGATGGCCGATCGTAAGCCGTCTTTTTCTCTCGTGGCAACACTTAAACTTAGAGTACATACATCATTTGAATGGTCCTTTAAACTGATTGCAGGAGTGCCTCTAAATTGTCATATTTTTAATGCCGTCTGGAGAGAATATACAAAAAGACGCTTCATGAATGGAAATCGCTAGAACCTAAAAATGTTTCGGGAATCAATATAAAACAAACATACTGGGTCTCATTATTAATTAAGTTCCGCGATTGCGGCAAGCACATTTAGTGCGGAAGCAAAATTTGAAATTATTAGTTCCGTTGTTGCGGAATCCTTCCGTCATTGCGGTATCATCTCTACCGTGGCCGTATTGCAATATTATTGATTCCGCAATATATATAGATATTTTTCTTCATTTTGCAAACGAACGTAACGAAAGACTCACCGAAAGAACAAAAATGTAAGAAAAATATAATATTTTAGTTTAGTTTATTTAATATTTATACGTAATTGTTGAACTGTTTAAGGTACGAGTATATATTGAAATGAAAATTTATGGCTTGAGTTCAAATCTGAGTTTACCCATTTCTTCTTAATTTAAGAAATTATTTTTTGGATAAATTCATTATTTTATTAAGATAGTACTTTTTATTTGAAACAACTTACGCATCAGACTAGCAGAACGGATCAATACTGATTTCGAGGTCGCTACACCATCTCATCAGCGTTCTTTGTTCGATTTTACCACTTTTGACGGTGGATACTAGTGATTAGGAATATCAACTATTTAACCGTATTATTTAACGAATTAGAATACGAAAAGTTCAACTTATTCATTTCTTACAAGTTACATCAATTCCGGTTAGTACGAAATTCCATCTCTGATGATTAATTATTCCAAATATTCCATACTCTCCCGCTTTTTCCATAGCCATTGGCTCTGAGATCAAGCAGTTTTCTTTGTTGAGTAGTTGACTTTCTTATGACGTTTTTTTCTAGAAAAAAGTGCAACATTGTTTACCCTTTTTATTTCAAATTTGCAATAATATAATTTTTTGAAATACTGAGTTTCTTAGAAATTATTGTATCATAATTCACAAGTTAAAATTTTTGTCGTAATAATACTTTGAATTGATATTTTATTTATTTCGTTTGCAAATTTTGACAACTGATCAGTGGCGACAATATCACGATTGAAATGAGCAAAATTTTTTCAATTCACAAGCTCGTATTAACGACGTATGTGTTGTGTAATCGTCTAATTATACAATATTGTATTTTTGTTATTGTTAATTTTCATACAAAAGTGTGTTATAATTATACGTTTGCAAAAAATATATTTGTTAGATTAATTTGTGAAAATCTTTTAAATATGTGATAAGTAAACCCGGAAAATACATTTGTTCAATTCACAAGCGCAGTCGTATGGCTTATCGTTTAAAAAAAGACGATATTTGTTTATGTGCTTGTGAACAGATAAATTTGTTGTATCGTCATATTGTGGTATTTTAAATGTCAATTCAATGTAGTCAATTCATTGTGAGTAAATAATTTATGTCGAACAACAAGTTTCTTCTTATCAAATAAAAAAACATGAAAAGTGAAACTGAAAAAAATAAATTTAATTAATGCCTTATGCCACCAATATAATTTCGGTATGTTAATGATCGATCGATTCATAAATTTTGTTCTCATTAAAATCTTCTTTCACAATAGTCGAACACTCAATTCAGATGAAACCAGATATGGGAATTTTAATTTTACGCGAAATACTTGATTTATTTCAATTATAAAACTTTGGCCGAACTATAAAATTTATTGCGCAAAATTCAAGTTTTGTAATCAATATTTTTTGTGACACACATAAACGTTACCAAAGGATGAGAGTTTAATTTTACATACCATAACCTGATTAGATGTCGGTCCGGTGGTAATTTTAGGTGTATGACATGGTGTAACTGGCTTAATGGTTTCCTGCATACGATCCTCAAGATCACTACAACGTTGGCGATATTGTTGTATCTTTGACTGCAAACGACTTACAAGAGTGGCTTGATTCTGCTGGGCCTGCTTATAAGTGTCCAAACGACGACGATAACTGGTTGCCTCTTCTGCTAAACGTTGCCGTAGTTCTTGATTTTGCCGCAATAAAGCCGATGGATTTGCAGCATTTTCTGAAGGTGAAGGACTTAACATTCTGGGAGTTGTCACAGCTGCAGCTGGCGTGCCGCCTACGGAAATGCTCGTATTGAATTCGTTGTTGACACTACGACTGCGATTGTTGTTGCCTTTGGAAAATGGAAATCTGGTTGTAGGGGGATGCGTTTGCTCCAAATTCAAAGGGCAAGGTGTTTGTTTAAAATTATCGCGGTATGCTTGCATCTAGACAAATAAATACAAAATACAAAAACGTGCGAATTACAATAGTTTCTAACTTAGACCGAACGTTTGGGCTTAGAGACGGCGTTCGGAAATCCAATATGTTCGGCGTTCGGTAAAATTTTCAGCAAACACCGAACTTTTTATACATTTTTGTACGTGTTCGTATATGATCGAAGATACGCTAAAATACAAACCATAAAAAATATTTAAGTACGAAAAGTACCATCTTTTTTTTAATAAATAGTTTTTTTAGTGTTAATTTTGTTTTTATTACATAAATAAATCACAAAAGCTCAAATTATTTCCATTCAATAAAGACAGTTCGATCTGGAGTTCGGGTTCGATCGGACACTAATAACACCATAGCTACAACAGAGAAAAAAAACAAGGTTCTGGCGACTGATACTTGTGGGGGGAACCAAAACAATACACGTGTATCAGCATTGGCAGCTACCATCCGTTTTTTCTTAACATTATTACAGTGAAACTTCGTTGAAAATGTTTTAATCGTTATATTTAACGCTGCGTTTACACATGCAAGTAGTGACGTGCAATTGTTGTATACGTATCGTATTATTACCGAGTTTCTCAATTATTTTAATGATATTAATGCTCTATAATTAATACATTTGCGTCTTGTATGTGCATCTAAGTTCCCGTCATTCCTACAAGGAGCATAGGTCCTCAATATTTTGTGCTAAAGCCTTGAATTTGTTCCAACTCTTGCCACAGATATTTACTTCGACCTCAATCTGTCATGTATAAGCTGGGCGTCCCCTTCTTCTGTTCCCTTGCGGATTCCAGTCTGTGACGGTTCTTGTGATGTCGTTAGTCTTCCTTCTAAGGGTGTGGCCGATACAACGCCATTTTCGTCTCCTTATTTCGTATGATTAGACATGATTCTCATCCAGACAGCGGCTCACGAATACTTGCGTTCCAAGTCTCGCAGCCGTACAGAAGGGATTTTACATAAGCATCAGTGTTGCCACCTTATGTGTAATTACTCTTATAATGTGTAATTTTTATTTTCATATGTAGCCCATGTGTAATTGGCTGCATGTGTAACCCATGTGTAATTTAACATTTTATCGTTTTTAAACACTACTTTTTTATTGTGATGATGACTGTGATGACGACCAATAAGGATTGGCTGTAATATTTTAATATATTTATGAACCTGTTTTGCATTTTTTTGCTTTAAATTTATTAAATTTTTGTTTGTGATTGTTCTTTTTACACAAAACAAAACTTTCATATTTTTATGGAAGGAGAATGATGTAGAATTTGTCTAAAGAAGATTATATATCTACAAAAATAACAAAATTCCCTGGAGAAGCAGGAAAATACCAACGAAACGTCGGAATAATATGAAATAAAAAATAATCTTTTATTAAATGACCTTGAAAGCCCAAATTTTGAAAATATTTTCAAATATTTAATCTAAGCAAATCTAAGCACGTTATTTTGCAAAAGAAAAGAAAGAAAATGTGTAATTCCTAGTTTCATGTGTAATTTTGGCATGATGCATGTGTAATTTAACATTTCGTTGGTGGCAATACTGATATGAAGATTGCAATTTTCGTAAGCAGAAATAAAGAGAGTGATTTCCAAATGGGTTTGATATGCCTTCTGTTATCGATTAGCGATGTCCTCACCCGATCCCCCGCACGTATAAGGATTACAAAATTTCCAATGACGATTCACTGTATCAATGTGCAAAATGGATTTGGGGGTGTTAAACTAACTCTCCCTGTACTGAATCTCAGATGTAAACTTTCAAAACGCCGATACACGTATATATATTTTTTTCTTGTGTGTTCTCCACCGGAATCAGTCGTTACAACCATTTTATTAAAAAAAAATTAATTCTTATGCAGATTGTAATTTATGAATTAAAACTTTTTGTGTTTATAGTCTAACAATAGCCACAAATTAGAAAAGGAACTTATTTGCCAAAATAATTACGATTGTTATGACTTTGTAGTGTAATTGTATGCGTGTGTGTGTGTGTGTTATTATAGTTGTTTTTGTTTAATGAAATTGCATTGATTTAATAAATTTAACCCTATTTTTTCAAATAACTGTAAATTCATGCATGTTGGAAAACTTACGGTCACCATAGTTTTATGGCTTTTAATCTAAATTTTGTTCATAATTCATAAATATGTTTAATCGAATACTTGATTAAATTGAATTCTAAGCAAAATAAATATGTGTGTTTGTACCTATATACATGTGTATGTAGTTTGATGTTTTTATATATTTTTTTTTCCAACCTGTTTATGATTTTCAAACACGCATTACACGGTCTGTCACCATACTATTCCCCATCGTTATTTATTTCTTAAAATTTTCTAACCATCATACTATATCCCCAAACAATTTCTTTATCACAAATCCATGTTATTGTAGATTTACAAAAAAATAATAAAAATAATAAAATAATAACAGGTATACTTCGAGTATATACATACATATGAACATACATATGTATGTATTAGTTACAAACATTTTAACATAAAAACCTATTCAATGGATTGAGGAAGCATATAATTGATTTAATATTCATATTTTGTTATTGGTTCGTGCATGCTTATTGCATATTTTAATAGCATTTTTAATACATAAACACGAAACCGTTTTATATCCTTCAGCATTAAAATGTGGAAAGGGAAAAATAGATTTGTGATGCCATATTCATATACGACCCCCTAAAATTTATATATAGTCTCAATCCTTATAGATAGCGAAGTCGAATTAACGATGCTCGTCTATATGTCTGTCCGATGTTGAAATGCTTTCTATAAAGGCACCAGATAAATGATGTGTGGTGGATCTGTTGGAATTTGTCGAAAGACTTATGTATTATAGTGAAAATCAGCTAAATCGGTCCATGAATGATTGAGATATGGCCGAAAACCAATATTTTTCGTTTATTCGGGCTCTCAAGTATAATTTACATTTGCAAATTAATATCCTTTTTTGAATAACAATATTAATCACCATTATTCCGCCAAAAAAAATATGTCGATGAATTTTTCATTAACAGAAAGTACAGTACAACCTCGCTCAACGCAACACTCATTCAACGAAACTCCTCCAATATTGCAACTCACAAAATGGGTACAAATCTTAAAAAGGGTATAACTTTGGAACGGTAAGAGCGAATTCAATATTTTTTTTATTTAAATGACTCAGAATTTATCCACCTTTTAAATTGAATCATTAGTTTTTTTAACCTTAAAAGAAATGTCAAAAGTTACGAAGCATTATTTTTAAAATTTATGCTAATTTTACAAAACAATGTCTTAAATGAGCAAAAAAACAACCGAAACTTATAATACCTGTACAGAGAAGTAAAGTTTGAACAGTTTTCTTTAAAAGTAACAAAGAAAATCGTGCTAAATGGGTAATGAGCAAAATTAAAAAAAGTCGGGAAAACCCGGTTTTTTGGTTAAATTCGATTCTAGCGAATTCTACCTCTAAATCTCTTTCGAAAAATCTGAAAAAAAATCACAAAAATACTTTATGCTGTAAGTTTTCAAAAAAATGCTGGGGCAAAAAAATTTTTTTTGGGACACTCTAATGTACATGTGCTTCAAATACATATCGCTTCGCGACAAAAAAAAAATCAGAATACAAAAATAGATGTTTTGAAAAAATGTAACTTTAATAGTTTTTTGTTCATCTAGACGTCAATTAGTCAGATTGTTGAAATATGGTGTGTAAATAGCTGCCGGGCAGCGATATGTACACTCAAAATATTCTGTACGTAAAATTAACTGAAATTGTAATTTAAAACAAATGAAAGTTCACTTAAAAACCGGTCTACTCATTTTTCATTTAAATTGAACCAAAAGTTCATTTAATTTTTAATGTTAAAAAAAACTAATTGACCTAAGCCCGTAAAAATAAAAGATTTTTCCATTGTTTGTGTAGGAGAGGAAATCTCAACCAAATTAAATAAAGCAAGCAAAGAAAAAAACAGCACTTAAAAACAACGGACAATATTGAATGTAACCGAAAATCCGTATTAATATGTCCTTAGTTTTTTGAATAAATGTTAGAATCAGTTAAAAATAAAATTGCTTACAATTTTAAATGTTTATTCTTTTAAAAATTACTGAACGGATTACTTTTTGAATAACGTACAGTCCGTTACTGTAATAATATTGTGAGTGTAGATGTGATGCAGGCGCGTATCCTGCTTAGGCTTTTGTGTGGGGAAATCTTGAACGAAACAAACAATTTATCATTATATCTTTAAGAAAGACAATAGAATTAACTGCCTGTTCGCCAATATCGAAAGAAATTTGTCATTCGTATAATTATATTTGAAACAAAAACAACTTTTTAAATTTTGTTTTTGTTTCAAATGTAATTATACGAAAGAATTTTTTTATCTCGATATCGGCGAACAGGCAGTAAGAATGTGTTCTTCATTTTGGGAAGGGAAATGTCATTTTTCCCCTTCCCTGGATTTGCGCTTGTGTTTATTTTTTAAACTAGTGTAATAAGTACTTCCTATTTCTTTTGATTTAATTTTTTTCTATTTAATATCTCACAAATTTTTCTGAATTCATGTTTGACAAACAAATGATTATTATTTAATATCTTTTATATCTGTTTAATTATTTGTTACTTTTAGACCAACCGTAAATACAATTTTCAATACGTTCAAGTTTCTAATTTTATAACACTTTTTCAAACTTCTTTTTTTTAGTCAAATACTAAAAATTATTTTGATAATGTGTTCGTTCCTCCACTTTTAACTGCGTTCTATTACACTTCGTTGTTACCCGATTAACGGAAAAATGAAAACTTGCAAATTCTTAATTGATTTGTTTAACTTAACGCCTCGTTTTTTTGGGTCCCAATAATATTATTATTGTTGGCATAGATACAAAAATAAACTTCATGCTAATTTTTGTTTTCAATTCTAGGGCTTTTGAGAGGCAAGTAGTGTTCAAAAATGTATACATAATAGCTTTACCAAAAAATAGGAAAAAAAAGTAAACGAACTATTAAAATACTTCCTTGTTTTGAACTAACAATTCAAAGTAAAAACAAATGATAATAAAAAAACCGTCAAATAGTTAAAACTGTAACTAAAAATCACTTAATTTTCCTGAGTATTGTGTTTTTCGAGCTAAACTTTATTAGAGACTGGGATTTTTAGAAACAACGATGAACATTGAATTAACAAATTCATTGTTTCCAGGGACACCATAACAAAAATAATAAAAATACGTGATTTACCGCAAACCTTTTGTACACAAACACTTTTTAGTAATAGACTACAATAGAGTGCAACAAATTGCATCTACCAAGTTACCATAGATAACAGATATAAGAAACAACAAAAACAAAAAAGCCACAAAATTATTTCATATTTACATTATTTGTGGCATGCAATTTTCATTTTAAGCGAGAAAGAGCGAAAACGAAATGCACGACGCATTTCTATTGCAACACTCTCACTCAAAATGAAAATTGCATTCAACAAAGTTAGTTGCGTATGTAAATATATATAATTGAATTGGATATAATACAGTTGAACCTCGGTTATCCGGGCCTCTATTAACCGGCATGCTCCCAGCTTTGTTTTACAATCTCTATTATCCGCTTTTTTACCTTTATCATCCGGGCTTTTTTTTACCTCTATTATACGTGCTTAACCTCTATTATCCGTGCAAGAAAACTTTTTCCAGTTAATTATTTGGACACAGAATTAAAATTCGGTGATTCCCATTTTTCGTTATGGTTATTATAGTTCTCCAGGTATTTCAGAGCCAGATAAAATGCAGGCATATTGCATACAAGCTCATTTGATTAAAGATAAATTAAAAGCAAAAAGGCAAACTACTTTAAAAGAACATTTCAAATAGAGATGGGATCGTGAGTGACTTTTCACTCACGGTCATGCGCGCTCACGATAAATAAAATTTCACTCATGCACGCTCAGGCACGACCTCATATTTTGGGCTCACGTTCACTAACGCTCACGTGAGTAGAAGAAAACTGACGCTCACGAAATACTCACAACCTATAACTATTTATACATTAAAATTTCTGAATGCAAATTGAAAAATTTAATATACAATTACAAAATTCTGCAATAAAAGAGGAAAATTATGTTTAAGTGAGAAATATTCTTTTCTGAAACAGTTTGTTAGTTTTGAAATACAATTTTTCAATTTTGATGTATGGGTAAGTCCTAGAAACAATCCATCAAACAACATTTTTTGAAAGTGATCCAACTTATTTTTTATATTTTTTTAAAGGAATATTAGACTAGATATACATATAATTTATAAATAAAATAGATGTATTTCAATCATCATTAATGTACAAATTATTAACTAGTTCTACCCTACTTCAGATCTTCTAATTTCATACAGGAAATTAACAATTTTTAGGTATTCATATCATTACTTTAGTGTTAATGAGGATGGCCCAATCGAAAACCATATTTTTATATATTGAATTTACTTTAGTAATTTTAGTAAAAAAAATTTGTGTTTACTCTTTTGGAAACATTGAAATTAGATCGAGGCAGATCCACAACAGATAGTCTTATGTGTCAAAAAACGGTTGACAAATTTATGTGAAACTAAAAAAAAAAATTTAAAAATAAGAATATGTATGTATGTATGCCTTGAGAATATGTGGAAATAATTAAGGAAAACTGGACATAGAAAGTATTTCGCATGCGATATCACGAACCGTATCTGCAAATGCACAAATAGTGCGAAATGTGTTCCCAATAAATCATCAGTTTGTTGGACACACAGGTGGCAGAAGCAGTAGTTGCAGCTCCTACAGTTCTAGCCATATGTGTTTCAAATACTTCGATTGCCGTTATTTACCCCATGCTTTCGTTGATACGCAACAGCAAATAAATAATTTATAAAATACATACATAGAGCTCAATGTAAGAATTTTTTTTATATGAAACGTTCCTTAAAATAAAAATTCTTTGAATGAATAATTTTTTCCATTTTTTGTAAACAAACAAAATAATTAAAAAAATTTTGGCAGCCAAAATTCAAGCGAATTCAGTCACCTGATCTCTCGAGGCCACCTGTTGTGAATTCGCCTTGAAATTAGATATGAAATTTCAGAATAGAAAATACGAGGGCGGATTGATATTGAAGCTACCTAGCGCTAGATGGCAGCACAAACACAAAAAACTTTTTTTTAATTGCGATCTGTCAAACGTCAGCTGTTAAAATTTCACCCAAATTCATCGGTTAGTTTTTTTGTTGTTGTTGTTTGAAGTAAGCAGCTTTTGTGTTTCTTGAAAAATGGAAAATAGTGAATTTCGTGCAGTGATTAAACACTATAGTGTATTTGAAAGGGAAAACGGCGAAAGAGACACAAGAAAAGCCCGATAAACATTACGGTGAGTCTGCTCCGTCAGATTACATGGTAAAATATTGGATTGCTGAATTTAAACGCGGCCAAAAGAGGTGGTTTGGTTACTGAAGAAAATATCAAGAAAATCCTCGATATCGTTATGAATGATCGCCGAGTCAAGTTACGTTAGATTGTTGAAATGGTAAACATACCATATGAACGTGTGTTCAACATTTTGCATGAACATTTGCATATGAAAAAGCTATCGGCAAGATGGGTGGCGCGTTTGTTCAGTGCCGAAATTGAAATTGAAATCGGCTGACAAGGTTATGGCCACTGTATTTTGGGATGCACACGGAATATTACTCATCGATTATCTTGAAAAAGGATCCACAATCACAGGAAAATATTATTTATCGTGCATTATTGGATCAATTGATTGATGCGATCAAGAAAAAAACGATCACATTTAAGGAAGAAAAAAGTGCTCTTGCTTCCAGACAACGCACCGGTTCACACAGCATTAGATACGATGCTAAAATTACGTGTAATACACTTCGAATTGGTTGATCATCCACCTTATAGTCCAGATTTAGCTCCTAGTGACTTTTTCCTGTTTCCAAACTTGAAAAAATGGCTCGCAGGAAAAAGATTCATCTTAAAGGAAGAAGTGATTACCGAAACTAACGCGTATTTTGAGGGGGTTCCCAAAATCGTATTATTCAGATGGTATAAAAAAGTTGGAATATCGTCTTACTAAGTGTATTGAGTTGAAAGGAGACTATGTTGAGAAATAAATGGTTTTAAAAAAATATGTTTTTTTCCTACTTAGGTAGCTTCAATATCAATCCGCCCTCGTAGGTGAGAAAAAATGTAACGTGCGCCACGAAAACGTTCACATCTTTTAATAAAAAACAATGAAATTTTTTGGCTGCAAATATGTTATTTTAGAATTCTTTTATATTCATCTTTCTTTTAGGAAATAGATTTAGTGTCCTTTATTATGCAAAATCTCGCAAAAAATTACGAAAATACACTTTAACTTTCAAAGTTACTTCCGTTTTTTGTAGCGCGCGTCACAAAACTTTGTGATCAATTATTTAGCAACGAATACCGGCTGATACTTTTATCCCACTGAACACCATGCATAAGTTGAAGGTACCTCTTTTTAAAGACCAAAAAATTTTTATATATTAATGTGAAAACGCATACGAATGTAGGGTTCGTCACGCAGGATTTGCACATATGTATGAATGTATGTACGAAGGTATTATGCGATTTCAAACTTTCCATGACTGCCTCCTCGACTGCTCCGGACTTCTTTTTGTGGGGATATCGGAAAAGCAAGGTTTATACAAACAAACCAAAAACGCTTGAACAACTCCAACAAAATATTAGTGATAAAATTAATGAAATGTGCTCAAAAGGTCTCGCATTTGTGAGGCTGACAGATTCGGACATTTATCTGTTATTGTATTCCATACATAATTGCCGACATTAAATAAATCATTTATCAATATAAGATCCATTCTCTTTCATTTAATCAAAAATTATAAACAAACAAAGTAGTATACCTTCCCGGCGGACACACTGTATAAAATTGTTATTATTTGTTTGACAAAAGGTTATCTATCATATTTAGTATTAATTATTATGCACTTATGTATAAGGTGTATTATTTTTATTCCATTTATACATTTAAAACATTAAGTTCCCTCATAGTTACTGCATATGCTCGCTCTGCTATTAATGGTTTAGTAATTGAAATATAAAAATTACTCTAGTTTCTTAATTCATATAATGCTTACTGACAAAATAAATAAATACTGCAGTTCTTATCAACAAATATTTTTTTTTATAAATTTTTAATATAATGACCTCAGACAACCTCTCTTAAACCAAATATATACATACACACATACATACATATGTATGCACATATGTACATACGTATCATACAATGAATGAGTGGCCGAAAGTTATAAATAATGAAGCTCGTTTGCGGAAACAACGTGTCAAGTCAAGAAATACAATTTTAAGCATACCGTTTGTTAAATTCATTTGAAAATTATTTGTGTGTATGAAAAATGTTAAAACTTGATTTTCGTGACATTAATCCATTGTCACTTATAATTAGGGGTGCCATTCGTATTGTTTTAAACAGAACACGTACTATTTTTTGGAAAATGAACTGTTTTATTCTTAACACCTAAAACAGTACGCAAAAGTACTGTTTTTTTTAGATTTGTATTGTTTTTGTACTATTTTTTGTATATATTACACATTTTTTATTAAATAAAAAAGGGGTTTCTTATGTATAAGGTTTTTTGTTTTATAAAAATTTTTTGAAACGCTCTGCTTTTATTCCACTTCGTTTCGTTGTGCACAAGTTTGGTTTGTTTACGTTCCAAGCAAAGAATGTTATGTTTGTAAATATGAAGGTTTTGTGTTTTCTTGATGTGTAATTAAATTAATATTCATTAAAAACATTAAATACACGGGCATATCCCTTAACTAAACGGTAAGATCTCTATTATAAAAAATATTTTTGTTTTTGCATTGTATTTTTTTTTTCTTGAAAAAGGGAAAGAGATTTTAAAAAATAGGAAAAAAATAGTCCATAGAAATTGACATTTTCTTTAAAAAAAATTTATTAAAAATAAAATTATAGTCGAGTTTAAAAAAAAATGTGTTCTTATTGTTGAGCTTAAATATTTGTTTCCTAAACTATAATTTAATTTTTGTTAAATTTTGATTTTAAATACAATAAAAATTTCTATGTATAATAAAGTAAAAGTCTGCTTTAAAATTAATAATTTTTAAAATGCTATTGATGTGTTTTTAAGTTATAAATAGTTTTCAAAAGTATTAATTCAATATTATTGTAATTTTAGGAAAAACATTTAAAAAAAATAAATGGAATTTTTAAAAGACAGATAATTTTAAAATTCAATTCGTGGTTTTTTAAATTTAATTGCCAGTTTCGAAATTCTGTTCACATTTTTTTAAATTTAATTAATAAATTTTGAAATGCATTAGATCATTTTCAAAATATAATTTGAAAATATAGTGAGTATGAAATACAGTTAAAAATTGTGCAATTCGGTAATTCGTTTATTCAAACCAACATTAATATCATTCGAAAAACGACGTTCAATTTGTGCTTTTGATCACGTTAGTAACTTAAGATACTACATATTTATAGTCCGAGAAGATCTATATATGTATTGGCTTTTGAAAGAAATGCAAAATTTTTGCTTACGTTCTCAGAGTTTTTAATGTTTTCCGTTTTTAGTACCTTATTTTTAAAAAATATGTGATATGTTGAATTAAAAGTTATGTCACCGTTCTGCTAGTCTTAAAATGTTTTTATGTTTCTTATTGACTTATTTGAAACAAGAATTTGACGTATTGAAGCAAAAGTTGTATTATCAATAAAGGAAAAAATGTACTGTTTTGTTTTGAATAGTACTGTTTTTTTCCTCAATGTACTTTATTTTGCTTTTCAAATATGGCAACCCTACTTATAATTTTATATAGATCGCAGGTAAATAAAAAACTGTTTTATAGGGGTGTGGGACATTCATTCCCTTATAAATATGGCCGATAATAAAGTATTTTGCAAAGCGAAGTGTTAAAATTAATAATTCAAAATACACAAAAGTTTATGACATCAAAAAAGTACAGTGTACTCCCTCCTAACGGACATTTCCCATAAACGGACAATTTTTTTAGTCCCAAAAAATCCTTAAGGATTAAAAAACTTTTTCTCTCTTGAGCGGACAACCCTCCCATAACTGGACTCTGGACACTTTTTTCCCACCCTTTGGGCATTTTAGTTTCCCATAACCGGACAGTAACACTGTTCTTCCTTTTGTTCTTTTTCTTTATTCGTACAGATTTTTCTTATACGATAATGCGTGTATGTATAAAGGGGAGTCCCCAAAAAGAAACAGCTTATTGGCTTGCACTTAATAAATACGTATATTTATATACTTCTGTTTTATACATACGATATGCCTAAAGCAGTATTGACTACTAAAGACAAGGTAAATGTTATTGAAATTCATAAATATTAAAAAAATTTTCCTGAGAATCAGGCTGCTTGCATCATCAAAAACAAAGACCAAATTTTGAGATTGTGGGACACTGATGTTATGAAAGATGCAAATTCTGCTTTGGAGCTATCAAAATCAATAAATTTGTTAGAAATATTTATATGTTCTGGTTTTGAAATATAACTGCTTAAAGACAAATATATATGTATGTATGTATTTATTACAAATTGTTATTTACTCTTTCTATACTTCTCTCATAAGCGGACACCTCTCATAAGCGGACAAATTTGCCAGTCCCTTAGGTGTCCGCTTAAGAGAGAGTACACTGTATAAGGAAAAGTCCCTGATGAGCAAAAAAAATTTTAAAAATTTAAAAATATCGTTAAAAACAATGGCACAACAATTTTTTTTTTAATTTTTAAACGAAATTTTTTAATATTGAAAATAGTTTTTGATCAAATATTTCAGAGGGAAAAAACAACGTAATACGTTTATTCGTTTAGCCACAAAAAAATATATCATATAAACATCTTGAAATCGAAATAAAAATAAAAACGTATGTAATTTTCTTCACTTTCCTGCCTTTAGCAGAGTATCAGAGCTACAAATCGCAACTTAGTCTTCAAAATTTACAATATGATGTAAAATTTTGTTTTGTGTCGAACTGCGTACTTATTTCATAAGATTTCTTTAAATTCTTTTTTGCCTTTTTGGCCAGTTTTTTGCTTCAAATACTCCCCTGTGCGCTCCCAGAAATGTATATGTGTATAAGAACAAGTGTGTGTTAGTTGGTTAGTTCCCTGCAGATAACGCGACTAGTCCAAACACGCATTTAAAATATACTCCATAAAGGACTAGGACTAGTCCAAAAGTAACCCAAACGTATGAAGAAAACATGGTCTATTTAACATTCCTAGGACTGGACCATATAGTCCAGGTTTGCACTACATTAGACTAACCAAAAAAGTACTCCACGTCATTAATACATAGACCACTCACAAGTAGTTTGTTCGCAACGAAAGCGATCGTGAAAGCACGAACAATTGTCTTATAGCAATAAGTTCTTGTTTAAAAATGACATACTCCATGACTGCATTACATCGGACCATGTTGTAATTAGTCCGTTTCAGCTATAATGGACCACGTAGTCCAATATTATCTGCAGGGTTAGTGTTGCAAATTAAGCAAAAGAAGCGCTCGCGATTAATTTCAAAACTATTGCAATATCAAAAAGTTGCAATGCAAAATGCAGCAGTTATCGAATACCCCTAATATATAAAATGATACAACGCAACCGATATAATTACTTTTTGTGCAGAAGCTTCTGATTTACGGATATGGGCATTTCCACTGAAAAGTCTTTTTTTTCATGTTACGACAGCAAGCAATTAAAGTTTTATTTTAGACAAAGGCTGGGCAGTATTTGAAATACGTATTTGCACATGACGTGCAAGTATTTTGTATATTGTATTTTATTTTTTTTTATTTTATTTATTTATTTAAAAATTAGTCAATGGATATAATCCTTACAGACTAATAACAAGGTACAAAAATTATATTAAATTACATGAATTATAATAAAAGCTTATAAGTTATGAATTAATAAAAACAATGATTTTATGCTTTATAAAATTAGAATTCAAAGAAAAATCAACAAGTTCAGACAAATAATCAACAACTTCAGACAAATAATTATATTGACGACATAATCTCGTGAAAGGATCAGCCATAGTATAATTAGACCTACAAAACTTAATAACAAAAGAAATATAATGACGAGTACTATGGCAAGGAATATTAAATTTAACAGAATTTAAAAGAAATTCAGAGCAAATGTTACCACTGATAAGGTTTATCATAAAAGAAACATTTAACATTGTACGACGACTTTTGAGAGTAGGAAGGTTTATTAATGTTAATCTGCTAGTATATGAAGGCAAATTTGTTGAGGAACCCCATCCAAGGCCACGTAAGCGGAACAACAAGGATTGTTTTTGCACAGATTCAACACGAATATTATGAATGTTGTGGTATGGATCCCATATGATTGATCCGTATTCTAAGATAGGTCTAACTAGAAACACGTACAGCTGCTTCGTAATGTAAGGGTCAGAAAACTCTTTAGACGAACGCTTTATTTACACCTCTAGCTTTATTTACAGCCAAAGTAATATGAGAAACAAAATTTACTTAATATCCAGCAAAACTCCAAGGTCAAGAAATGAATCAACCAAATCCAACTGATGACCTCCCAATGCATAGTTAACAGCAATAAGATTACTTCTTGAAAAACGCATTCATTTACATTTTTTTAAATTCAGCTCCATCATGTTGTGTTTGCACCATTCAAAAAAGTTATTAAGGTCACTTTGAAGATAAACGTGATCAATAAAATGATTAAATGAATAAAAAATTTCAACATCGTCCGTAAATACATGTCCTGCAAATATTTTTATTTTAAATACATGTCCTGCAAGTATTTTGTATTTTAAATACATACAAAAAACGGCAGTATTTCTCTGTATGATTCTATAGCACAACTTATGAAAAGTAAATCCAAATTAAATGAATTATTTGGTAAGTTACGTAAGGAGCGCACTTTCGCGGCTATAGAACTGAAATATTTAGGGGAATTCATTGTAGTTTTGAAACCTATTGCCACTGCTTTAGATTACCTTCAGGGTAACAGCTGTTATTACGGAAAACTTTTGCCGACTTTAAAGTCTATTAAAACAAGATTAAGTCGTTTGAATGGAAACAATTTAAGACATTTAAGTCCTATCACTACTAAAAGAGAGCTTGGAAAAAAGACTCGATAAGTTTATTAAACTTTCACCGGAAATAAATAGAGCTATTTTGGCTTTCTGTTATCGTCCTGGTCAAAAAGAAAGGCAAAGAATCCAAAATCTTGCAATTTATACTCTGGAAGAAAATTACAAAAAACTTAAAATGACACCTGTAGTAGAAGCACCAGTAAAGATGACGATGATTTTATTGTTTACGTAGATAAGGATGATGGTGAATCTAGGACATTAAATTTGGAGTTGGAATTTGTCAGTTTCCTTAGTGACAAGAGCAAAGACATTATCACTCTTGACTGCTATCCAAATATAAAAAGAGTATTCATAGAATTTAATACAAGTTTGTGCTCATCAGGACCTGTAGAAAGATTATTTTCTTCAGCAGGTTTTTGACATTCGCAACGAACAGTCAGCTGCTGTAATGCTGTCACCTGGTTAAATACGCCTTGGTTTGAATAAAAATGGTGTATTTTATATTTTAAATACATACATGATGTGTAAGTATTTTGTATTTTAAATAGATAACCTGAAAGTATTTTGTATTTTAAATACATGACCAGCAAGTATTTTGTATTTCAAATACCGCAAACCATGTATTTTGCCCAACTATGTTTTAGACCCATGTGATTATAATTTTTCTGATCTTTTGCTAATTGTAGAAATAGTGCGCTGTACACAAAAAAATAAAACAATATAAAAGAATTTTCTATGAGAAACAATTTTAATTGCTTGCCCTCGTAACGTTACAAAAAGTTTACTTTTCTGTGGATCAACAATCAATCTTCTTTTTAAAACCAATTTATAAAAAAGAAACTAATGGCGTTTTCTTTAAAAAAAAAAACGTGTAACATTTTTTGCCCTTTTTATTGAAAATTTGCAATAGAATGATTTTTTGAAATAGTGAGTTTATTAGAAATTATTGCATCATCACTTACGAGGGGAGGCAAAATGTTTGTCTTAAGAAAAATTTTAATAGCAATTTTTTTGATAAAAAGTAAAAGAAATGTTAAATAGTTGATATTCCTGATCACTAGTATCCACCGTCAAAAGAGGTAAAATTGAACAAAGAACGCTGATGAGATGGTGTAGCGACCTCGAAATCAGTACTGATCCGTTCTGCTAATATGATGAATAATAAAAATTGTTCTATAATATATAATGAATTTATCCAAAAAATTTTCTAATAAAAATTAAAAAATTAGAATAAATAAATGGGTAAACTCGGGTTTGAACTTGAGCCAAAATTAATCGTTTCAATTTATAAAATAGAAATGTTATATTTTTTATAGAAAAGAAAAATGCATATATTTACTAAGCTTAAACTATAATTATATATTCTTTTTTGGCTTCGAGATTTAAATACTTATTTTTAGTTCATGTTGTATTGAAAATACAATATATAAATTGATAACAAAACAAAAAAAAAACAACGGCGCACGTTCTTTGTGAATGTATTATTTTCGTCACCAGTAAAAGGCGTGAGTGTTTTGGATTCTGAACTTCTGTGCTCAGGCGTTATTAGGTGGACTACTTTCATCGACCTCTGTAGAGGGGGTTTGGTTAGTCTATAATTCGAATCGAACGAAAATATCTTTCAAATCGAACAGGTTTATTTTGCATTCAAGATATTCATACAAATAAACATATAACTCTTGATTTTCAAAATATTCGTATCAGTTTTAGCATTTAGTTTATTTTATTTTAAATATGTACATAATCGTTTGGTAAATTATATAAATTTTTATATTTATTAATTACAATAAATAATTCTGCTAATCTAAAACTAGGTTTGAAAAGTAAAAATATGTTTGAATTCAATAATAATTCATTTAGTAGTTTTGTTGTCTGTCTGTTTAATGTAAATAACTTAAATAAAATATTGAGACACCAAATAACCGACGCGACGCTCCGGTGCGCCGGTTCAATTACTTATCAGTTTTCACAGCAGTAAATATAAAATTGAATTTAAAAAATATACATACATACATACATATTGTTTGTACATACATAAATATGTAAATGCAATTTTATAAAGTTTAAGAAAAACAAAACAACAAAAAAAAGAGGATCAAAGTACGTGATAATACAGATCGCTCAACAGAGAAATGGGCCGGCCAAACAGAGATTATAACTTTAACAAACACTACAGTAAAAACGGCGGCAACAACAGTTTATGCTCTATAGTAGTCGTCATTAAGAAACTTTTGTAATATGAACCTCTGAGTTTTATGCTTTACATACATACACACATACATCCATACATACAAACGTACTTCTGTCGCAATAATTAATGCGTAAATATAAGTAGATTTTTGTTGTTTCGTTTAATAAATTAGTAAGAACTTGAGAAAACACTACATAAGCAAATGTTGTTATGTTGAAGTGTTTACTAAGTACGAAATTGTGTAATTCAACAGCACTTTGATAACGTTGTGTATGCGAGTACATACTACATACATGCATACATACATACATAATTAAATTATTTTCATTACATGACCCCGACCAGAACAACTGTAGTCTCTTTCCGGGCAGGCCTAACAATAGGGACCGATTATAAACCAGAATTCATTGCGTATACACATCATTTTAAAAAATCACGACATGCGCACACCTCTAGTTTAAATATGTATCTTCTTTCTTGTTTAATTACTGATTTCTTATTTAGTTATAACTTAAAAAATTAAATGAGTATTCCAATATTTTTAAAGCGACTTACCAATTTATATGTACACCCAATCCTGTTTTTACAAGATCTTTTTTAACAAGATTTTGAAATAACACGGTCAACAAAAATTATCTTTTCCTGTTTTTACACGACTTTTTTTTACGCGGTTAAAAATATTTTTGGGGAATTTTCAGTTCAGGTAGTGCACACACACATATGCAAACAAGAGCTGCCATATACTTTTGATAACTTTCATAACTTGATTAAACATAATTTAAAAAACTTATTATGTGGTAACATAATTTATTTTTTGTTATTATTAACAAATTTTTTGATTTCGATTTTCTAATTAATTAACGAGCTTGAGGTTACTTTTATATAAAAAACTTGTAATTTTATTATCGATATTTCGCTCCTCCTTTTATAGCTTCCTCAGGGTGAAAAATCGTTTAACAATCAGAATAATAATTAATTAACAAATAGTATAAATGTATGGCTCGATAAAAGGAACTGCACAAAGAGATCTCCAAAGTGGGATAGATACGTTCCATAGCTGAATTCACAGCCGTACTCAGCATATCTTCGGACGGAACTGATATTGAAAAAGCGCGACGCAAAAGACGGTGCTTACTATCAGACACTAACACCGAATAAAACATTTTGATTTTCCTTATACATACGAGTATATGAATTTTTTTTTGTTCTCTTATTGTTAGTTTTTCAAAATATTATTTCTACAGAGTTATTCAGTTCCTTAAAAATGTAATTCTTTATTTAAAAAAATATTTTAAAATAACTTGTGAATTATTTCTTTGTTTTTATGTCGCAAAAATCATAAAATTAAATAAAAGCAACACTGTATGAAGAAAAAGAAGTAAAATATTTGTGTTTCATGGAAATATTAATCTTTTATACCACCTTCAAAATTGAAATATATAACTTTTTCACGATTTTTTTTTTACACTGCGGTCTCTGGAATGTATGTACAGTGTAAAAACAGGATTGGGTGTACATATCTAAAGTAATCCCTGATTAATTAACTCATCCAAATTTCCAAGATTTTTTGGGTGGTTATGTGGCAAAATCATTTAAGAGTGTACTTTTAATTACCTCATAGAGGTAATTAGAGATTTTTTTTATTTATTTAAGTCTATGGATTAATAAAATCCTTACAGACAACACATTAAAAAAAGAAAAGTTATATGAAATCATATAGAACTAAACTAGTTGTTTAAGAATACAATTAAATTACGTTTAATCACATTTATATGAAAAAACATATTAATAGCATTGTACAATTCGTTAAAGTTATAGCAAATTCTATGGAATGGTTGTTTTTTGAGCTGAAATAACTAGTGCAATACAAGTATTTTCATATAACTTTTGGTACTACAAATAAATAAGCGTATTGTTGTGAGGAGTTCTGAACTGAAATAAATAAAAATGAAAACAAAATGCCTGTTGTTTTTGTTGTTGTAGAATACTTTGATGCATGTGTTTTTTTTTTTCTTTAAATAAATTAGAATTTTTTTTGAGAAAAAACACCATAATTATAATGTATGTATGTATAACATTGTCAACTACAAATATATGCTGATGATGTACAACTGTATATTAGTTGCAGTATTGATGATGCAGCTAATTGTATACGGTTAATAATCCAGGATTTGCGTCAAATTTACTTATGGGCATCTGCAAGTGGATTAAGTGTAAACCTAAAAAATTCAGCTGCTTTAGTCGTGGGACATCCTAAAAACTTCGCAATGTGTCTTCCACCAATACATATTAATAACACGATCATCTGCTAAAAACCTTGATTTCATATTTAATAATGAACTATGTATATTGGTCAGATCACATTAATAAAAATTGTGGGAAAACCTTTGCTATGCTTCGTAATCTTTGGATGACGCAATATTTCACACCAATTCATATCCGAATGCTTTTAGCCAAAACGTTTTTATTGCTAACTCTTACATATGTATGGTTGTGAGTTGCGATGCTGTAAGTAGACGAAGACTAAATGTAACATATAACCATATTGCTAAATATGTATTTGGTATTAAAAAATTCAGAAGTATTTCACAATTTGCAAAACAAATCTACGGGTGTAACCTTTGATAATTTGCTAAACTGCCGAACACTACTGTTTTTACATAAAATTGTATATAGCCAGCAGCCGAACATGGGAAACAGGATAAACAGCATAAAATATAATAAAGCGATCTGTACGCAACACTTCTTCGTTAATTCAATTCGTCTTTGGAATCAGCTACCCCCTCAAATACAAGTCATAAACAATGCAAGTCATTTTAAATCTGCCATTTTTAAACACTTTTCGTAATTATTTTTTACTATTTGGGCAAAAAAGGACAAACATTGATTTATCTGGCTTAACTGTAACTTTTATATTACTATTTATTTTTAAAATTATTTCCTTTCTTATTTATTCATATGTAATTCAAAATATTGTTTATTGTTTTTTTTTTATTAAATTAGTTTTATGAACTTGTTACATATGTATGTACATACATATGCCAAATTACTAATCAATACTATAATATAAGACATGTTCTTGTTGTATTGAAATAAAGAATCTTAAATAAATAAAATACAGTTTGACATTTTCTTAAAGGTTCATCTATGCTGACAGTGCCATCCAGTTTTATCTATGTTTTGACAGCTAGTAAGATTTTTAGCTTCGTGGATTTTTATCCTTATTTTTTATTTTAAATTTATCCTCAAAAAGACTAAATTTTTTTAAATTTTTATTTTCTACTGAACCCATATCTTTTTGAAACAAGTTTAAAAAAAATTTAATCCAATGTACAAACGTGAACATACCAAAGATAAAATTTCACTGATTGCAATCTAATGACAAAAGCATTTAAGTTTTAACTATAAATTTTGAGTCAACAGTTGAGTTTTAGATGGAGCTACGACAATTTAAGAATGCTGTGCAAGAAAATTAATTTCTTGATTTGGCTAATCTAATATTTAGCTTTGAAAGACCTTTTAGTACCATGAAAATAATCAAAACTATAGATTTGCTTGTTTTTTTACAGAGTTCACATTTTTTTGTATCTTTCTTTCTGCGTGCTTCAGAAGATCAGACTTGCCGCAATTTAAAATTTTATTGCATGCAAAACACTTGTATTTGAACGTTATCGTCCTCCAGTAATATTTTGCTTAATTTTTGTTTTCAGTACTTTTCGGTTTCCTTTAAGCACATCGAAATGTCTAAAGAAAACGAAACGAGTTCATTATAAATAAATATTAAAAAGGCAATATTTCACAAATTTACTTTAAAATGAAAGCTAAAATGGCGGCAAGCGATCATTTAAAAAAATATGACAATTTGTAATATTCCCGTATTAAAAATTTCGTTAGCATTTTGTAACAAATCGAATAAGGTTGTAAAATTAATACCTTTTTGCCGCATTATCGAAAATTCCCTACATTTTAATGACTTCAATAAATCTGTCATTTTCTCCCTACTGCCATTTTTTGTAGAAGAAAATCCCTACGAATAGAAATTTTTCCCTACGTATAACATCACTGCTTCAAGTGCCTTTTTTATAACTTTTAACTTCCATATTTTATGCATTTTTTTATTAATAATAAATCAAATGTTGAATAAACAATTTTTAGCCTTTTTTAGATTTGGTTTTGGCGATTTAGCTTTTTCTGGCCTTTTTAAAAAGCCATTATGGACCTAAATCGGATAAAAACTAAAAAAGAAATTAATTTAAACATTTTTTTTTTAAATTAACTTTTGTAAGAGAAATCAAAAATTATGATAAAATTGCAATCAAAAATTGGTGTTTACTTTAAAATGCGGCTTGTTATACTCAATATTTTGTCAACAAAAACTAATTTTTGTGATCATGGAATGTGGAGGACGGTTTTGAAAAGAAGCTATCGATAGATTAATTATTTAAGAAAGTAAATTTCTTTTACTTCAAAAAGAAATTTATTTGTATTGCAAGGAAAGTATATTTTTCTTTTTATTGTTATAATAAAAAATTGAGCGTATATTGTATAAAGCTATAAATAAATTATACTGCAATTGTAATGGAATAATTTTAAGAGTAACGAAAAACAAAAAACTCAACGAAATTGAGGATCTAGTGAAATATTAACTGATAATAAGATGAATATACTATGAGTCGAATAAGTTTGTAAAAAGACGAAAACAACAACAACAACAACAAAAAAGCTAAAGTTTTCTCATGCATGCATCGATTATGTGTGAGATAACAAAACTCACGAAACCACATCAGCGATCAATTCAGATCAGACCGTACGGTAGATCTGACCGTTACGAGATTAACGTGCGAAACGAACAATATTAATTTACGTCTTCGATTTATTCTTTTTAAGTAAACACTCGAAAGTAATGAAATTCGTGAACTGTAACAGGTTGAAACGATCCATAATTTAAATACATATATTAAAAATATAGAAATTAAAATAATTAGTATAATAAAAATAACGTGTATTGTTGTGTGAAAGCAATTAATAATGTCTCTAGACTTTCAAACTAAACAAGATTATGCCCGTCAATTGCGTTATGCGCGCTCGAAATTTCGTCGCATAAACTCCTTAGATCTAATACCCGAAAATCCCAGCCAAGAGGAAACGGATGACAAGGATATATTGACGACACCTACTTTAAGTCGCTCAAACACGGGCGTTAATAAGGATCTGCTTGTTGAACCAAACTCGCCTGCTCAGCCGTTTGGCAAACACGTATGGAATATAATATTATTCTGGCCAAATCTTATAATGAATCTAGTAATTTTATTATTACGATATGTCCTTTATATACCGCTGTCTATAGCTGCACCCAGTTTTTGGTTGTCGGCATTATTATGGATTTTCTGGAAGCTTTTACGTTTGCCCATCGAACTAATTAAATGGACTATTGCTACAAACACATCTTCTAATCATGAGCTCGGCTTTAAAAACGGGTCTCCAAAGCGCACTGTACTGATAAGTTGTGGCAGTACAATACAAACGTTACATTTAGCACGAAATTTATTTTCTTCAGGAGCACGCGTAGTTGTTTTTGAATTTGATGGTTTGTTCGGCTTGGCGCGCTTTTCAACGGCTGTAGACAAGTTTTACGCTGTGCCTAAAGTCAGTCCAAACAATGTGGAAAACTATGTATCGGCTCTCTGTCATATCGTGCGCAAAGAAAAGCCATCTGTTTACATACCGGTTTGCGCGACCAGTCCTGCCTATTACGATGCTGTAGCTAAACCTCATTTGGAATTTTTGGGTTGTGCCACATTTATGACTGGCGTTCAGGAGACTATAATATTGGACGATTGCTTGCAATTCTATCAACGTTGTGCCGCACAGGACATTGAACTTCCTCCTTATGTATGCTTATCATCGGTACGAGAACTATGGGAATTGTACGAACAAGGCTTTATACAACAATTTCGTAACATTTTGGTAGCTGTCGGTATGCAAGGAATATTAGAACGTTTTAAGTATATGTTGCCCCGCGAAAGACGTGACATGCGTTTTTCTCATGAGATTAACGATCGTCAGCAGTGGCTGGTGGTTAGAGATGTGCCAGGGGAACATTATGTCACTTGCACCACTGTTAAATCCTCATATGTTGTGGCAAATGTTACTTGCCGTGTTGAACAGGATACAAAGAATTTGATACCTGTCACTTCTATTGCATCAAACATGCCCACTGATGCCACTTTAATAGACAACTGGCTGAAGACTTTCTTCGCCAAAGTGCGCTTTCAACGCCCCATTAACTGTCATATCAGTTTTCGTTTAGTTAAATGTCATGCAACTGGCCAGTTTTTGCCATTGGGGATACGTTTGGGTGTTTCTCTTCCCTACATTTGCTACAATCGTTCACATGCTCAAATACTTTGTCGCACTATGAAATGTGTTCACCGGCGCCCCTTAAGTCGGATGGCGACAAATGAAGAAGAATCATCACTAGCTTTCCTAACTGCCCAATGGTGTTCGCTTGATGCAACAAGTGCTGCCGCAGCCTTAGATAAACGAGAAGCGCTATTCACTTATTGGGATCCGTTGCCCTATTGTGCTTACTATCACTTCCAATTGCCACTGGAATCGGTAAAAACTTTCCTACAAAAAAGATACAAAACAAAGAAGAAATCTCCCCGTCTCACAATATCATCCGTCCATTAATTCTAAACTACAGTGTTAATTACTCGGCAGTAGCAAATAAATAATAATCTCGATGTGCGCAAACTAAACGAATAGGAATAGGAAGGTGTAAAACGGAAAAAATATTTGAAAATGTTTTGATAGAGAGAGAATCCAATAGACTGATTTGTGTCTCGATTTGTGTTGTTTAATTATTGTCTCCATAAATAATTATTCAGTAAATTTTGGGACCTTCTTCGAAGATGTATTTTATGTGTACATACATACATATCGACACCATAATTCTTGTTTTTTTTAATTATAATTATTATACGTATCGTAAGACCCTATTTCCACACGCAAAGTTTACATTGCAAATTATTGAGTTTGATATGTTGAGAAGAGAAAGAAGAAGGGGGTTCAGTACAAATTTTGATCTACTCACAAAGTTGATTTCTTCTTCGTTGGTAGTTGTTTACACATACTTATTTGTATTTGGTTTGCATGTTCATCCGACAGAAGAACGAACACAAAATTTGTCAAAGTAAACTTTGCGTGCACCAAGGGGCACTAAGTAATTTTAATTCAATTCACTCAAATATTACTTTAACACAATGCACTACTTACATACATATGTATGTATATAAATAAGTATGATATTTACCCAAAAACAAATGCGGTGTTTTTTTTATATGAAATATATTTGAATTTAACACATTTTACGAAATTTTTGTTATTACCACGCTAACAACTTTGCAACAACTAAATTATCCTTTATGCTGGTTTCATTACCAAAAGGGGTTGTTTGTTGCAACTTCTTGCTAGTTGTTGTTTAGTAACATTTTTAGTAACATAATAGTTGGGTGTTCTTCTCTCTTTCACACTATCCCAGCAAACATACAGGTTTGATGGTGAATAGACAAAACGTGACTTTATTTTAAAATTAAGATATTGGCTTATTCTCAAACTTAATCAGTCGGATGTATTTTTAAAACTTGTTCCACCCTTTTCCTTATATTTATGTATATCGTGAACAAAAAATTTCATCTGCGAAAAAAATACCATTCTAATGAATAATATTATAGAAGCAGTTGTTTACTTTTCCTTTTGCTTAGTTCACTTTATTTCAGCAGACAGGACTTTAGAAAATTTTTTCAATAGTGCTTTTCTTTATAATAATAAATCAATACAAAAATAGTTTTCATAATTCCAGTTTAGAATTGTTCAATTGTTATTTGTTTCAAATATTTCTGAACTTTAATCTAAAATTATGAAATTTTCGCAAAACTTCAACTAATTTAATAATATGCAACGCTGACATGTATAAAAAAATTTACTAAAAACAAAATGAGGTTAAAAAAGTAAGCTTTAGTTGAAATTCGGGCATTACCACAGAAATGTTTAATTTTTGTCACGTATGTACGATATCCTCTTTAATTTCTAGTATACTCGTATATTTTAAACCCTTTAGATTTTTTATTTCTTTTAATAAAGTGGATCTACTTAAGTTCTACATAATCATATATATGAACAGTGTTACCAAATGTGAAGATTTATCTTATTCTTGAAGTTTTTTGAGGTGCCTAAAAGTTTAAAAGACTTTTGAGCTAAAAAAAAGATTTTCAAATATATGATATTTTGCACTTATAGTCTATTACTTGAGATTTCTGTGAACTAAACTATTTTTATATACAAATTCATTTACTTTTTAATAAGATTCGTCGTCTGTATATAAAAATATTTTAATACATTGTAAAAGATGAATATATTTGTTTTGAAAAGTTCAACAAAAAAAAAAGTTCTCCGACCATTAATGTTAAAAGTTATCTTAAAAATATCAAGGGAGCCCAAATAACTATAGCACTTAGTTCTACTCATAAATTATCAGATCAAGATGAAATACCATTTCGAAATAATTGCCTAAAGTTTTATGTTGAGTTATGAAACAGTTTATTAAAAGACTTTGATTTTGACAGCGAATTTTCAAAATGTGTTGAGTTCCTGGCACCTACGAGTACTAATATTATGAAAAGCAATAATAAAAGTATTTCCCAATTATCGAAATTCTTTACAAATGTTATCGATTCGAATAATATTCAACAAATTGATGACGAATGGCGAGAATTGCTCCACATCAACTTTAAAGAATATAATTTATTGGTTGAAAAGATTATTGAAATGTTTTGGAAAATCGTTTTTAATGCAAATCGTTGCGATGCCTCTGAAGCTTTTCCTTGTTTAAAAAATTGTTTACACAGTTTTGTCAATACCAGTAGCAACAGCAAACGTAGAAAGAATTTTTTCTCAAATCAATATCAATAAAAACAAACTAATCAAAATCAGGTTTTTATAAAAGAAGTTTTGAATTTTCCAAAACAAAATCCGTATTTTACAAATCAAACCAAGTTCGGCATTTTAAAAACCAAAATCAGCCCGTTTTCGGTAAAATTCTTTTGAAAAAACCTGATTTTGATCTCTGAAGAATACTGAGTGTGTTTTAATTTGAACAATTCTGAATTTGTTTTGAAATACATGAATTTGATTTGAAAAGGATGAACCGCAAAAAAACATTATTGTTTTAGTTCAATTAAAATAAATTTGAACTGAATTTGATTTCAATAAAATCACCTTTGAAAAAATGATTTTTTATGCATAAAAAAGTTTTTTTTAGTTCGACTCGAAGATTTAAAAAAAAATATATGGCGACACTGTATATGAAGTAAAAAAACTAAGTGTTTCTGTAGTTTTCACCTAATTAAAAAGTGTAATAACGTACGTGACAAAAAGTGGAAATGATAATCCCTAATATTTAAAATTTTATGTATAAATAGTTATTAAAAGTTATAAAAATTCAATTCTAAAAAAAATCAATATTAAAGTAAGTTTAATTGATTTCTACTCGAAATCTGTTATATTTCTTTTCGATTTCTTCTTTAAAAGTTTTAACTTTTTGGGTAACAACAATGTGAACTTATAATTTGCTATTGACAAGTTGACAACTGCTGCGAATTGATCAAATATATGTTTAGCACTTAGCAAAAAGGATAATAATTACTACTATTAGTGCTACCCCTAATAGTGAATTACATTTTAGTATGACTGTTGAGGATGTTGTTGATGCCATAAAAGCACTAAATGATGACACCATTTTTTCTTTTTTATTTTTGAAAATTGTTTTTGCATAGTATTGCAATTAGCATAATCATAATATTTAATTATCAAACTAGCAGAACGGATTTTACCACTTATCACGTTGGATATTAAACTCTAAGAATATATTCTATTCAACAAATTGGAATACGAAAATTACTTCTATTCACATTCAGTTAATCTGACGAACTTAGCGGTAATAATTTTAAAATTTAAGGCAAATTGACATTTCGTGAGAATATAAATTTCACTTTTTATTTGCGATAGTGGTGAATATAAAACGTTGCTCTCAAATATTTTTCAAATTTGATTTGTAAATAAATGTTGAACGTGAGGTAAATTTAATTTCTTTTATTCCACATGCTATTTCTGGTATGTACATCTAATGCATTCACGTTTCCATAAGAAATGTGTGTAAAAAACATACGAAAATTCTGGTTGGTAATTTTCTCAAGCCACTTTCCATTTGCTACTACTGACTTCAAAAGAAGGTTAAACGCGATTTTCGACATTTATTACCTATAACTTAACTTCGCTCATTTGATTATTTACTCTTCTTCTTTACCTTTAAAACACAGGGTAGACCAGAGGTGACACGAACAGCATGCTATTGCTGTATCTGTCGCACAGTATTTCGTAAACAAAGAATTTTTCATGTTTTGTTGTGGTTTTGTATTCTTATTAATTTCTGACTCACTAAAAAGAGTTGCAGAAAAATATTAATTTAAGCAATATAAATGCAAAAAGTTATATAACATTAAAAATAATATAAAATAAGAATTATTCGTGATATATAGAAGAAGTAAATTGCAATACAATTCATTATTTCTTACTTCCAAAATGCTTAATTTTGTTTTGTTTATTTTCCCTCATCCTTACATTATATTGCTATCTCTTTTACACAGTAACTCGTTGAACAAAAAAGCTGATTTGCTCCAAAACATAACCTCAAAGTTTCATCTCTGGTCTACCCTGTGCTTTAAAATTCTTGTAAAATGTAAAATATTGTATTTACCACTTTGGAAATAACACTTGATATCAAATTGAGAAATTCTCATTCATTAAATATTCGCAAATCAACATCAATATGAACAAAAGTATTAATCGCAAGACTCTCTCTATGATTAAGAAAGGTCTGAGAATAACGTTTTATCATTTTATATAACCATCATATATCAAACGTATTAGCTCTTATTCGTTGGGATATTGGTGCATGTTTTTTGTGTGTATGTTGTTAACATGGCAACGCTAATATCTATTACGCACGCACTAAAAATTAAAAACTTAAAAACGACTCATAGTAAAAGTGTGCTTCGATTTTTTTAGCTAAATTTGTGAATTTCTATCAGTTGCACAAAATATAAATATTGGGGTCTTCAATTATTCGGGCTTAACAGTTTTCGAATGGCAGTTCATGATTCTTACAAATAACCAATAAAATTATTTATTCGCATTGTTAATTAAATAATAGTGTATCCAGCGGTCGGACTCAATCGACCGCATTCTAGAAATTAATATTAAACATTTACATAAATACATACGATAAAATACAAAAACAAAAAACATTCACCCTTATTCCAATTGTCGTCGTCAACGTCGCCGTCATTTTATTGTCAATATCATTTTGTTTCAACGTCGTCATCAATTCAATAACATTTTGTTCATTCTATAACACGATGACGACGTCGTTGACGATTTATTTGAAACAGCTGTTTTTTTTGTTAATTTTGAAGAAAAATTTTATTAAAAGTTGAAGAATTTTTTACTTGTGATATACATACATAAATTCAAAGTTACTTTAGAGTACTTTAAGCTTCAATTTTCGCCAAACCTATTAAGAAATTTTATTTTTATGTTCCACTATTTTCGCTCATTATTTTCTTACCTTTTTTCATCCATCTCCTAAACATATCGGCGAGCCAAGAGAATTTAAAACTCTTGCGATATTTTCCCATTGTTCTCTAAATTTACTTGGAAGAATGCCTCTGCAAAATCCCACTGCAAGAGAGGGATTCCTCTGCAAAGTTATTTTAAATTTTTCTGTTTTTTCCATTTTTCAATTCAGGTATATTTCAAATAAAGTCAAGTCGTTATGAAAAATGGCGACGACAAATTCAAAGTCGTTTCAAAACAATATCGCCGTCAAATTTTCTTGTAGAATACAAATGTTGACAGTCATCGATAATATTCGATAACGACAACTGGAATAAGAATTTGAAGTAAACAAGGCAAAACAATATCGTTCTGTATTCATGTTGACAAATGCATGGAACTAATTTTTGTGCGTTGGGAAAATGGAGAATTTTTTAATTTCTGGTAGGATCACTGCTGTTATTTATGGCTTCGTTTTGAATTATTAGATTTAATTGTTGTAGTACGTTTAAGTAAAATCTCATTTGATAGGGTATAATCTTATTTAGCTTATAAGATTTGCAAATAAAAATATAATTTGTTTGTATACAAAAAAATATATTATAAATTTGCAACCGTTAATTTCCGTAAGAACTCCAAGTGATTACTCTCTATTGCGATGCGGTACAATATAAGTCCCGGTTCACACACTTCAACTTTTGTTGATCAACTCATAATTCAGCTGTAAGAAAGACGGAGAAGGAAAACTATCTCTTATTTTTACAGCAGAATTACGGATTGATCAACAAAAGATGAAGTGTGTGAACCGGGACTTAAACTATTTTTACACTGATTTTGAACGGCTTTTCCACGGTCAAAGTTTACTTTTAAAAGTTTAATTCAGATGGGAGAAAGACAGAATCAGAATATATTCGCCTCCCTGTCTTTCTCCCAGCTGAATTAAAACCTTGCAAAGTAAACTTTGACTGTGGAAAAGCAGTCTTGCTCAAATTTTACTTTGACAGTCAAAATTTACTTTGCAAAGTTTTCATTCAGCTGGAAGTAAGACAGTGAGGCGAATATTTTCTTTTTCTGTTTTTCTCCCAGCTGAATTGAACTTTGCACAGTGAACTTTGACCGTTGCAGTCGTCTGCAAAATTTTAATTCAGTTATTCAGACTATGGATCATGTTCGACACTCAAACCGTCGTTCAAGAAGAAAACTAGACTCAGAAACATGGAAAATACGAAAATTGGATGCGAGTTATTTTAATTTTATCTTATTATCTAAGAACTTTTTGTATTATTTTGTCTTCACATCTCACATAATCTTGCATTTCATAAAAGAAATATATGTATGTATATGTTTATTGCTTAAAAAAATTAGTTTTGCAGTTTGTGGTACAAAAATATCTCTTGACTGATACTTTTTGGTACTCACTATCAACCAATATGGCCGCTGACCGTCACTCAACCGCATATGTATGGCCTTTTTTATTTAGTTCGCGGGAAAAACAAATGTCAAGGAAATGACAACCGAATTTGACAGTTTATTTCCAACATAATTGCTTAAATATAAGTTTGAACAACTATTTCCCAATACATGTGCAAATAAATGTTTGTGCGGTCCACACGTGAACAACATATTGTGTTGGAAATAGAATATGACAGTTGAAATCATAATTATTTTCAGGTTTATTGCACATGATGACCCCCTGTTAAGAAAAATATATGGGATATTTTGGTACTAAAAATAGAGAATTGGGAATAATTGTACACCCTGCCAAAACAAGCTTATAACATGTCTGTTTTGCTGACGCAATTATTATTTTGGACTTTTGCAAATACAAAGTAACGTGAAATGTCGAAAGAAAGTTAAATACTTTCGTATTTACAAACATAAACGAATAAATGATTATTTCACGCAGAATTTCAGTATAGCCGGAAAATATTTTTTTTGCAACACCTAACAAATTTATTTTTAGTTAAATACGAATTGAGGAATATTAGAATGAGTAATAACAATAGTGCACGTATTAATTATCATAAAGTTGAAAGTGGTGACAACGATGATGAAATGGAAAAGCTTCTCGATGCATCCAATGCATCGCAACAAATGGTAGGGAACAACGTGATGACAACAATTAATATTGAAAACGATATGGCACCAGGAACCAGTCAACAACATCTACAAATGCAACAGCAGTTACAACAAATGCTTAGGGAAGGCAGTGCGACAAGAATTAACATGGAAACTAATGACAATACACAAATTATAAATGGTGAGGGGAATCAAAATATTGAGAATAGACAAAGAATGCCAAATTTGTTTGCTATGTTGCGCGAAGCTCGTCATCAATTTAATCGTTCACAATCTCTTACTTGGAGAGAAAATTTGTATGAAGTTTTGTCTTCTCCGGCAGCTCCACGTGCGCATACAAATGTTTTACGAGCTATTTTTACGCCATCATCTAATGTTCGCTATGAATCTGTGCGTTCAAATGTTTTCTATCCTGATGATCAATTTAATTTCATGCTCAATATACAAAACATGGCTCAAGCTGAAGGAGAATCACAATCTTCTTTGAGAAATCAACATAATAATGGTACAGATGCTCAATCCTCTTCTACTTTAAGATTATCAAGGCAAAGTTCACGTTTAACAGATGACAGGAGCTTAAATGAAAATTCAACATCTGAACCACAAACACCTGCCGCAGATATATCTATTGAAAGTGCCGGTTCCGTTAACGGTAACAGCAGAAGACAGAGCGATACTGGTAACTCTACCACAAATGGGGGACGCCAGGCACAGAGGCAGACCTCTGTTGCTAGTAGTACCGCTGCGCCCACTGTCGATATGATCGACGATGCCGATACAAATGCTGTGGGTGAAATAATTGTCAAACTTGTGACACATTTTATTCGTTATCTACCTTTTGTATTTATTGTTTTCGTAAAGTTTATTCACGATCATCTATTAGGCATACTAGATATTTTGGTACTACAAGGTGTAGTTTATATATTGAACAATTCTATAAAAGAACAAGTCGCAAAACTCAATCAAAAAAAGTTCGCCGTTCTTGTACGTGACTTAATTTTAGCCGTATGTATTGTTATATATCGTTTTACTTTGTCCACTTCCACCCCCGATACTTTTGGTCTTTTCATAAATCCTCCAGGACCAACCGTAGAATTAGATTTGTTCTCAAGTAAAGAAGTAAATTTGTACGTACCAATAAATCCATCCGCGAATGAAGTGCCTTTTTCTGACGCAGCAAACTCTTTGAATAGTACAATTTCTGTTGCACAAACTTTATCATTAGGAACTTTATTGTATTACGTAGCTGTAAATGACTTAATGTTGAAAATGATTACACAGTCCGTAAAGATAGTAATAACTATGTTTCCAACTAAAGTCATTCGCCATAAGTCTCGGGTAAGTTGTGAGATTACAATTATTAAAAAAAACTTATTTTTATAAAACTTTTAGGGTCGTTTATATGTTCTGACTGAAAATATTTCTCAGTTTTACCGATCAGTAGTTCCAATAAGACAATGGCTAAGATTTTTATTTGAATCGTATACAGGATATGAAGTGGTAAGATATAAATGATTTCATTTCATATTTAAAGTCTTAAGGACTAATCCGCATTTCTTTAAAGATCTCTGGTATATTGTTTTCTTCATTTTATATGGGTGCCAAATTGTTTGAGTTCTTTGCACGTGGTACACCATTAAAGAAAGCATTTGTTAACTTTATGCGTAATATGGTAAGCAATTTATGACATTTCATGCATACACTACGAAAATTCAATAACCCAAGGAACTGGTTTAACAGAATGGAAATGCAGCGCTAAGCATTGACAAATTTTTAATGTTTTGCATTTCGAATTTTTTCAATATAAAATTTATCAATGCTAAGCGCTGTTTTACAAAATAAGGCTCTAAAGTTTTCAACTTATACCTTTGTGCAAAGATAAAGAAATTTTCTCCTCAGATATTTGTATTATTTTTACAAAGGACGATCAAAAAACGCGTTTTTATGGTGCAAATTTTGTAGTGTATGTGCGTTTTATATCTCTCAATGAAAAAAAATGTAAATATATTTTGGAACTTTAACAAAACACATAGGACTATGATCGAAAGCCAACCAAACACGAATTAGAAGCTGCGGGCACTATTTGCCCCATTTGCCAGGATTCATATTCATCTCCCGTAATACTAGAATGTGGCCACATCTTTTGCGACGAGTGCGTTAACACTTGGCTTAAACGCGAACAAACTTGTCCAATGTGCCGAGCAAAAGTACGTGAAGATCCTGCATGGCAAGATGGTGCTACAACATATTTCTATCAATTATGCTAAGCTGTAAGAAAATACTGTTAAATTGTTTTTGTTGTGTCTATAATTTTAATTATTATTTACCGGTTTTAAAAAAAAGAGAACGTTATCAATTCTTTTGTATATCGTTTTACGTTTGTTTCCCCAAAACTCCCCCATTAATGAACTTAATTGGAAAATTGTTTCCTTTATTTGTTAGGACTTAGTCTCTCTGTCTTAAAGCAAAAAGTATTTTCACCGCAATGTAAAGATAATTTTGGTATTGTATTTATTATATCAGACCCTTTATTATTGAAAAATCAAGACGCATTCCCCTTACCTGTAATGTATGTACATATGCTTACATATATAAAGGCTTAGTAAATTATTTCTTGTTTAACAATACCGTATTGACTTGAAATTTAATTATTTTTAATAGAAAGCAAACAATGCACAATATTGCATATGCATATTACGGTAACATGCAGTAACGTCCACGGATATTACTTCCACTTTAGCAAAAAAGCATTTTAATTTTTTCTTTGTTTGAAAATCAGTTTTTAGAGTAAAGATTTTCTCCAGAAAAGTAGAAATAATGCACACGGACGTTATTTCTTATTTTTGATGGACATTATTTCCATTTTTAAAAGGAAACAGTACCCATGAACATTCGATTGTCGATTGTTCAACAAGTGCGATAAAAATATAATTGTTAGAGCTATTGAAAAACAGAACATGTGTCTTAACTAGTTAATGGTATGCAAAGTCAACAATCGATTTTTGATCAACCATTTTGTGCTATAATAATTATTTATTCGATTAATCGTGCTTAAAAGTTCATTATATTGAAGTTTATATTCTTTTTCAAACATTTATTATATTAAATCTTTGCCACAATGTTTAAGTTTTTATTTTATATTGATAAAACTATTTGTTTAAAAGATGTCGTTTGATTTTCAAGCGAAAAAAACGATTAAATGTTATTAACTTTAGTTCCGCCCCAACGATGGCACGAACAATCAATCCATCTAAAAAAATTTGGTACCGAAAATCAACTAAAATCGAAACAGATTTACCACTCACTAGTATGAAAATATTTGTTGCTTTCAATTGCAATGATCGATTTTACTAAGACTTTATATTGTATGATATGGTAAAATTTATGTAACCCTTAATATGAATATTTTAAGCATAAGTTCCTTAAAGACGTTTTATTAAATTATATATTAAAATTATGTATATTAATTTCATTTTATTACTTAATCACCATTGGACGCATTGTGTTCGTCAACTGGAACACAATTAAATTTAAATTAAGTCTGCATTCTTTAGCAAAAAAAATTTATTCGAAATGAAATTAACATACAAGTTCGAATGGTTTTCTTTCCGAATCAAATTACAGAGTAAGCCATCTGGTTATAGAAACATTACCGTACTTTTATTTCCTTGATGACATTTTCACTGATACATATAAATAAAATCATTTATATTGCAAAAATTGCAAAATCGGAAACAAGCCTTTACGTTTTATATGCGAAAACATTTTATTTTTTTTTTTTTCAAATTTCAAAACTATCGTTCTAAAAATAAGTGTGATGAATTCCGATCGATTTTAAAAATAATGAAAGCCAATCTCATATATTGACTTTTAAACCCCACCTACGGCTATATGATTGCTGATTATCTTTTTAGGCATGACGTTGCAGCAAACATAACATTTTTCCGATGGTATTCAATACCATTTTGTAAGTACTCGATCCGCAAAAAGATTTTTTAAATACTTACAAGGTGCATTTTTCAGCAAAATAAAAAACAAAGTACAGTAATTTTGACAGAGCTGCACCAAAAAAATCGTGCAGAGTTGTCAAAAATGCTCTTATTTTAAATGTGTGTAAACTGTGTCAAAACTACTGTACATCAAAAACGTAAAAATTTAAAGTACAGAAAATTACTGAACCACAAATTTCAGTTTTTATTAAAACAAGGCGTATTAAACATGTGAAATTAGTACAATACAACAGCGAATTTTTTAAGCTATTGCAAAGCTTTTATCGCGGGCTTTGAGCGCGGCGACCCAATCAAGAAAATCCGTAACGAAAATAAAACCTAACACTAAGTTTGATTCTTAAGTCTTTTGTTTTTTTTAAGTATTTGAATCGCCTAGCGTGTGTTAACCCCTAAAGTATGCTATTGATTTTATTAACAAAGTATTGCCAGAACAGATTTTTATACGTAGGAAAACACAAAATGGCGTACTTGCGAGCCATCGTGGTTGACATAAAATTATATACACAAAAAAACAGATAATTCGTAGGTTTTTAAGCGGTATTTTCCGCTTAAAATGTGCAGCTTAAATTATCAAAGAAAAAAAATTCTGCATAAATAAAAAATAAATAATTATAATTGCATAAATTGATAAAAAGCTATGCAATAGCTTTGCCGCGGCAGTCCCCGAGTGTCACACGTCTTTTTTTTTTGTAGCGGTTCTGTCAAAAACTTTTATAGAAAACAAATACAGAAAAATATAAAGGCCCCCTTTTTGACATTCAATGTAGAAAGCAATCAGTTGCCGTAATGCTACCACCTGGTTAATACGCCTTGCAACAGTTAGTACACGTTTTCTGAATTTGATTTTTATTGTTTAATGAGTAATCTTTATTATTAATAGGCAAACACGTTTATTTAGATCCTTTTTACGGCCGTAATACTAAACCGGTTTTTTTTTAGTTTTTACATACATAGATGTGCACAACTTAATTTTATTTAAATCGGTTCGATATTTAGAGCTTTAAGCGATTAAAGTTGCTACTAACGCATGCACACTTATTATTACACACACCTGAAGAAAAATAAACAAAGTGTGCATGTGTTTTGTCAAATTTGCTTTTGCATAGAAATGAGTTTTAAGTTGTTTATTTAGAATGTTTTATGCATTTTATCGTATATATTTATGTATAGGTAAATTAATTTCTAGAATGCGGTCGATTGAGTCGGCCGCTGCATACACTAGTGTACCTTAAATTTTGTAAATGTTTGTACTATTGATGTAACCATTATAATTTTTACGAATGTTCAGTGCATCTCTCTAATCTGTTCTTCGGCTGTATAAACACATATACTTTTAAAACTACTGTTTTACTATAGCAAAGCGATAAATATGCGGGAATATGTCTATTTTTTCGAACGTTGATAATTACGAATACGAATATTTGTTACATCACACGGACGTATGTACATTAAACAAATCCACTGAATTATTACCGTTTACCCAGTGTATTTTCTTGGAAATATTCGCCATCTCCCTTTGTAGCTTCTTTGTTTATATCTCTATGGCGCTCTTTGCTGACAATTTCCTCTAGAATTTCACCATCGCCTTTAATTAATCGAGAACGACCGGTAACTGGGTCAATTTCTCTGCGTATGCGATTTTGCCGCTGCTGATATTCTTCGGGAGTCTCTGGGGCATGAGATTTATTGTGCATTAGTTCCAGTGGTATAGAAAAATCCTCATTTGACATTCCATCGTTTACTTTGTTCTTTATTTTCTTTCCTGTGTGGTCTTTCTTCTTTTCCTTTAAGCGTTTCTTGGACTTTTTCTTTTTCTCTTTGCGATTGATTTTCTTGTGTTTGCTCTCATGTTTTTTCGATTTTCCCATTGCAGATTTGAAAAAGAAAAATAAATATTTATAATATGCTATGAAGTTTATTCTACTCTAATTGTACTCTTTTGTTTTAAGTAGATATCATGGCACAAAAATAATAAGACTGCATTTCCACGGCCAAAGTTTACTTTTAGTAGTTTGTGGTTTACTTTTACGTTTAATTTTCTTTTAAACGAGCGAGGAGCATGGTTGGTAGAAACGTACAAGGTTTATGTCAAAATCTATTGTTTGTGTCTCGCACACATTCATTATCTCTCTGAAATTTATTGACACGCATATTGTTGGTAGAAACATAAGTTTATGTCAAAACCTGTTGTGTAAAGCAGTCTTGCATAGATCGAAATGCTTCTAACTATCGGAGCCTTTAGGTTCAGCTTCACTATTATGGAAACATGAAAAGGCTTCGCGGAATTCAGCACCACAAGGTCCGGTAGCCATACCACCTAAACAGGGAATACCCCAATTAATTTCGCCATCTTTTGTTATTAGACCCTGAGCCGGTTCTGGGGTGGCAGATCTATAATAGGAGGTATTGCATGGTCTTCTTTTGTGGAAAATATTACAGTATCTTTTCCAAATGTTTGTTTTAAGGTGTAAGACATTTCGTGAGGTGTAGATGGGTTTCAGAAGTTTTGAGAATTTGAAAATGACACGGTTTTATTGACAGTAAATTGAAACATTCAATGGAACGAGAATTTCAAAAGCAAATTCGTTCAATCTCTTAAAGTATTCGTAAAAAAGTGTGTGTATTGAAATTTGATAGAGAAAACTTGATCGAGTAACCCCTGTGTTAATTTTACTTGATTTCAAGACCGTGGTAACAGTATTATACCAAATATGTCAAGTCACACCATCAAATTATTTTTCAATTCTCATTCTCAAGACTGCTTTGCGAAATTCACAAAATTTGAATACTGCGACGAAGGTTGCACGCAAATTTTTTAGCAAGGTGCCATCAATTTTATAATGTGGGTGAAAAAACTACAATCAGCTGTTTTCTTGACTGTATTTTGAAAAATTCTATGGAATGAAAATTTGTAAGCAAATTGTCAAATTTTAAAAGTGAGTGGGTTGGTAAAAAAGCGAGAGAATAAAATTTGAAAAAAAATTTGATCGTGTGACTACTAAGTTAGCAACTCTACTCGCCCATATTAATACAACTTGCATTTCGACGTATCCATCTCTGGCTGCAGCTATCGGCCATATGTATTTTAAATTTTTTATCAAGGACAAAAAAGGAACGATAAATTTGTTAATGTAGTTTTCTCTTTCAAATCGAAGTAATGTAAATTTAAGTAGTATTTTTTTAGTAAAAAGTGTTTATTTTAATTTAAATCTAAATAGAAAAGGAATACAATTTTTTATCATTTTATTTAAAATATATCCAGTAATTATATACTTTGCTGAAAGTAAGTGAAAATTTTGTTTTAAATATATATTAACCCAAAAGTAGTCTAAAAAATACTACTGAGGGCTATGTTTGTTGCAGCCATGTTAGTTTTATAAGTTCGCTTCCAGCGCAAGGTAAAAAAGTTTAAGTGACGCGCTTTTTAGCAATATAAAGTTGGAAAAATTTTAGCAAAACTGTTAATTTTTAATAAATTTTAGTTCTCAATGTGAAATATAAATTAGAAAATTTATTGAAGCCACGTCATTGTGGATGCATTTTACACGGGAAAAACGGCAGCTTAAAAATTATTTTTTAATGTTTTTTCCCTAACCATTGTTCCTCACATACGCACATCTAAGACGTGTCGTAAGTTTTTATTGTTTTTGTAGAACACAAACATTGGCGGCGTTAATGGCTGATGAAAGTATTGGTGGTTGATGTTCTTAATTGGGAAGAGTTTGAAAAAAGAATTATAAATTAAATTAAAAAAGTAATCAAATCATAAAGCAATATGTGAAATAAAATCGAAAAATTTTGTACTTAAAAGTGCTTTGTGTAAACCAACAGGGTTGCCAAATTTTAGTTGAAAGGACAAAAATTGGTGTCAATAGAAAAAGCGAAATCATGGTATTTATACCTGGGTAGTAACTGTAATTCGATTCGGAAAGGAAACTGTTCGGAATTATATGTTGTATGCATTGCAATTCGAAGACATTTTCTTTCAATTCGAATTGCAGAGTAACCGCCCTGATGTGTATATATTTGAAAAGCTGAAATTGTAATACTCTTACCATGAAATGCCAATGTTAGTGAGTTTATGCTGGCGAAGAAGGCATGGAACAACGCGGGTTTAATATGGAATGGGAAGGAAGATATAGAAGACAAACGAAAATATATTGCTCAACCTCGATATGCTATTCCTAGACATAACGTTAAGATCGCACGTACTCATGTATTAACATAAAGTCAACATCATTGTATGTTTCGTGAAACCGGGGGTTTCCCTGCATCCCCATGAGGCATTCCATATTTACATACGCAGTTTGGTTGCATGCCATTTCATTTTAATTAAAAAGAAATAAAAAATACAATAAAGAAACAGTGTAAATATGGAAATACATAAAGGGGTATTATGTTGTGAATGTACCTAGTACATTTTTGTATAAGAGTTGAATCATTTGTATATATTTTGATATTTAACATGATACATATTTATCACGTCCCGTAATTTGGACCCAGATCTAGATCACACTCGGTTTTTCTGATATACTTTTGTGCAATGTTCTTGTGCTATCCCTTAGTTTCGGTGTTCAGGTCTTGTTTTTTTATGAAGAGAATGAACTGTGGCAAATGTTACCTTCATTGGAAAACGGGACAGATGGTGAAATTAGACTCTCAGATGCTCAAGCCATTTATAATATTTCAGAGGTTCTAGCATATCGATGAGACTCGATAGTTGATTTTTTGTACAATCGGTGAATATTTGAAAATTATCCGTATTTTTAGAAGCTATTGATAGTTTCACACCTCTATTTCAAAGTTCTCTAAAATAACTTTGCGGCCAATATGTCGTATTTATAATTTCTTACCCTTTAAATACATGAAAGTTACTCCAAAAATTTAGTTGCTTTAGTATATACAATTAAACATCTATTCTCCGACTCGGACGGTGCCGGTCTTTTTTTTATTAATTTTTTGTCAATAGAACATGCACATTTTAATTACATTATTGCATACTTACATGCATATATCCATACATATAAAAGTAACTAATATTTGTATAAAATAAATTCATTCAAAAAATAAATGGCGTTCATTAATCGATTTTAAAAGCAGAATTAAGAACAAGTTGTCGGAAAACCCACAAAATGTTATTACTTAGTTAATCTATTCGAGATATTTTTCCCAAATTAATTTCAAAAAGTTTTGTTTCTTGAGCATTTAGATGGTATATATACATGCATTTCATTGCCGAGTATGCGAAATCATCAGTGAACCTGATTGATTTTTGAAAAGTTTCAAACCTTTTACCTTATACAAAACAAAAACGAGAAGTTCAAAAATTACAAAAGTATAAGCATGTTATAATTTACGTTTTGCCTTAAAAGAAAATAAAATTCATATCGAATATAATTTGCCTGTTGTTTTTTTTTTAATATACTTTTGTAATTTTCAAATTTTAATTTGTTTTATTTTTGTTTTTAAGTTCTATAAGATAAGCGACTAGCCGAGGCGTATTTATATACGCCTTGGGACAAGACGAATTTATTTGACTTGATTAACACCACATCAAGGCAAATTCATAACAAGTAGGCTCGATTCAATTCGCTTTGAAAAATGCCTGCTTTCTTTTTCAGAAGGAGCAAAAAATAATCACCTGAGCTGTCAATAACTCCTGTTATGAATTTGCCTTGACACCACGTAAAATGAATTCACCTTGCTAAGAGGTTTGAAACTTCAAGAATATGGTCAAGGCGAATTCATAACGTTTTTTGCTTGCATTTTGATCTGATTCGTTTGTTAAAATTTGTTTATATTTGATTTATATATAGTGTTTGACGTTTGCCTTGCAACTGATTTTGACAAAGAAAGCAGCAGGTATTTTTCAAAGCGAATTGAATCGAGCATACTTGTTATGAATTTGCCTTGATGTGGTGTTAATCAAGTCAAATAAATTCGGCTTGTCCCAAGGCGTATATAAATACGGTCGTGGCAATACAATTCGCCTTAGCAAATATCGTTCTTGGATGTCAAAATAAACTGTTCAAGGCGAATTTAAAACCAAAGAGTAGAAAATATTGTGTCAGCTGAGCTGCATAGTTCACCTGGTATGGATACGCCTTGGGCAAGACTGTTGTGTTTGGCTCCCAAGAGCGGCTTGATTGACATTCTAAATACCAATCAAAAGGTATTCTAGAGTATTTCAAAATGACCATGCACATAACTTCGGAACTAAGTTATAGCACAAACAGATTTTGTGTATATCAAAATCAGTTCGAGTAAGTAAACTAAATTTAAGCCAAATTTGAAAATGTATTTATAGTGTGCTTCTGTTTTAAAATGTATACAGTTTTAGAAAATTGACAACACTATATGCTTGGATGCAAATGCAACCCTACATGGCCGGTTTTTCCTTTTGCTTTGTTCGATTTCATTGTTGCCGCAAGCTATCCGTTCAATTACATGAGTAAGAAGAGTATAACTGTATCTCACCGGTATTTCTACTTTTTGCAACTCTTTCTATCAATCATCATCGTCTTTTTAATTCTTGTCAAACGAAGAGTCTTTTATAGTTGAATTTGTTCTAGTGTGTTGAACTTTTTAGTATTTTTAATCATGTGCAAACATTTTTGGTGCATATAACAGTTGAATAAAACAAATATTTAATATTAAAAGGAGTAATTATATTATGTGCGTAAGTTATCATATCATTTTTGCTTTGAGATAATGTACATATATATTTCTTGCTCGTATGAAGCGCGTTAACATTTGTATGTATTATTGTGCTTGTGTCATGTACATAGGTATATTCTGCAAAGCGCCAATTAAAATAAAAAATGAAGGGATTTTGTTTAGGTTCATGAAATTTGTGTTAAGTTTATTATTATTTTTAATATTTGAACTTCAAGGCATTTCTTATAAATTCATATTTTTTTTGCTAATGTTGTGTGTAAAGAGTAAATTCTGTTATAGTTTTAAGCCTTTTGCTTAAATAAGAATCAAGTTCATGACCTTAATTTTTTTTGGGAGGGTTGGTTATAGACAGACTAGAGTATAATTTCAATTCATAGGATTTTCGTTTTTTAATACATATATCTCATTAATTCATTTACTTTCAAAATGGGCCTTATTTAAAATATTTTATTTAAATAATTTTGAGTTGTAAGAAATATTTTTAGTATGTATGTATATATATTATTCGAGATATTCTCCCAATTAATTTTAAAAATAATACTAATATATCTAAACATTATAGATATAAGTTTTTTTTTGTGATACTATTTTTAATTATTTACTTTGTAATGTTTATTGTTGAAGTCTCAAATAAACTTAACATAATTTCAGTAAGACTTTTTAGAAATGTTATTAGAAATTTTAATTTTTGTTGTGTAATGTACAACATCTGCAATTAGTCAGGGACGGGAAAAATTGATGTATAAAATATCCGAAATTTCTGTTGCGTTCCTACAAAAAAGGTGCTTAAATCTAGTTTAGTAAAGAAGCTCCGATCAAAACTAAAAAGTAGTCAATTAAGGTGTTTGAAAATTGAATAAAAAAAACAAAATCAAGTTTAATCAAAAATTGGTGGTAATCCTTATTTTGCAAGCTTTTTTCTAACATTGGGTCTACTCGTAGCAATTTCATTGCTGAGAACAAGCAAAAACGGCAGAATTTTGAGAGTTCGATTGCTACAACACAATAAGGTATGAGCTTTGGACAGCTCAAGAGCTTTGCGAAGAAGTTTACAGCTTACGATCCCAAAGTTTTGTTGTAAATGCTCTTAAACCCCAAAAAAAACAGCAACAATGCAATGCTAGCGAAGCGAGATCCTCTTATGTCTTCTAAGGTCATTGCGACGTACATACATACATACATATGTGTGAGGCTAATCTTCAGGGTGGAATAGCTCGTAAAGTTCCGTCGACATACATAGATCTTTGAGTCGGCGGCAGGGAATTAAAAGATTGCATAAAATCCTCTTAAGTGAGAAAACTAAAAAAATTGCTTGAATATAATACTGAACTAGGGATGTTGTTTTTGGTTTGGAGTCTTTTTTGAAACTATAACCAAATAAGTTTATAAAAATATTCATCAAGAAGCTGAGGACGGAATGCCACTACGGTGGTGTTTCCAAAAAGATAATGACCCCAACCATTCCATTTTGGTAAGTGGTTGATTTCGAGGAAATAAAGTTAGTGTTATGGAGTGGCCAAGTCAAACCGCCGTTCTCAACCCCTATATAAAATTTTTGGTGGGGATATTTAACAGTGTGGCGGAGAAAACAACATTTTCAGAACAAGACGGATTTGTGCCAATAAATGCAGGAAATATGATGTGACACCCTGTTGAATGCTGCCATAGAATTATTTCTATTCAATGCCGAATAGAATAAAGTTATTAAAAATAATGGTGGACGTAGAGAGGGTACTGAAGCATTAATACTTTTTTTAAATCTTCAATCAAAAATTGTTCTGTTGTATACATATATGCATTGATTTTTCGATGTACTTTTTTATTGTCCAAGTGAATCTCGCATTTTTCTTTGAAATTTGTTTTTTATTTTGATTGTTACATTTTTAGTTATATCTATTTATTTTTACGTCTCCAGCAATGAGAATTAACCAGTAATTCTTTTTTATTTGTTTCCAAAAGTGTGTTTTTGAAATGTATATAGAGTGTACCTATATTATTGGTCACATGTGTACCTATTTACATACCGTCATATGATTAAAAAAAGCGCTTGTCAATAAAAATAAAAAATCGACTTCTTGATTGATTACGATGTACCATATCAAAATACATGTCCCTGGAAAATTTTACATACTAAAATTGTACTAATTCCTAATAAGAAATAAGTTTAAAAAATTTTGAAAATGTTGGTTAACTTTTCATATGCGTTTTTTGCTTGTACTTTAAAATTTTTTCAATTTAGGGCTTTTATGAATTCATATGACGATATGTACATAGTGGCAAAGTAGTGCTCTAAAAGCTTCCACTTTGGTACATAAATTCATCCATATTATTATTCATTAATAATATAAACTTTTGTTTAATCTATTATTTTCAATTTCATTATTATATCGAACGAAATTTCCCCCTGACTTTTGGAATATGGCTTGGAATTTTCTTTATATATATCTATTCTAAATATTTACATAGTTAGAATAATAAGTTCGTGTATACATATTTATCTTGTTTTCGGGTTCTACCTGCATTTCATTTGAATATAATATCGCAACATTATCATTATATGTACTTCTATTTTGATAACACCGAGGTAAAAAGAAATTTTGTTCTGTTATTGCATTAATTTGGTGTTTCGATCCTTAATTAGGTACATACATATCTATATTTCATATACATATTATGGGAAGTATTCTTTTCAAAAATGTTTCTTAATTCATTTGTTGAAGTAGGTACTTAATACACACAAAATTAAATTAATTGAGTAATCCGAACAAATAGTTGTACAGCTTGGAATAAGAACATAAAGAGAAGCTTAACAGGAAAAACTCTTTCCGATTAATTGTCAAATGTTTGAGTAAATATGCCAGTCTCAGATTCAAGTGGGCTACGAACATAGCGATATCTTCAATGTTTTTTCTTTCAAGATAATATCACTAATTCCGCAGGTATTTGTCGACACCACTTGAACACATTACCCAAAAATTATCACTTGCTACATTTGATACTTTTACAGAATAAGCCGGAATGAATTTGTCCAGCTATTCAGCCCTATAGTCAATAATGTTATAGACCTTATCGAAAGGTTCGATAAGATATCACATTGCTTATGTGTTTCTTTTATTTGTTTATTAATTTGTAATAAAGAAAGCCTTTAAGGATAAACGTGTATTACGTTAGGTAAGGAAGCATATTGTCATAAAGACTCTTCCGCTAGGAGACAGTGGGTCCATTGTGATTCCCTTCTAGGCGACATAAACATCCCAATTATAAACAGAAATTCCTCATGAAGTTTTTCCCTTTTTTCTTTCCTCCTGTTATAAATAAAAATTCCTTCATTTTACTTTTTAAAAAATTAAAAGCTAAAAAGTAGTTTTTCTTACCAAAGCTGAGTACTGCAATCAAGCAAGCTCCTTGCCGTCAGTCCCACTACGAAATTCCCAATGGGTAGCAGAGGGAAATCCTCTCTCACTATCCCTTTCCCAAAAAGGTATTGGTCGTATCACCTGATTTTGAAAGCCACTTGTAAATGCTTAAAGTTGTAGGAACAAAATTGACAGCAGCTGGATTAACGATTAATATGGAAAATTCCAAATATTGCTATAAAGAGCTACATTATTGTATAAAAGAAAATTTCAATATTTTCTTCACTAAGATCGAAGCTTCAAAAATAACTTATTTTTGCTCTCCTGAAAAAGTTGATTTATACCAAGGATACATATGCGAGTATGTATGTATGTATTCTTATATGAAGGATGAAAGATTTTACAATAGATACAATTGCACATTTTTTGAGAACCGGCAGCGAGGAAATTGTAGACATAATAATTTATTTTCCTTGATTTTTAAAGAATTGTTTTAAAATTAAAAACGAATAACATAAAATATCAGAAATGAAGCAAAGAAAAAGAGTAAAATTTATCTCTTTAAAATGTATTAGCGATTGCATTTTTAACTTGTTGCTGAATCGGTGTTTTCACACGAAAAACATAGATGCACCTCACATTATTGGCATCAAACTTTAGTTATAAAATCTCGTAAATGACTACAGTTGTACAAGCGACATAAAGCGCTGACATTTTACAACGAATGCATTACCTGATTTTGACTAGTAATGGATAACTTCACACAAATATTCATGAAACACTTTCTTTGTATTCGTTTGTATCCCGGCGATCCAACCATACAAGTAAATTCACTTAAAATACTTTCAACACCTTTTAAACCTCAATAAAGCACCAAAGTGTACCTACACAAAGATCCTTCCGGGCCTGCGTGTGATCACTTGTGTCTGGTATAGAGTTGTAATGTTACCGTCATCAAATAAACAAGATTAATTAATATTTTTAAGAAATAATATAATGTGTTTGTGTACCACACGCCCACATCTTAATATGTAAAAGTCTAAAAATACCATGCCAGAACCTGGATACGACGACCACGGAAATGTTTTTTTTTCCAGTTACGATTTCGGCGTATTTAACACAAAACAATATGAAATGTGCCAGGAAGTCGATCGTCTGGAAATGATGCGACTAGCGATTTTGAGAATCAATTCTGGGGGGTTACTCTCTATTGCGATGCGAAAGAAAATTGATACAAAATAAAACTAATTTTACACTGAAATCGCTTTCGCATCGCAATAGAGAGTAAACCCCCTGACATAATTCAAATCATTTAATTAAAGATGAAATACAAGCATAAAAGTATTTCGAAAAGAAATTTATGAAAAATTATTACTATGTATTTATCAAAATGTATTAAAACCCGATTTTGAAATATCCCCAAAACGAAAGTAATGAGGTACATCACAACGTATTTCGTTTTTAAAATGGATAAACATTACATACCTGTGTTTTTCGAATGTATGATTTCGCTTCTTTTCGAGGTTTTCTTGTAGTATTAAATATTCAGCTGATAAAAAAAATTATATTCAGGAGCCGATCTGTGCAAATTATATTGCAATGTATGAAGGCCTCTTCAGCCGACCGTAAATGTAGTCGTGTCAGCTGATCGTATCTGTTACATGAAAAGGCAATAAAAATGCTTACCTGACCGAAATGTCACTTGGCCGTAACGTACCAACCTATAGAAAATAGAATTTCATTACGTGAAAAATGTAGACAGTGATGGAATGCATGTATGTTGATTATGAATGAGGCACAAAAAGCCCTTTTTGGAATTTTTTTTCTTTTAATATTTGACCATTTTAGTTGTTAAATTTGTATACATTAATGGTATATTGAATAAATTTAATTTTCTTAATCAATTAATTTTTCTTTATAAAATTTAGCCAATCGTATGTACATAGTACATACTTTTTTGTAGAACTTAAGTGGCAATATTGAACAAATATGCACGTATATACATACAAACAAGGGTACAAAAAATTATTTGCAGATATGTGCCGTATTCATAAAAAATATTTTGTATATGAAATGCATATTAAGACGTATTTTTCATACAAATTTTCTTTAAAACACATTTTTATGGATACGGCCGTAATAATACCAACAACGATAATAATAAAAATAAATCTAAAATTTATTCTAATACATATATACAATTAGAAATACTGTGGACATATTGAACTTCCATCACAGTTACAATTTTTCATTTATATAAAAATAGTCAAAGACAAATTTTTAGATCCCTTTTTCTCCTCTGTTTGCCAACCGATTTTGTTCATTCTTTTACCAAATGGTAACCATTATTGAGCTTTAGTGACCCCATTATATATTATTTAAATCGGTGCAGTATTAACGGAATAAAAGGCCCATAAACTTGACATCACTACAAATGCTTAAAATACACACGTACACGCATTCACTTATGTAAGTACATACATATGTATATGAGTAATAAGATTTTTTTTTATAAATATGCGTGTTTGTATGCAAATTTATTTGGTTTATTGTTTTTCCGTGGGGAAGGGAATAAGTAATTAGGTAGTTTTTCTGTTTAAATGAATGCAAATAAAATAGGTATACGTTTAAACTGAAGGTCGAATTTCCACCACTTGGAGTACTCTAGTATGTGTAAATGATTTTTTTTTTATATGTCAAAAACACATACGATTTTAAGTATTGTATAAGTAAACAAACATTTATATTTACGGTACATTTACAATTACGATACATTTACGATTTCTACGGTCGGCAAAAGAGGCCTTAAGTCATAAAGCCAAGCTTAAAAAATTTCATTGAATAAAGTTTAAATTTTTAGTTAGTTTCTAGCGGACCAGGTTAAATCGTTTTTTAGTGAAAAGTATTATCAAGATTTTTTTAATACGATCTTAACAACCTTTATAACGACATAATTAATTAGTTTGGTGCACATGCACGAATTATTAATATAAAATATTTAATATACTAAAATTAAATTGAAAAAAATAGTTTTTTAAGAGAATTATAATTTTAATCTAATAATATTTCTATACTTTTTATTTTCTAGTAAACCTCAAAAAAGTCTCAGAGAGAGCTTAACACAGCTACACATTTAGCGAACGTATTATAAAATAAAACTATACATGAGAATATAAATTAAAATATTTAATTCTGTAAGTAAGTTGCATCAAATTAAATATTAACAGCAACTAGTGACTTCCAAAAAGAAATTGGAGAACTGATATATATTTTTCTTTATTTTACTAAAAAAAGGAATGATATTTTTCCTTAAGAAAAAATCTTATATCTTTAAATAAAAACTAACCATATGCAAACTTACTATATTGAACACCACAAATAATTAACTTAAAATCATCTGTTCTATAGTTTAGGCGAGACATATTAAAGGAAAATTAATGAAGAATAAAGGAGATTCCTTGCAAAGCCAACCAAGAAAAATTTAACCTGCCAAGCAAAAAAAAAAACAGTCAGCCAGATAGAGGTAAAAAATACAACCAAACGTATTTTATTAAGAAAATATTTATAGTATCCAAAGTATTCGAATATTTTTTCTAAAAAATATTTAAAACGAGACATCAGAAAAATTCGTCATACCGAGTTATTTATATATAACATTTATATCGTTCAAAAAGATCTGCTACGGAAACCCCAGGACAAATTCTACTTATGAAACTGCATACATATATATTTTAAAGTGGTTGTGTGAGTCTAAGGGACCTCAGAAAAAGGAAACTGAAACAGTATATCATCAATTTTCAATATATAAACGTATATATTTCATGTATTTAAATAAATGTGTGTGCTTGACAGCAAACAAAGTAAACTATCTAATTACTGCAACAATCAAAACAACTGGCACTGTGTTAGAAACACGAAAAGCAGCAATAATTACACTTAAAAAAAAGGAGCAAGAACTATCCGGACATAAACAGCAGCTGACAAAGAAAGTTGCAGAAAGGCAACTTTGAAGGAGGCAGATTTTTTCGGAAAATTTTTTTATATATAAATTTTTTAAATAAAAACCCGTAAATCCACAATCATAAAACAGCAATAATTAAACATCTTCATTAGCACGTAAAGCTAAAGAAATTTAAGGCTGCTTGCTGCCCATTGAAAATCAAAACAAGAAAGAAAAAGCAGGGCAAAGAAAGAGAGCTCAGGGGAATTGAAACTGTTGTATCCACATCAAACAATTAAAACAAAAAAATTGAAATTACAGAAAAACTATAGACTAACTAATTTGAAATCTATTTCAAAATATAGAATACAATATATTAAGTAGATAGCGTAGCCAAATCCAATTGTAAATTTAACAGAAACCAAGGTTTTACATCAAACAAACAAGATCCATCCATAAACCAATACAAAACTAATATAAATAAATCTGACCACAATGGACGAGTCACAGCCGAAAACGTTGTATGTAGGGAATTTGGATGCCTCCGTATCTGAGGATTTACTAATTGCTCTTTTTAGTCAAATGGGATCAGTGAAAAGTTGTAAAATTATACGTGAACCCGGCAATGATCCATATGCTTTTATCGAATATTCAACTTATCAATCAGCCGCGACCGCCTTAACAGCCATGAATAAACGTTTATTTCTCGATAAAGAAATTAAGGTAAGTAAATCGCAACACGGAATATCCCAGTGATAATAAATAATTAAAAAATTACTACTTTAGGTTAATTGGGCCACTAGTCCTGGCAATCAGCCTAAAACCGATATTAGCTCACATCATCATATCTTTGTTGGCGATCTAAGTCCTGAAATAGAAACTGAAAGCTTGCGCGAAGCATTTGCTCCTTTCGGAGAGATCTCTAACTGCCGCATTGTACGTGATCCGCAAACTATGAAATCAAAAGGTTACGCCTTCGTGTCGTTTGTAAAAAAAGCTGAAGCGGAAAATGCAATACAAGCAATGAACGGCCAATGGATTGGTTCACGTTCGATACGTACCAATTGGTCTACACGCAAGCTTGCCCCACCACGTGAAAGCAGTAAATCAAACGCAAGCAGTGGTGTTGGTGGAATAAAAAGCAACTCAAGGCAAACTTTTGAAGAGGTATATAATCAATCAAGTCCAATGAACACCACGGTCTATTGTGGTGGCTTTCCGCCTAATGTGATTACCGAGGAACTCATGCACAAGCATTTCATGCAATTCGGTCATATACAAGACGTGCGTGTTTTCAAAGATAAAGGCTATGCCTTCATCAAGTTTGTATCGAAAGAATCAGCAGCCCGTGCTATAGAACATACACACAATTCGGAAGTGCTCGGCAATACCGTCAAGTGTTTTTGGGGTAAAGAAAATGGTGGCATAAATTCTTCCATCAACAGTGACAACCAGATGAATAATATGGCAGTTGCTTCCGCAGGTGCCGCTGCTGCTGCGGCGGCTGCAGGAGCTATTATTGGTCCCGGTGGTATGCCAACAACACCACAACAGGCAGCTGCCGCACAAGCGGCAGCAAATGCAGCTGCTGCTGCCTCGATACCAGGACAAATGATGACCCAACAACAACTTGCCGCTGCTGCAGCAGCAGTTCAGTATCCATATGCGACGGCATATCAACAAATGGGGTATTGGTATCCACCTGCTGTAAGTTAACTTAATTCATTTATGTTGCTCATTACTATCGGGAATGTTATGTTAATCGCAAAAGTTCAAATCACATGATTTCAAAAAGCAAATTGCGACTTATTGATGTTTTTTTTATTGTTTTTGCGTTTTTTTTTTGCATTTATAAAATAACATATTCGAATCTCGAATACTATAATTCGTGCAATCTACAGAGCACTAAATTGGCTGGTATTCATTTTTGGAAGTCATGTGATTCGAACTTTTATATTTACACAACAGGCCCGAATTTATAATATATTATCATTAAAATCCTATCTGAAAAGCGCTGTAACTCGTTCAGAAGAAATTAATAAAGACGAGAGAGCGTCTCGAAACGGTTCAAAATTTTATAATGCCATTAAACAAAATCTTAACTGTTTTTGAGGTAGACCTCGTTACTTGCCACGAAAATGTGTTAAGCGATACAAGGAATTTCAGTGCAAAAAACCAATTTCAGCCATATATTTCATATTTTATTCGATTTTAATTTAAAAAATATTTACATACATTTGTGTGCATAAAAACAAAACATGCAATTATTCTAATAAAATTAACAATTAACAAAATTTTTTTGTTGTGGCTTGAGCTAGCCTATTATATGCATCCATATTCTTGAAAAGTTTCAGAACTCTTACCTTATAAGGTAAATTCTGATTTAAGGTCTGCTTATAATTTGGCATAAGCACCAATGAAATGCATGCTAAAATAAAAATTTTCAAGCTTTCTTAAATGGTATTCGTTTTTCATAAGATGAGATGGGTCCAGGTTAAAGAAAAGTACATAGTACATGAATGAAAAACTGTTTATACGATACCGTGTAAAACTGAGGTTCTTCTGTGTTAACTGAGAATGTGTCAAAAATATGAACCGTGTACTATCGAGGCGGTATTCTAGGAAGCATGCCTTGAGCGAGTTCTACCTGTACATTATTATTAAAAAAATTTAAAAATAATCGTTACGTTATTATTTTTGCTCTTTTTTTCTTGTTATTTTTTTGGTTATCATCACTTCTGTTTATAAATCAATGAATTTAGGATACAGGAACAAAGTATCTTTTTTAATATATTTTCTCTGGAGCCAAGTTTGTACAGCTGTACAGCTGAAATTACTTATGTATACCGACATAATTATATGTTATATAATTATTGCAAAATTAGGCAAAAAAAAAAACAAAAAAAAGTCAAAATGTTTGTGCGTCTTAACGAATGTGTGGGTCGTTATTTGCGAAATTAATTAGAGAAAATATAGACATTTTTTGCGGTAGAAAAAAAGCGAAAATGTGTTTAAAATAAAGCATTACGGCATTAAAAACTTAATCAAAATATTTGTAAAAACTAATGAATTAACCGTAAAAGTCGAGGCATGAAGTTTTGAGTGAACAAACGTTAAAAACAATATCAGCCCAATTACAAATATTCGCAAGGAATTTGTTTCATAAGGAAAAGTCTTCTCTAGAAAATATTTCTTAAATTAATTAAAATTCTCTTCTATTTTGCGAGGGATTTTTTAGGGAAAAATCCAAACTTAAATATATTTAGAATAACTACTTTTTAGCTTTTTATATTTTGCTCCCTTTAGCATGGTTGATTAAAACGGACTAAAAAGGAAAATGAGGGAATTTTTATTCATAATAATAGGAGAAAAGGAAAAAGGGGAAAAAAATTTCATGAGGGAATTTTTGTTTATAATTGGGCTGAATATTTTTATCTTCCATTAAAACTCCGCCGCTTATGAAACAATTTGAAAATTGTTTGCTTTATTTGAAAAGCCTTACTTCGAAATTGATCCTGCTGTTTTAATTTTTATATTTCGTATCGAATGTCCATCTGTCTGTTTTGGAGTCGGCTGCTTTTTTACATATAATTATGAATTACATTTTCAATTGTGTCTTTCTTTCTCTTTCCTTTTTAGGGTTACCAAGCAGCGCAAATGCAAACACAATATATGCAACAAGGGTACTATCCATACGCTTATGCAGCAAGTGCGCAGCAAGCTGGAGCCATGAGTAAGTTTTTGTTTTCAATTATTTGATTGTAATATCTTAATGATTGCTAATTTTTTATTACTGTTTCTGTTTGCAGCTGCTGGTTATAGAATGGTTCAGCCGAATGTCGCTTGGGGAGTGCCAGGAACAGTAGTACCAGGTGTTACAGCAGCTGCTACCGCTGCTAACGGTTCTCTGGGGCCTCAAATGATGTATAGCGCTGCAATGCCTCAATATCAAACCCAATGAAGCTACTAAAGTAGAGCATGTTTTGTGAAAATTTTGTTAGATACAAAACAAAATTATTCAAGAGTGTTTTTTTTACTTGTCTTAAGGAGACAAGAACAAATGCGTATTTGGACAAATGAACAAGTGTGATGTTGTATTATTAAGATATAAAAAAAACTTAAATAACAAAACGAAAGTGAGAGAAGGAAACACAATGTTTGTGAACACTCTGAAAAAATTTACAACTTCACAAACATGCTTAAAATTTTCTAAATACTGTCAAAACAGTTCGTCGAAGTGTAAGAATCCAAAATCCAACAGGAAACAATCAATACAAAATTAAAAATGAATGAGGAAAAACAAATATGATATAACAAGAAAACAAAAACAAATCTCTCTCGCTATATTCCTTGATTGTATGCGAATAATACAATATATATTTATATATATTTAACGTACGTAGTTTATATGTTTAAACATCTACTAACAACTGCAGACACCAGGATTATCAATCAGCTCAAATGATCGGTTGGTTTATATCACAGTCATTTCATATATCGCACTTGTTCAACAATAGTGTATTAAATCTAAATTTTTATTTTTCACTTTTTGTGAAAAATCTACATCTAATAATAATTTTTGGTAATAAAAGGGATGATTCCAAAAATGGCTTCCTTCTACCAGAGATTTTTAAGTTAGTTAATACATTAGATATTGTTGAGCAAGTGCGATATCAAATTATGCACATATAATTTAACATAGATATAATAATAGCAATACTACAAAGTATTTTGACAAAAACTCAATTGCCTTTGACGAAAGAAACGTTAAATATAAATTTCTCCCATTCCACCACCCACTCTTATTTATTAATTTTATTTATTATGTGAAATATTAAATAAAACAACGAAACAATTCATTATTTATATCTTACATTTTATTTAAAAATGATCACTTGCAGTTATTATAAGTCAATGTGACATTGATTTTTGCAACAAATTCTCTTTAACTTTTTTATTCTATAGAAACAAAGGACAGTCCACAGCAACAAAAAAACCGTAATTCCTTCCTAATCATACGTCGCTATATATGTTGTAATATTCGCTTACAATCTCAAAACATGAAAAAACAAAAAAACATAGATGTTAGGTCGTTGTTAATTAAATTATATTTAAAATAAAAATAGTAATTATAATAAAAATAATAAAAACTCGTAAAAATAAACTGCAAAGAAATCTTTATTGCAAAATAAGAAAAAAATCAACAAGTGATAGTTAAAACTAAGGAATCTATCACTTTTTCGTCCTTTTTCAAATTTTTTTTTATTATATTGTCGTTACCATCTCCCATTTCTTTGCTTAGCAAACAAATACAAAAATCTGATTTATTATTCATAAATCGTAAAATATTTTTTCTACAAAAAATGTAATTTATGTAATAAAAACAAACAAAACACTAACAAAATTTCGCGTGAGGCAACCAAAACACCAACAAAAAAATTTAATTAAGCAACTACTCAAACAAAAAAATTTAGCGTTTAACAACGTCAAAAATTAATGACTGGGATTTCAATCTCTATAAGGAAATCCAAAAATATATATACATATACATATATATATATATATATATATATATATATATTTAACTTTATTGTTGAAATGATAATTTATTTTATTAAATTACAATATTAGGATGAAGTTAAAAATGCAGCAGATGAACGAAAGTAATAAAACTACTAAATTATTATAAAGAAAATGCGGAAAATATATTTAAGAAACGCCATTTTTAGCGTTAAAGAAAAGTAAATAAAATGAAATAATAACATAAAAAACTGAATGCGTTTTATTTTATGTATAAAATAAATAAAATATAAAAAAAATTTGGTTTTTTATTACCCTTGAAATTGTTTGCTAATGCAATACCAGAGCAGAATACATAAATTTACTTACCAAAGAATCAACAAAACAGAATATTTGCATGAAAAATCCACAGGCTCTACAAAGTTCATACGAGGGAGGTTGTCGCAAGCGATGTAAGTGAAGTAAAATCGGGGAAAAAAAATAAAAAATCAGACAAATAACCAATTCCTGGCCGAAAATGTTCGAGTAAACATAATCCAGAACGTTTTTGGCCAAGTTTTTTTTTGTTTGTTTGATCATCCTTTATGTAATTGAGAGATATTACCCATTTATTTGAACAAGAAAGGCTGTAGTTTATTTCGTTCGATGTTTAAGACATTAAATTCACTCCCGGAATAAAAAATGCATCAATCGAAGTAAGAGAATTTAGAAAAAAAATTGAAGCTAAAGAATTCACACGTCCAAAGCACAACTTAACTTTATTCACATAAAAACACTCAAATTGAATTTTTTTTTAAATGTATGCAACAAAATGGCACCAAAAAGCGTTTTCATTGCACAGTACAATCATGTGTTTTTCATATTTTCAAAGAGAAATCATTTTCTATTGTCAAAGGGTCTTACTTCACCTTTTCTGCATAGTCTGGCTTGTTTCAAATTCTAAATATATGTACATACTTGTAAGCGGTAATTGAAAATATGTAAATGTAAAAAAAACACACCGGTATGTTCTACATTCCAGTGTGGAATTCAACTGGAATCTCTTCAGTTTAAATTTTTTATGTTCTGCATTCTTTCTTTTACATATGAATTTCAATATTCAATACAAATATACTCTACTTTTCCAGAACATCAAAAATGAAAAGTTTACTTTTTATATTTCATTTTCACTACTTTTTTAGAACATGCCTGATATCCTCCATTTTTTAGGCGTCAAAAGAAAATGTACAGTTTACCCAAAGAATAAAAGAAATAGTGCCTAATACTTCAAGGCATTGACTGTGCCAATTTTGGTGCTACTTCTGTTGAGATCTTGCAAAAAGATATCCTTTAGAGAGTCCTTACTGGTAATATTTCGTTTCCTGATCTGTCTATATAAATGCTCCCACAAATGTTCAATGGGATTCCAAAATTTCTCTTAAAATATTCAAGTAGTCGGATTTTTTCATCAAGCTATCAATAAATACCAGATATCCTACGCCGCTTGCCGACATACACACCATCTCCGAATTTCCGCCATGATGCACAGTGGATACTATATTTTTTTTGATCAAACTCCTGATTCTTACATCTCCAAATTTTACATCTTTTTTTGCTTCCAAATATATCAAACTCACGTTCGTCCGTAAAAAGCACGTTATTTCTTTGGTTTTATACTTATTTGCGAATTCTCGCATTTTCTATTGAATAGATTACATGTGATATGTGAAGCATGTCACCGGTCTATGCGCCCGTCCAGAATTCACCAAAATATAGGAAAAAAACACAAACTAAAAAAATATAAATGTCCCCAAAAAACAGGAAACATCTCCCCAAAATTTGTGCTCCTTTTTTTCAATAGAAAATTTTGTGTGCATATTTTATGGAACCCGAAAATTGTACCTCTAAAACATCATTTGAAAAAATGTTCTTTAAATATTTACATAATAACATTACATTTTACCCATCGTGGAATGAAATACTTCACATCTTTTAAAAGAAATCTTAAGCATTTCTCAGAAACAAGTTACAATGGAATAAAGATATAGTAAGCTTAATCAGATGAGCATACCATAGATGCATGAATATCATTTTTTATTTTTAAAGTTTCAAATACGTTGTTTTTCCACAACATAAAAACTACTTGTTTAATGATGAATAAAATATAATAGCATGTATGTAATTTACATATATGCAAATTTTTTACGCTACATATACAGTTCATAATTTCCCTCTATTATTTTATTGATTTTAAATTTGTTTAAACTAAACAAAATATTTATTTAAAACATAAATATGATACGAGTAAGTACATTAAAATGTAGCTTTGTATGTAGAACTACTACATATTGTGATTTAAATAATGGTAAATGAAAACAAATTTAGTTAATATTTTATTTAAAAAACTTGTTATATTTCACGTATTATTTACTATTTTGTAAATAATAATATGATTTCTTGATTTTCTACTAAAGCGATTTACAATGATAGATTATGAATTTTGATTAGAGTTTCGTTTATTTTTTTATATGTAATTAATAAGCAGAAATAAAAATACTAGTTATTGTATCCAATATCATGTACTATATAATTATTGGAAGTTTAATTAATTATTTTAACAATTAAAACTAAATTTATAAATACATACGTAGTATCTGTAGATAGATAATAAATTGTAAAAAGAATTATGTGCATATGTATTGGAATGTTTTTGATTGTAAATTGTAGAGCCCGACCGAAACCGGTTTCACACGTTTTTTTTCTAAAATTTGCAGTTTGCATTTCAGGAAATTAGTTACTAATAAATTATATAAAATGATTGAAAATAATTTGCAAAAAAAAATTAATATTAATTGATTTTTTTCTAAGGCATTTAGAAAAGGCAATAGACCCAAAATTTTACGTAGCGAATTGCTTGAGCACGAATATTTTAAGAGAAAACTCTTACCAAAAGAATTTTGAATAAGGCTTATGTCAGCAGCTATTTACTTATCTAATGTTATTATTTTTCGAACTAAATTGGTTGTTAACCCAAAGTGAATATTATTAGAGTAAAAAGTGGCGAATATATGGAAGTACACATGCACACTGGTGATGGGGATGTAGCGTATCCAGAAAAACAACGTAGTTTCTGTTTTGCTGTATAATTTGATATTAAATAATGTTAATTTTTCCCTTGTTTCTTTGGAATGGAATATTGTCTTATGTCAAATTATTTCTGAATAAAAACGTTACCAACTTTAGCCGAATAAAATTCAATTTGGATTAATAATCAATTTAGTTCAAAAAATGATTACATTAGATAAAATATGCTCTGTCAAAAATTGCCTTGGCATCGAATAATTATCAAAACCCTATCCGAAACCAAAAATACTCTATCCAATTCTAATAAAAAATTTAAGGGCACGAGTGTGACGTTTTCAAGTAAAAAACATAAAAATTATATTATTATATAGAGAAAATTTCTTGGGTAAACAACTAAAAGTCGTATATTTTTTTAACAATTTCTTTAGTTAGTAACTAAATAACACGAATAATGTATGGACTGACATTGGTGTCGGATTTTTAGAAATAGTTAATCAGCCTATTCATAGAATCTGTTACAATCTAATTCCAATTTAAGAATGGTATCATAAACACAATACATTTTTCAGATCATTGATTTGAAACTTAATTCTGAGAATTGCACGTGAAAGTAGTCCCAAAAATAAGAACTTTTGCATCATTCGATTTGTTTGTTGGTGGCTGCATTAATAATTAATTAATAGTGATTGCATTTTAAAATCAGAAGAACATGAATATTTCAATATGGAAAATAACAAGTATACCGACATATAACCTTGTTAAAATATAGAAAAAGTGATAAAATTCACCTTGAACAAAAAAATTAAATTACTAATGCAGCCAACTTGACAAAACGAATGCTGCAGAAGTTCTTATTTTTGGAGCTGCTTTCACGTGCAATTCTCAGAATTGAGTCCCAAAATCGTATGTTGTACTGTGATATACAACGAAATCTCTTTATTGCAAATTAGTTATATTCATTCGGATTTATTGTAGGATACGGAATAAATTATCCTAGCTTTTAAAATCACAAATTACGTTTTCTTGAATTTTAATTCATGAACCCTTCCTTAATTTTGTATTCGAACGAAAATAATCAATACATTTTCGTTGTAAGCAGAAAACGGCCGGCTTTCCTTAGATAGTGCTGCTAAACCAAAACTTTTTGGCTGATTTCCATGGTTTTTTATGCCGGTCTTTAAAAAAATATTTAATAAATCTAAATTTATTTAATATAACATAACGGGAAAGTTACATATTTTTTTAAATTTGCACAAGTGAATTATTTATAAATAAATTAGCAACAACGACACGTAATACAAACATAAATAATAAATTATAGAAAACGTTGCCATTTTTGATAATTGCGATTGCTTAGATTTTAAATACCTAGGCCCGTATTCATAAAAAATTATTTGTATTTGAAATGTATTTTAAGACAAATTTTTCATACAAATTTCCTTTAAAATACTTTTCAAACCCAAATTATTTTTATATGAATACGGCAGCTACTACTTACAGAAGAATAAAAAAAAATATTTCTATCGAATGAAAAATAATGATGATATATGACAATTGCAATTTGTTTGCATGGTATGGCAGAATAAAATTAAGCCTGTCATAGGATTATTATGTATAAAGCAAAATTAAAACAAATTAAATTATAATAAATTATGTATGTCTATTAATTATAATAAATTTTGTTTTTTTTTAATAAATTAATTTTACTTTTTTTTGGTTTATCTTATCTTATTTATGTACTAAAATAATGGAGAAAAACAAAGTATGTTTTTATTAAATCAGTAGCGGTTTTCACTGAATCAACTGTTGTTTTTTGTTTTGGTTTTCATGAATGTTTACTCTGTTAAATTTAACACAGCAGGTCTGCACGAGTAGACATCACGCGTCGTTAGCAATTGCTTTTTAAGTGCAACTGTCGTTTATTGGCCTTTGAGAGTTTTGCGTCTCACTCTTTCACGTGTGATTGGTGTTTGGCGTCGGATAACGGCACCGAGTATAGTTTTCCAGCACTCACATGCTTACAAATTTAAAAAATATATTATAAAGTGGGGGGAGTACCAAACAAAACTTAATCAATACGAGAAAGAAATCTGTGATTCCAGCTTCCTACAAGAGAGGGTATAGGTCGGTGAGAGTTACCGGAGGATCAAATTTTGATGGCGGTATATCACATTGTATCAGCCAAGTAAATCTGCTCTCCTTCAAATTATCGAACGGGAATATAGTAATCCCAAAGAAAAATATTTAACACACATTCGTGTTTACTACAGCTTTTCCTGTCGTTTTTTATCACGGTCTAGTAAAATGTGGTTCTACAGATTTTGTTGTTGCACTATTGTAAATACTAGTACTTAAACTACATTAAAAAGATTCATCAGATCTACAAGGGCACTTTACTACCAAGAGTGAAAGCCGCTTTTAGTTGCAAAGTAGTGTATTGCTTTTATACACCACCTACATATGTACATACATATATTAGCACATAATTAAACATACATAAAAAATACACTATAAATTAAATTATAATCAAATTTAAACAAGTTATTTATACTATACATATATGTAAATAATCAACTTGCTTTGTATCAAAAATGGCAAACGACTTCTTAGAAAAATGTAAAATAGTAAAGAAATTTTAAAACAAATCTAAAAAAACGCACAATAATGAAAGTGACAGACCGAATGTTTTTGTGTCGGCGTTCGGCAAAAATCAATGTTCGGTTGATGTTCGCTGTTCGCTGAAAATTTTTCGCCTAACATCGAACTATGCATATACCTTTTGTACATGTTAGTTTGTATATTAGCAAAGAAAGAAGCGCCAAAATTAAACTTTGTGAAAAGTACAACGTTATCAAAATTAAAGGTTTTTATGTGTGTTAGCCTTGTTTTTATTCGAGTTCGGATTCGATATGAAAAACTGCATTCGGTCGGTCACTAATATTTTTAATGGTAAAGATCTTAATTGAGATAATGTATGCATATATCATCTTAATTTAGAAAATGCGCGTCTAACTTCAAACAAATACATAAAAGGACAAATATTTTATAGTTCTTTTAGCAATTTTTTTTGCCTGCTTGAACTGTTTATACCTGTTAGATACACCATTTCTAAATTAAAGTAAAGATATTACTGATAAAATGGGTATTTTTAAATTAATTTTTTAAACAAAATTCCAAGAGAAACATGAAACTATTTAAATTTCGTACACATATAAATTATTAATACTAAATGTGTTTTTTTTTTAACTAGTTAATGTTTAATGAGAAAATAAAACTAAAATCTAATTTACATAAATAATATTATTGAATAAAACTTGGGATACACTCACATATAAACTCCTTAGAATACAACTGCGATACAATATCACTCGCTCTTTGTTAGCTTGTTGAAATAAAATATGCGAAGGATGTTATGCATTTTAGGGTAGGAGGTCGTTTAAGGTAGTTGCATAACTAATTTTGCTGTAGTCGAGATGGACTAAACAAATGTAAGGATAAAATCAAATAGATAGATATTGAATATATATGTTTTCAATATCCTAAAAGTAATAGTAATATTTTTAATTGGTGGAGCACTTCAAGATGTCTGTGGTTGTGTTATGGAAATGATTGTTTTGTAAGAGTATTTGTGTAAAAAAGCGTTTTCCTTTCTATTTGGTGATATCGCCATATTCTTGAGACCATTTTTCATAGGATGTTAAACTCTGTGAAGCCACAGATCGACGTATTCGTTTAAGAGAATTGTGAAAATCATTTTCCGTTATATGACGCATAGCACTTATATCCAAACATTTAACCTGTTCAACATCTAACTCGCGTATGGGCTCTAGAGCCGCATCTTTAGCCAAAGCTGTAAGATCTGAACCGGAATATCCTTCAGTGAGCTTAGCAAGTCGTCTCAGAGCATCTGTATTAAGTGGACTGCCTTGTTTTTGTAATAAACGTCGCAATAACAATTCACGTGTATCTAAATCGGGTAACGAAACGTAAACACGTTTTGTGAAACGTCTCAATGCGGCCTCATCTAATTCTTGTGGACGATTTGTAGCAGCTAAAACAACGATGCGATCTCCATCGGGATTACCTGGTAGGCCATCAAATTCAACAAGAAATTCAGTTTTCAAACGTCTAGAAGCTTCATGTTCATTAGTACTACGTTCAGAGAGCAAAGAATCGACCTCATCAATGAATATTATAGAGGGCTGCATTTCTCTCGCCACCGCAAAAAGAGCTCTTACCAACTTTTCTCCATCACCCACGTACTTGCTAGTCAAAGAAGCTGCGGAAATATTTAGAAATGTAGCACTACATTCAGTGGCTACTGCTCGTGCAAGTAGTGTTTTGCCATTTCCTGGTGGACCAAAAAGTAATAACCCTTTAGCAGGTGCACGTAAGCCTAAGAGAATTATATTTTTTAAATATTAAAAAATATTATAAGGAAAAAATTATATTACCCGTAAATAGTTCTGGTCTTACGGCTGGTAGTATAACCATTTCTTGCAGTGCTTGTTTGGCGACTTCTTGACCAGCTATATCACTCCACTCCACTTTGGCTCCTCCTTCGACAATTTCATCTAAAATTATTTGAACTAATTTCTGTTCAACACCTTTTACACTAACAGTTGGAGTATTCGATCCGCTATTTGATTGTCCGCTAACAATACCACTTATAGGTGTACGAGATCGCTGAGGGGGTGTATTTCGGCCAGATGACTAAAAAATTTAATTTTGGAAATTATTTTATTTTAGTCTTTGCTATTTTATGTGTAACCGATTAAAGTTTTTAAAGACTTGGCTATGCAGAGGCGGTAGTTCCTTTTTAAAACTATCTTTCAAATGAATTTTTTAACAAAATTAGTACTTTATCATATAGAATCCACAAAATACAAGAGGCATAGCTAGTGTGCGTTGCAACTAATCCAAAAGTTAGCCCTAAAAACTGTTTACTGAACGTCAAGAGAGATGGATAGTGAACTAAATCAAAGTGGGATATGGTAGAATCTCAATTGAATATAATCCGGTGCAGAAATATAACTGGAAGTAAACATGAGTTCAAGCAAAATATATTTAATCAAGTACGCTCGTTTCTACAAGAACAAATACAAAAGATATTTTCTTTCGGACATTTCTCCTGAATTGTCAATTTAAACGCTTATCAAATTACAGTGGACATCCAATAGTACGCACTTTTGTTTCCACGAATTTTGGAATAGTACGAAAGGCGATTTTTTTTAATTGGTAGCTCTGTACTACGAATACATTTTTTTTAGTTTTTTCTGCGGCCAAATTTGTCTTCGTTTAGATGACTCATGTTTTATTGTCATGATTCATACTTTTTCTTCTTTGAACTTTCATTGTTGTTCACACAAGTCATGTCATGTTCACGACATTTGCTTGCAAATGCCCAAAGGGTTAAAACAACGAATGAGAAAACAAAACGTAATGACAGTACATGCATCTGAGTACTCATTTCTTTTCCCCTCGTCTCTCTCGCCTATAAAGTAGCAATAATGTCCATAAGATATGACGTGTGTAAACGCAGACTTTGTATTTAGGTTAGGTTAGATTTGAAAGGCTGGTGTGAGGCAAGCCCCACACCCTCACCCAGAGGCTCAAATGGTCCATTTTGTATTTAGTGGCTATAAAATTTAATAGTGATAACAAGTGTCTTATGTCGCGATTTATACATTTGATACATACAAATGGCCTTATTCACAAACGATTAATAAAGTTAATGTGTGCATTAAAACTGGTTTTCACATATAAAAATCTAACATTAAACCTAATATAACTTTATTACTCGTTTGTGAATAGGGCCAAAAATGTTCAAAGTAAAAGAAGTCAAAAAGAAGCAAATACTTTACAAAATAAGTTGAAGATAAGCCAAACATTTGCACTTTTGTTATAAATAAAAAATATTTTAAATTAAACTATATGGATATGGATAAAATTAGGAAACAGCTTTGGCCTAATAATACGAATTACGAAAAGGCCTGACATTGTATAATTCGTACTATTGGACGTGCAGTGGATTTCAACAATTTTTCCGTCCTCTTTTATTTTATTTTCTCCCTTATTCACAACTGTTTTTTTTTCAATTGTTATTAAATTTTAATAGTTGAGGAGTGATCGAAATGAGTGTACATTATATTTAATATACCTTGAGAACAAACTTTACTTTTGTTCAATAATTGAAAGCTATTATTAATTCTTTACTGGAAAGAATTCACGTACTCAAAAAACTAGCAACAAAATTAGTTGAAAGTTTTTGACAGTAAAGTTTTTGCTATCCAAAAAAGCAGTTTTTTGCTTTTGCTTACAAAAAAAATTATTGCTGGAAAAGAAAATTTTCGCAATATTAAAGATTTTTAAAAATTTGTTAATCTTAAACATAGAAATATTTCATACGACAAGCTTTGTTTTCTTTTTCCAATTTGCGGACATTCGTAGCCGTTAAAAAGAGTTTAAACCGCTTGAAAAGAAAGTAAACAAAATGGAAAATATAGCTTGTTCCTATGCGCATTTCACTGTTGCTAATGCAGATCATCAGGGAACTTTACCCAAATATTTCTTAGAACAACTGGAGATATTATATTAAACCTTCATTAAAACAAATGAAAAGTTTAAACAATATCAAAGTTGTAACAAGAACTCAATAATCAACCAATTGTTTTTGTTTTCTTACTTTACCATTACTACCTAGGCTGACTTTTTTTCAACTCTAATTGTATGTAGTTGTAAGAGGTTTGTAGAAAATGTAAAAACAACAACTGCTATACATTTATATAGAGTGATGTCAAACAAAATTTTGCGACCGGGTGCTTGTCAAGAACTCAATAATTATTAACTTGACAAGCACCCGGTCGCAAAATTTTGTTTGACATCACTCTATACAAATGTATGGTTTTTTTGTTTTTGTTCAGCAGTACAAATGTTCTATTTAATGTTTAATATATCGCACTGGTTCCTCCCTTAGAGAGAGTCAGCTAAAAAAGTTTCAATATTCACTTTTTGCAAGAAATAAATCTACCCACTGAAAAGTTTTACATAATTTTCTCTATTCTTTCCAAAAAACAAAATAAATATGTATATCATTCTTCTTGATATAAAAGTAATTTAAAAAAACACATTTTATGCCTCTACTGAAAATTTTGAATTGACTCTCTTTAGAGAATCAAAAATAAAAGATTAAAAAATAATTTTAATGAAGGTTTAATATATCTTCAGTTATTCTAAGAAATATTTGTGTAAAGTTTCCTGATGATCTGCATTAGCAACAGTGAAATGCGTATAGGAACTAGCAATACCCCTCAATAATCAATTTCAATTTGTTTTCAATTAATCTATTAATATTTTACTAAATAGGTAAAATATTAATTTTGGGAAAAAGTGCGATTAAAAATTTTCAATTTTTTGTACAATTAAACTAAAAATTAATTTAATTGTAACGGCAGTGATTGTCGAATGTGATCGGCGCACGATCGACCAATAAAAACCGGCGCATAATTTACAAAATGATTGGTCTACATTGTGCTATAGAGTGATCATATTATCTGCGCATCAAGGTTGATTTTGATTGTAAATACTCAGCACGATTTCGACGCAGATTGTCGCATTTTAAAAAATTGTTTGCGGTTACACTATCGGTACATGAATTAAGATTGTGCACATCAATGTAAAAACCCTTTTAAAAACATATAAATCTTTCCAAAATCGGTTCAGTATTACGGCCGTAAAAGGGATCTTAAAAAACGTGTTTGCCTATTAATAATATAGATATTTCTTATAAACAATTACCAAAAACCAATAAATTGTCTGACAATGATGATATACTTGGTCTTAAAATCTGTACATACGGTTGTACAGAGCTTAAGACCTGGCAGAATGTTCAATTCTTTAATAATAACTAATAATAATAATGACCAGGGAAAGTTAAAAATGACATGAAAAACTGTTAAAAACGTATGCATAAAAAGACACCGAAAAGCATTATAAATGACACAAGACCATCCGATTTCTATTGAATAATTTATTAAATTTATGAGCACACATTGTCAGAGTAATAATAAATTATAAATTTGCAATTAAGCCTTCTAGTTTGAAATCTAGCCCACTGACAAATCTATTGTTACCATTTGGTTAGCAAATTTAATTCCAAAACAAATATTTGCTGTTCAATTGCGGCCTGTTTGTGCAGTTGATATACATTGGAATTTATTTTATAGTGTTTTCGATAAAAGTAGCATTATAAAAAAAATTTATATGCACTGAAAAATTGAATTTTTAGGCATAGTAGATTAGAAAATAATTTTTTAAACCCAAATTAAAAATGGCAAATGTATGCCATAAAAACTTGCTCGATAATGACACAAAATAATAATAATAATAATAATAATAATAGCAATAATAATAGAAAATACACTTACAAATTGTCTACGAACAGCAGGAGGTGTTGCAGCGGACTTAATAGGTTGACGTGGCACACCAGCTATTGTATTTTTCGATCCTAAATTCCGTGGTAATGTTTGAGATTTATTTGCAACAGCCAAATTTCCAGGTCGTTTAGAGCTAACGGTAAGTTTACGACCAGAAGCTGAAAAGAAATCACCAATCAAACCAATTTAATTGTCAATTATTAATATGTTTCTATGTACAATATACATTTTCATAAAAAGCAATAAATAAAAATGTAATTAAAAAAACAAGAAGTCATTTTGTTTAACGTGCATTTTGTGTGATGAAGATGAGATTTTTATTAAAAAAAGAAAAGCTTTGCCTTAATATTATTCAGATTTTAAATTAAATATGTATGTAATATAAAAACATTATTGAGTGCCCCTTGATTTTTGTTTTTTAACAAAACATTAAAACTTACCTGCAGCAAACGTCCCCGAATTAGTTGAGGAGGTAGTAGTTGTATTTGAATTATTATTTCTTATATTATGTGCAGCTATGCTGCGTAACTTTGTGGTGTTATTTGTACGAACCATTGGAATTGTAGTTGGACTACTATTAGTATTTATTTGCATAGGTTGTACGATTTGTACATTCGATGCAGTTGATGTCGTCTTTGTTGAAGACGAAGCTACAGTAGGTTTTCTATATTTCAAACTAGGCCGATTACCACTTGGCTTGTCTTTTTGCTCTTTTTCTTCTTTCAGATGAAGTTTTTCTAAACGTAATTGTTCATCACGCAACTCTGCATGATCGTTTTTAGAACAATTTTTTTAAACCACAAAACAAAACAACAACAAAATGATGTTTATGACATAAAAAAAACGTAAAATAAAAATTAAAACTTAAGAAATGATAATTTTAAAATACATGCTTCATATAAATTTAACTATTTACATACCTTGAATTTTGTAAAAGTTAAATTCAACATACATACATATATAAAAATATATTTTTATTTACCTAGAAAATGTAAACGGTCTCTTGCCATTGATAGATTTGTTTGCATTTTATCATGTAAACGTTGAGCACGTTCCCATACATCACCACGACCACTCCAGCAGTCAACAGCGATGCCATCTTCTAATTCCTTAATACCTTTTCGATACAATTCGATCGCTAATTCCTTATGTCCTTAAATAAAAAGATTAAATAAACATATTATTTACCCTAATAGATTATAAAGTGTGAACATTTTACTTAAGAGCTTGATACGTTTATTAATTCAATTAATTATTACTTTTTAATTATTTCGTAAAACGTTTAAACTTTATATACATAGAACTAGATTAATCCGGTGCGCTTTGCTACCGCCCCCCCGAATTAAAAAAATCTGTTTTACTAAATCTTTTCCATTTGCAAAAAAAATTTAAATTGGTCCAAAAACGACAAAGGTATTTCAAAAAAAATTAATGGATCTCTTCTTCTTTCTCTTATATTATAAAATCTGTAAAAAACTATGTGGAAAGAGTAACATATTTTATAAAAGTGGTAGTAAAAGTGGGTGGGTAGGAAAATTTCAGAAAGATCAGTCTCCTATAAGGTACACACATACAAACACACATTCCGTTTTATATACATATATAGATAACAATTATTTTAAATTTCAGATTTTTTCATACAAATTTAAAACGTTTCACTTTAAAAAATGCGGCACGTTGACTATTTCGATTTAGTAACTTATGTATTAACGTTAAATTAAACCATTGTTACGTTATTTTTTTATCTCACGAATAATTTCTCTTTCTGTTCTATGTTTTTAATTCAGAGGTCCATTTGATATTTTCTTCCTATTTTTAATTTTTTTTATTTACAATTCAAGGTTTACAATCGAACCTATTCATTTTGCCTTAAATAATTGTTTAGTCTAACAATTGTATATGTATAAATATGTATATCTCAAAAAACGTGATTTTTGAGTTAAGAACGCAGAATTATGGGTCGTGTCGCTCTTCATTTTGTGTAAAAAATTATACAAATATTTTGTTTACTCACCTCTTGAGGGGAGAATACTTACATTGATGTATGTGTAAATTAAAAATTTTAAACTCGTTTTCTGACGAACGAGTTTTTTTCGAGATATGACTACGTTGCAATAAAGGAACGATATGAAAAAGTGAAGATTAAAGATTTCTGTATGTATTTTTTTCTTTTGAACTTGCGTTGGTAAAATATATTTAAGCCTTCTTTATATTAGTAGATCTGCCTTTTTTGCAATATAAAACAAAAAAAAAAACAAATTTCATATATTTGGAGTTTTTAATCCTTTGTCGCTTTTCTCCATTCCATTCTCCAATCAATAACAAGCTGACGATATTTGTATGAATATTTTATACATATGAAGAACGATACGAAGAATAATTCGAATAATTTGAATTAAGACATTATTGAAGTAAATGAGCGATATATTAAATAAATGGCGAGCAAACAAATGTATACAATATGGATTAGATACATATGTATGTATGTATACCTAACCATACTTACCTTCATTCTCTTCATCAATTTTCAAAGCTTTTGATATATATTCGAAAGCGCGACGATGATGATGTTTTTGTTTGGCTAATAGTGGATCACCAGGACCTGGTCCCGACGCTATGACACTATTTCTATTGAACATTTCTAATTGCTGTTGAGGACGAATGCGTTGCGAGCTAATAAGAGGATATGGACCGGTTGGTGTCGACGAAGTGTTGTGCGCCTGTTCAAGCAGCTGATGCCTCTCCTTCGATGTAACTGTTGTTAAAGTAGAGTTTTGTGTAGTGCCTGAAGGAGAAGAACCAACAACAATTTCTATACTACATTCGCGTTTATGTGGACGATAGATGACTTTCGTACTAGCCCCGTACAAATAACGAAATATACAAAACAGCTGATAGATTAGCGTACGTACTATGTTGAACAGAAATATGATGGGAAATGAAACAACGTAGAGGTTTTGTTTATGCACCGAACCAAATGTTGATCTTTGGGTTACGGGTGTAGAATCATAATCATCAGTGTCATCATCTGGTGATGAATTGGGCGTACGTCGGGCAGAAGATGTTGAAGGTTTGACATCATCTATTAAAGCTACACTACAAGTACTGGACGATTTGCGGTGCGAGTTTACACGTATGGGTGATTTGGTGCTGCTACTATTACTGGCATTTCCCGATGATGAAGACGATGAAGATGACTGAGTTTTGTTACGCACCATCGGTTATATTTATGAAAACTTTACTTTTTCAAAAAAGGGGGGTTGTTTTAAAATGTACACCCCCTTTGAATGTTATTAAAATATCGGCACAAGACTGAGTTATTTGAAGACACAAAAACTGTCTCTTCATCCCTCTTGCAATCATTAAGTATCGCTTTCCTCTTTTTTTATTTCATTATATTTTGTTTAATAGATTTATTTTAAATATTAATTTTTGTATCTTTTATGAAAATTATTTATTAACAATTTCGTACAGATAAATTTTTAAAAACTATTTTATCTTTTTTACATTTTTGTTTAAGATTTTCATGAACAGAATTTCACACAGCACCTTTTTCATTTTGTCAGCCGTTTTCAACCCTTAAAACGAAATTTATCAAATATCCAATGATTCCTAAACTTTATATGGCTATACTGTTTGGAAAGAACTGGATGTTTTTATTTCACATTTTTGTATTTATTCGGCCCTATTATCGTTGGCGTTGTAGTTTTAATTGTAGTTTCTCTATCGTTGTCGTTTTTATCGTCGCTTCGTTCCTAAATTGGCATTCTTGAAATATTTTTTTGAAATATATTGAAGCGAAGAAGAGAAGTTATCGAAAACAAAAACAAAAATCAGTAAAGGTTGGTAGCACTGCAATATTTTATGTTGTTATTTTTGACATTATTACAAATTTTTGAATGTTTTGTTATTTTAAACGAAAAATCAAAGAATGGCGAGTACGGAATTTAATTTTTCAAGTTCAAGTGAGGATGATGAAAATTTTAAGATAAATATTCATCGGAGGATGTTAAGACAGAACGTTAATATCTTTGCCATCCCAGATTCAATGTAAGAAACTTTATCTTTATAAAATCATTTCTAAATATATATTTTTCTTAAGATTTGTGAACACATTTAGACTCAACAAAAGTTGCTTTCAATACGTCCTGGAACAAATCAACCCAAAACTAAAATGCAATACGCGAAAGTCTGCAATTACGCCAACAATTAAACTGGCAACTGTACTGCGATTTTTTGCGCAAGGATCATATCAACTAAGCGTTGGGAATGACTTTAATTTGTCGTTGGCTCAACCTACGGTTAGTAAAATTTTATCCGATGTTTTGGACGCCATGAATACCACAATCTGTAATAACTGGATTAAATTTGATTTTATGCCCTTCCGAAAACCCTTTGCATATGCGGGATCTTTTTCCATTTCGCCAACTAAAATTTCAAATTGCCGTACTGTCGTTATTTTCATTTTTCATTTATTTTGTTATAAACGTTTTAACTTCGATGCTAACAATGGCGACGACAGAGAAAGAATGTTTCTTTGTCGTTACTATCTTCGTTTCAAAATGGAGAATGCCGATATATTTTCGATAAATGTACATAACGCCAACGGTGATGCCATACTGTCGTTTTTATTTTGTTTTCAAACGATAACGCCAACGGTAATAGGGCCGATTAATTAGATTAATTTTTTTTGAGCAAAATAATGAAACTATTTTTTGCAATTTAATTGTTATATTAATAATATTATAAACAGATCTTACTATATTTAGATTTTATGTGATTTGACTACGTTTTTTTCAGGAGTTAAGCAAAACATCATTCTATATGAATTTACAAAAATTTGTAGTACCAAAATCAGGGATATTTTTATGTATTTCGATTCGAAAAGAAAAAAGCGTTTCCTTTCAAATGGAAATATATGTAATCCCCATCAACATTTGATATTAATCCTAAGATTAATATTAAGACCTGATTTTGATTATATACACATTTTCCTAAATATCTCCTAATAGGTTTATATTTTGTTTGTCCACCTTGTTATACATATGAACTATATGTACATACTTATGTGTATGAAGTTAATTTTTATATCATTTTATAGTATTTACATGAACTGTTCTCTACTTTTTAATAAAACAAATCAAAACTTTTGTGTAATAATCATCTAACTAAAGAATCTGGTTGACCGCTTTTTCTTGAATTTTAAAACCCGTAACCCTTATACCCGATTTCTGGAAGTAGTATAATATAATCATCCTTAAGATTATGTACCAAATATATATAATACATTTGGGGCCATAATAGTACAATTTTGTTAATCATCCCTGCTGTGGAAAAAAACACGAACTCTAAAAAGACAGATCAAGACTAGACGTCATTTGCGTTTGTGTAAAACTATATTTGTTTGATAATATACTTACAAGGCGAAAACATAACAGGTGGTCTTGACAGCTCATGTGATTATATCTTGCTCCTTGCATCTCCTTAAATTTTTTATCTATTCTGTTTGTCAAAATTTGTTTATATTTGACTTATATATAGTGTTTGACGTTATATTTCTACCTGTTATGAATTTGCCTTGATATACACATAGAATGGCTGATGTCAAAGTGCCGAACACCACAGCTTTACATCATGGTAGAATAATACAGGTAGTGTCGAAGCTACAACAACACTGCTTTTATGTTCGAAGCTGTCAAAAAATTTTATATTCACATGTGTGTTTGGTTGCATTTTCTGTTCTATAAAGATTTTTTTCCTTTTCTTATTTGCATTTGAAACAAATGTTCAAGTGTGCTTTTTAAGTACATAATCAAATTTTGACAGCTGCGAACCCCAATAAAAGGTCCGTTAATGCTTCGCTACTACCTGTATAATACTACCATGCTTTATATGATATTTGTCATATGTAAATTCAACCGTGCTAACAGTGTCACCCGGTTTTGTACAAGTTTTGACAGTTACTCAGGTATTTTTATATTAAATTTTTGTTATAGAACCGCTACTACCTTGTAAATCTCCCTTGAACTCTGCCCAATCTTAATATTTTTTGCATAACCACAATAGGTTTCTTTACACAATATAGTAAAAACTAATCATTAAGCATGTCTAAAGTGGGTTCTAAATTTAAAAACATGAAGAAATCTATGGAAAAAATTACACATACAACAAAACTTAAAACAAATATACCGGCAGGCATGGCAGCAGCTGGCCCACCTCTAGGTCCTATGTTAGGTCAGGTATTGTCAATGTTAGTGTTAATAAGATGTGATAGTTAATATAAAATTAATTTTTCAAGCGAGCCATTAATATTGCTGCATTCTGTAAGGATTTTAACACACGAACTGCTGAATTGAAGGAAGGCATACCTCTACCCTGCCGCATAAGTGTTAACAGTGATCGTAGTTACAATTTGACAATACACTCACCTCCAGCAACATTTTTGTTAAAGCAAGCTGCTGGTTTACAAAGGGGAGCTATGAATCCAGGAAGGGAAATAGCAGGGAAAATTACGCTAAAGCATTTGTACGAAATTGCAGCTATTAAAATACAAGATCCTCCAAATGCTTTGTTAACAATGCAAGTAGGTATGTGCAAAATAAAAATATGAAGGTTAATTTAAAATCATGTTTCGCTTTCTAGCAAATGTGTGAGATGCTAGTGGGTATTGCTCGTACTTGTGGTATACAGATTGTACGAGAATTGAAAGCTGATGATTACGCTGTATTTTTAGAAGAGAGGCGAGCGATTGTAGAAGCCCAGAGGCGTGAATTACAAGAAAAACGAGAAGCTAAAATGTTACGTACTGCTTAAGCTAGCAACTATTTTTATAAATATCTAAAATGTCAAAACCATTAAAAATAAATTAATCGAAACCAATTCTTTTGCGATCCTTAGCCACGTTCTTTTTACGGCGTTTTTCCAAGTGTTTACCGAGTTTACCCTTTTGTTTCAATTCTTCAAACTGGGCTACCAGCTGCTTAGTCCTTCTTTCCTCTGAAAATTTATTGATAAGTATTTAAAATACTTTGTTCTTTACGAAAAAAAAACTTACTTTTAGTCATATAATGTGGTTGTTTTCCTGCTGCAATAGCAGTTTTTATCTCCTCTTGCTCCACTTTAAGGGACTGCTGTTGGTTATGCCATTTATTTTCCTCCACATTTTTATTAATTAGCCTCTGAATGGTTTTCTTTAGCTCAACTTTTTCTTCCTCGTCTGCCACTCTATTTAAATGTTTTTTTAAATGTTGTACTTCCTTTTCTCGTATTTTGTTGACAAATTTATAATTTTGTTTAAAATCTTTTACGTTATATTCTCCGGCGCGTTCGTCAAATCTGGGATCCCTTGTAGATTTTTCTACCTTTTCTAATTTAGCCCTCATTTCTATGCCCAAAAAGGGCACTTGTCGTTTAGCACTTTGTTCACGAGGCCGATTTTTGTTTAATCGTTTAAAATCTTTGACACTTCTTTTCGTTTTGTTTTTACTTATGCTATTTACACCCAATACGGCTTCTTTGTATACTTTTGCTCCAAGATCTTCTTTGAGCTTCATGATTTCTTCAAATGTCATGGTCTTTAAGTCTTCACGTATTTCAACCTTAGAGAAAAAGTTCAAGTTTCTTCAGTAAATAAATTAACAGGCAACTTACCTTAAGTTTATCCTCAGTTTCCTCTTCCGCGGAAGTGCTATGGGATTCATCAGACGAAATCATTTTCAGATTATTTCATTAGAATTCACGTGTTTTGTTTACGTTTTTAATGGTGGCTACACACTTTGCAACGAGTTTATGCAAAACGTTTAACATTCATGTTTAATATTTTCATACACACACTGCAACCAAGAATTAAACCATAAACTCAACATCATTTCTGTATTTTGTGTTCGCATTGAACATTGCGCAAGAAAGAAACATAGTTGAAAAATTCGCATAAAAACGTTGCAATGTGTGCATCCAGCATTACAACACAGTGAGGCAATTTACACTAGACTAATTATGCTGGCATAAAATGGCAGCTTGTTGGCAATTTCGGTGAAGAGAGACGTTTTTGGTTGGCATAATTTTTCAACCAGCTTCAACCCCGCACTAGCAGAACAAAACCAATACATATGCACTTACAAACCTCATATGAATAAAAAACTATACACACATAGCTGTGTATAAGTATATAATTTTATGCCAGATGAATTAATCCAGTGTGTTTTGGAAAGAACAAAAGTTAAGCTACTTTAGTCTAGTGTAAATTGACTCAATCACAAACCAAAAATAACGAACATGCTATATTTTTTTTTGCTTTACGTTGCGAAAGTCAAAAGACATACAAAATACTTTTGTCTTTTTTAATATTTTTTGTATCTGTTCTCTTTGTTTTATGGGTTTTGTTGTTGACATATGCAATGAAAATACATAAAAAACACAAAGCATACAGAGGTGACAGAAGGGGAAAACTATATAAGTTTATTTTCCGACTCCCTCTATACGCACAAGCATCGAAAAAGAAATTGAAAAAATATTTTGCATTCTTTGTGGTTTTATTTTCTGTATTAACGTATTTTACACAAACTGCTTTGAGGTAATTTATTCTTCCCAACACGAAATGATTGATTTTTGCTTTTCCCACAAACTAATAATCATATTGGAGCTAAAAACTTTCTATTCACAAAACACAAAGCACACACAAACCACAATTTTTCCAAAATTTTATTACAATTTTATTTTTTTGTTTTGTTTATTTTCCCTTCTTCGCAGCATTAAGTCTTTATAGTTGTCTCTTTCTTCAACCACCGGCACTTTAGCTGATTTGGACCATTTGCAAATGTCATTTTTTACATGTCTGTTAGTAGTTTGTGATAAAAAACTGCCTGTTCTTGTATTATGTAATTGTTTAACTAAAATTGTCCAAGGGGAATTTAACAAGGTGACACCATTACAGCAGCTGACTATTCGATGCGGATGTCAAAATACATACGAAATACTTCTACTTATTTTTCTGTATTTGTTTTCTTTGTTTTATGGGTTAGGTTTTTGACATACGCAATGAAACTACACAAAAAAATGCCTGTTGTTATTGTATTGTTGTAATTGTTTTCCTTATGCTGTCACCCATGGAAAAAATACAGGTAGTGTCGAAGCGTTAACGGACTTTTTTTTATGTATTATGTGTTACTAACACACACCCACACTGCTAAAAAGAGCACACCTTATCACTTGTTTCAAATGCAAATAAGAAAAGGAAAAGATACAAAATTATTTATAGAACAGAAAATGCAACCATTTGGTCATTTTTCTTTTTGACAGCTTCGAACCTAAAAGCAGTGTTGTTGTAGCTTCGACACCATCTGTATTATACGATCATGTTGTCACCTAATTAAGTACACTTTAATACTGCCATCTATTTAAATATACCTTGATGTTTTGGTGTTAGTCTAGTATTTTTACAACAAATTTTGTTTTGCTCACCCTGTGGTTTTGCTGTAGAATCGCTACTGCCGTGAATAAAAGTGAACAAAAAAATGGCGAAAGTTTTTATAAATAAGACGCATAATATATATATTAATACCGTAAATATTAAAGAAATTTACGATCATGTTGCCGAAGCAATGGTAATTAATACTAAGGACAAATAACATAAATATAAACAAATATAAGTAGATTTATTTAAATTTATTTGCAGCGTTTGCGTATTGACGAATTTTACCTAGAGCAGAATGGAAAACGTTTGGCACACATTTTGGACATGGAAGGTCCAATATATGTTCGGCTATGCGTTTTTGGTGGCAAAGGTGGTTTTGGTTCAATGCTTAGAGCAATAGGAGCTCAAATAGAAAAAACCACAAACCGTGAAGCCTGTAGAGATCTTAGTGGAAGACGCTTAAGAGACATTAATGAAGAAAAACGCTTAAAAGCTTGGTTGGAAAAACAAGGAGCACGTGACCGCGAATCTGAAGAAAGGAAAAAGCGTAAAATTGAAAAATTATTAGCTGTTCCCAAACATGAATTCAAAGATGAAGAATATGAAGAAGCCAGATCGAAACTAACAGAAAAAGTGTGTAATGCATTAGAAGAAGGTTTTAAAAAAGCTGAAAAAAGTGGAACAGAATTGAAGCGCAGAAATGAGGCATGTATGTCTGCTGTTCCAACAAAAAAGAAAAAACCTGCATTGTGGTTAGATGATATTTCCTCAAGTGAAAATACCGACGAAAGTGATGATGATTCGGCAGCATCAGAAAAAGCAATAAAAGAAGCAGAGCCATCTGCCGAAAGAACAATTTCAAATGAAGCCGAAATAGTTTTAATTAAATAAAAATAATTGTGTTATTTTTCGATACTTGTTTTGTTCTTTAAATAAAGATATTTACTAAGTTTACAATTAAAGAATGAAATTATACCTACAAACACATTTTATTGATTAATTGTGAATTGCGAAGACACCCAAGCCAATCCCCATTTCAAATTCGTCAGCATAAATTTTAAAGCTTTTGTCCATTGTTCCTCAGAATTAAACTGAATTCTAAAAGAAAATGTATGTTTATTTCTTAATTTGTTTCTCATAAAAGAACTCACTTTATTGAATATGAATTTCCTGTTGACGGGTCTATTATTTTGCCTTTTTCCATTTTATAAGGCAGCAAAAATTCTGGATCTCGTTTTTCTACTTCTTGCTGAAATTGTGTCAAGCAATCTAAAAATGCAACCATAGCTGCATCAAACTTTGTATCCCAAAAGAATTTAAAACCTCCTGTACCGTAAAGGGGCAATTCACGATTTTCGCCCAATACTTCCACGTATGAATGGTTGCCAAACGGAACAATTTTATACCTTTCAAACGAGAGACCTATTTTGCGACCTAAAGCACAAAGAAGCAAAACTGTTTGACCCCACGCTGCATTGATTTCGGACCAGTCTACTGAAACAGAAGGCAGACGACCTAAACGAAAATTGTTTATAGTACCAAAATGACCAGCATGCCAGATATGGAATGTGATGTTAAATATATTTGCGTCTTTGAGTTTTTCTAGCTCTTGCTCTGCGTATACTATTTGGCATTCTAGGCTGCGTTTGTCGTCTTCTGTTAACATTAGCTCCCGACGATGTTTTGTATATTCACGCCAGTAACTGCTTTCTTGTTCTTGAAGTTTTTCTTTCTCCAACTCTTCATTTTCAATTGCATTAGTTAAAGAATGTTCCTCTTCTTTTAATTTGCTCAGTTCACCCAGAAGCTTTTGTTCATTTTCTTTTATTTCCGCCAATTCCTTTTCTAGATCCGACACATTTGGACATTCTTGTTTCTGTTCTAGTTGTTGTAAATAGTTTTTATAATCGCTCCATTCCTCTTCAGCAACTTTTAGTTCTCGATCCATTATTTCCAACATAGAATCAGCACATTCATCACACAGCGGATGATCGACTTCAGAATTCGATGAGAGACAATCAAACAATTCTGCTTTTATCTTGAAATCTGCACTCCATTTTTTATTATCGCGGCCATTAGATACCAACATGAAACCAGTTCCGTTTATGGAATCTGTCAATCGATAAGGCGGCACGAAATGATCAAATCCACTCGTATCCCGAGTATCAATTGTATTAACATTACTGGCATATATGGGCACTATATGAAAATAAACAAGAGGTGAATGCCACGATAGTATTGAAAACATTGATTCTTTTTTCCACAAAAAACTTACAAGACAATTCGGCCATAGCGTGTACACTTATTTGGTCTAAACTTTCATCTAACGCTATTGGCTGCAGACATCTTTGACAGGCAAAGGATACAGGCTGCTTTTCCGCGTCTATCTCATTCATTTTTCTTTATATCATACTATTTTCTTGATTTCTTAGATGGTTGAAGTTGAACTAATACCACAAATGAGACCTCCAATAAAAAGTTTGTTTGTTGAATCAAATTTTCTCCTTTACTTCAAAAAAATGTTGATTTGTTTATTTTCAATTCAGCTGTTATATTAAAAAAATTAGTGATGGGAATTTTATAATCGCTGTCGATTACATATAGATGCACCCTGTGATATTAAAGAAATACTATAACTTAAGCCGGGTGAGGGCGACGGCATGTTAATATCATGGTAGAATAATACATGTGCTGTCGAAGCTACAACAACACTTTCTTTTCCTTTTCTAATTTGTATTTGAAACATATGTTAGTGTGGTAGTAATACCTAATAAAATTTTGACAGACTCGAACCCCCCAAAAAAATGAACGTTAACGCTTCGACACTACCTGTATTATTTTACCAAGCGCTGTACAATTCTTATGGAAGATGTTGACATCTTTGCAGATTAATGAAAGATGTAGGTCAATGGAAAAAGCCTATTAGATGCATGTTCTGTCCAAGGCAGATCTACAAGGTACTAGTGATTCTAAAAAAATACAATATTTGAGCAACTGTCATAACTTGTACTAAACCGGGTGGCACTGTTAGCACAGTTGAACCTCTAACAAACGTTAAACATCATATAAAGCTGTGGTGCTTGGCAGTGTGGCATTTAATATTACACAATTGACATCTAGTCATGTTAATCAGCTGTGCTACAGCAACTACCTTGTTGATCAGACTTGCTCCGAAACATGTTCATATAAAGAAATTTTGGAAATAGTGATTCGCTGCATACTAAATTTTGAGTCCGACTGTATATACATACATACAAAATGTAACATATTTTTGTGATAAGAAAACATCCACTACGTAGAAGAAGAAAAAAATATAGAAAAAAGCGCAAGAATTATAGGAAAGAAAATAGACCAAATTTTGAACATCTTGATGTAAACTTTCATTTAATTTTATAACCTCCATCGAAGAGGGCGATTTGGCCTACTTAATTTAATAAAAAATTTATTAAATCATTTCATACTTCCTAAATATAGTAACAAAGAAGTTAAATTTGTCTTATTTGTTATACCTAATACGTAATCATATACCTAAGAGAAATTTACAAAACATTGTGGTTTTACGTTGTTTCTTAAACCCTATGATGGTTTCCTATTTTGTACCTCGCGGTCGTTTTCTGATTAAAGCTGGAAATTTACGACAGGCCCACCAAAAACATCAACAAACTGCCCAACCGCAAACAAGAAAATGGACCTTGATTCGGAATTTTCGCAATACAGCTCCGAAAAATAACACTAACTTAACCGCAGAGACTAAGGTAAATAATCTAACTGGAAAAAGCATTTTTAATAAGAATTCACAAAATCTTCATGTTCGAAGAAGTCCTGAGTTGCAAAAGGGGCGTCTTAGCATATGGTTAAAATTTACTGGCTTTTTATTGAAATGGGCTCCTATGGGTATTTGCGCATTTGTTGTTTTGGAGTGGCAATATCATAACCGAAATTGTGTACGAGAGCAGTTACCACAAACTGCGTCGCAATTTCAGACAAAATTTTATTGTTCTTTGCCTTTAAGACTGCTAAGTAGAGCTTGGGGCTGGCTGGCTGCCTGTTACATACCCGAAATTTTAAGGCCATTTGTATACGGCTTGTATTCCAAGTCATTTGGTGTAAATATTGAGGAAGCTTTACATTCGGACTTTAAGCACTATCAGAGTTTGTCGCAATTTTTTACCAGACCTTTACGAGATGGTGTCAGGCCTATTGACATGAAAGCTCCCATTGTATCGCCGGCCGATGGAAAAATATTACATTTTGGGACTGCTTCAAATTCTCTCATTGAACAAGTAAAAGGTGTCAGCTATAGTATACAAGACTTTTTGGGTCCAGCTACTTGGTTACAACATAGCATCTCCAAAGAATATGCAGAAAGCATTAAACATAAACAAGATGGCTCTACAACCATTTATCAGTGTGTAATTTATTTGGCTCCTGGTGATTATCATCGGTTTCATTCTCCAACCGAATGGCGGCCTTCTTTAAGAAGGCATTTCACTGGAGAATTGTTGTCTGTTAACCCAAAAATTGCTACATGGTTGCCTGGATTGTTCGTGCTTAATGAACGTGCTTTATATTTGGGTCAATGGCAGCATGGTTTCTTTAGTTATACCGCAGTGGGAGCCACAAATGTAGGATCTATGGAAATATTTCTAGATGAAAAACTAAAAACAAATCGTTGGGTTGGTTTGAAAACCAATCGTGAATACGATGAACTTGTACTGGCTGATGAAACCTTGTTAAAGAGGGGTGACTTAATAGGTCAATTTAATATGGGCAGTACTATTGTATTGTTGTTCGAGGCTCCCACAAATTTTCGCTTTAATATTGAGGCCGGACAGAATGTGAAAGTGGGTGAGGCTCTAGGTCAATGGGTTTAAAAACCGAAGAAAAGAGACAAAGCTCGTAATAATTTCACTTTTCTAAATTTGTGCATCTACACCTAGTAAGTGAATCATTCTTTGATTAATTTTTCGTGTTTTTTTTACTTAGAAAAATGTTTGTATAGCTAAGCTCAAGAAGAGCTGAAATCTTACCCAATATAAGCGGTCAGTTGTTTAGGCAACTGTATTAAACAAAATACATCATCGATGCCAATTACCTCCGGGAATTTCAAACGTACCGTTTAAACTAAGTTTTATTAAATTGATTTTGGTTTATTAATTGCATCTTTTGCCTATCTCTTCAGCATTATTGGCAATATAAATCTTAAGAAATAATAAAATGTCCGAATGGTAATAAAATTCAGATAAGTACCTTTTGCGACAAAAAAATAGTACATACATATGTTATTTTCACAATTTTTAAATTACATTTAAAATAGTTTTTTCTTTTATAAATGCTATTTCAGTTTCAATTTTTAGACGTTCTTATTTATTTTTCCCACCATATAATATTAAATAGTATTAAAGTTGCCATTCGTGAAATTTAATTCTCATTGAAAAAGATATAAGTAATAAAATACGCCATATTGCAGGTCAATAATATGTATGTAATAATGAATTATGTATTGGTTGATTATATTAATTGTTTATATTAATTTAAAGTTTAATTATATATACCTCTAAAATAACGAAAAGATTTTTTGTATGTAAAATAAAAATTATTTGTGAAAAAAATAAATCGAATTTTTTTAATATCTGAAGTAAAACTAAAGCTTTTAGAAGTTTGTAAAAGAACGTGCTCTAAAACACAAACAAAAAATGTTTTGTTCTGTTAATCGATTGTATAAATCTATATATAAATAGGCAAAGACAAATTTTTAGATCCCTTTTTCTCCTTTGCTTGCCAGCCGATTTTGTTCATTCCTTTACCAAATGGTAAACATTGTTGAGCTTTAGTGACCGCACTATATATTATTTAAATCGGTTTAGTATTAAAGGAATAGAAGTCTCATAAAGTTGACACCACTACAAATGCTAAAAATACCCACGTACACGTATTTACTTAAGTAAGTATTGGTTCAAGTAAAAAAATAAGCAAAGCAATGACTGTTTAAGAATATCTATATTCATATTTATATGAGTTGCGTTTTTATGTGCGTTTTTGTATGCAATTTAATTTTGTTTATTGTTTATTCCATGGAGAATGAAATGAGTAATTAGGTAGTTTTTCCTCTTTAAATAAATGCAACTAAAATAGGTATTCATTTAAACTGGCGGTCGAATTTCGACCACTAGGCGTACTCTAGTTATATGAATTATGCTAATTTTAGTTATAGTATAAAGTTTTTAAACAAGAACTCATTCAAAACAGCTTTCAGAAAAATAAAAATAAGTTTCTATAACGACTGCAATAATTTTTTACTTTAATGGATGGAATAACAAAAATCTTTATTTTTTAACCCAAACCTATACGACAAAATATCATGTGTTTTATTTATTTATTTCAATTCAAGTAATATGAAAGCCTCTTTAGGCAAATAATAAAAATATATTGCAAAGCAAAATTTCCAGAATTCAAAGAAATGGGTAAATAATTAACATGTTATTTTTATTAAACAAAATATCAAGAAACGATTTTTTTATTTATTGATTTCACAATGATCGTTTTGAGAGCCAATCCAAAATTATGACCTTTTTAAAACGACATCCGAGACAGATCCAAAATGTTGGCAGCCAAGATTCAAGCGAATTCAGTCACCTGATCCCTCGAGGCTACCTGTTGTGAATTCGCCTTGACGACATCTGAAAATAAAAGAAATTTTTAAAAAACTTAAAAACATATTTTAAAATATGCAAATTTACTTTGTGGAATATGCACTAATAAATAAATAAATAAAATAAATATTTAAAAATATGTATGTATATGTAAACTGGAAATAATGAGTTCGCCATAACTTTGTCAGTTTTAAATCGTTTAGTTTTTAAATTATAAATTTTAATTTATTTTAATTGGAATATTTTATCCCAATTTGTGAGGGCTTTATGAACACTTCAAGGCCAAATAAATGAGTTGGCATAAGCAACATTGAAATGCATGTATGTGTATGTATATAGACTAGATAAAACCTCTCAAACAAAACTTTTTGAAATTCTTTGAAATTAGATATCGAGACCTCTCTCGAATAATAAAATTAAAAAAATTGGTAATTAATGGTACTTATTTACTTCATTAGTTTCCTATGTGAAGTAATGACCAACAAGGTAATAAATAAAATAAGTAAATATTTATTATCTGAAAATAGTTATTTGCATTTTGGTGATGATCAAAGTTTTAATAAATTTGATTTGTAGATTACAGGATATTTCAAATAATTTAAAACAAAAAAAGTTAACAATAATTTTCAAAATGTCCTTGAAAAATCATTGCTTACATTTCCTTCAAACATTTTATTTTATTTATTATATTACAAATAATATGAAAATATATGTGTATGTATGTAAATAAAGTCTTTAAATACATCGCATTTTATGATTTTATATATTTTGGGTCATTTCTGATTTTTTTAAATAAATTAATGTTCTACATTGTGCCGCGAAATAATAGGAATCTCTAAGAGTACCATATAGAGATTTCGTAAAAAAGAAGAAATTAATTTAAAAAATCGTAATTTTTTTATTTGTTTACTCTTAATTGGCTATTAATTGTGAAGACATTTTCAAAAGCTTTTAAACAAAGTCAATATGTATTATGTATGAATAATCACAATTCTGTACTAAAAGATCATGGGCTCATAACCCGGGAAACAAAGATGACCGCCTATATTTTTACTTCTTATTATCCATCTCTTCGAATATTTTTTTCATTGCAGCAATTTTACTAAACTGTATTAAAGCCAAAGACCTTTCACAAAGTATTAATAAAAAAAAACAATTTTTATTTTAAAACTAATAACTTACAAAAAAAAACATTATTGCTTCACGTGTTTCTTGTCTCATTAGTGATAAGAATCGGATCATTTATTTAGATTTATTATTTTTAGTAACCGAACAAATAGGGAAAGTAAATTAAGTTAATCAGCTATAAAAATGAAAAGTAAAAAATGAACCCGGACTTAAATTAGACATTCCTCACGCCATTCTTAAAAAACAAGTGGTTAATTTGTATTGGATATTGCCGAATCTTATATACCCTTCACCGAAATAAAAAAGATATTTAAAGAGACTTTTATTTCGGACTAAGTATATGGTTTTTCTTGACCCAAAATAATTAATATTGAAAATTTTCTACGGAATGTATCGACTTACTTAATTGATTTCCATTGTTTAGATCTATTAATATTTCTAAAGTTCAAGGTATGTATATCGTCGACGAATTGATACAACCATTAAAACAGCAAATAGCTTATTATTATATATATCATGAGTGTCAAACTCGATATAAAAAAATATATATATTTATCTTTATATAAGCAATTTTTTTATTAAAATGTTTTATTCACGAATTTATAAGCTAAATGAGGTGCATTGCTACGAGAATTTACTTACGTACTACAACAATTAAATCTAATACCTGAATAAGGAAACTACTAATAATACCGTCTTGAGGAAAATATGTCACAAAAACCTCTTAAAAAATTTAAAAATGTTATAATGAAATTTGCCACAAATTTCACTCCATTTTGCTCTTCGCCATGCTTTCTGCTTTAAACTTCTCGCAAAACGAATGAACTTATTATGTACATACATACATATGTATGTATATTCATAGTTAGGCAAAATACATGGTATGCAGCATTTAAAATACAAAATACTTGCTGGTCATGTATTTATAATATAAAATACTTACACATCATGTATGTATTTAAAATACAAAATACTTCCATTTATTGTACGTATTTCAAATACAAAATACTTCCACGTCATGTTTGTATTTAAAATACAAAATACACCATTTTTATTCAAACCAAAAAATACATTAGATAAAACTAATCAACAAAACAATTGTTTCCTTTTATAAATATCAGATTTTTGAATGTAGCATCAGACAAACTGTTTCTTGCTGGAGAATACATAAAACCTGCTGAAGAAAATCTTTCTACAGGTCCTGATCCTCTTTTTATATTTGGATAGCTGTCAAGACTGATAATGTCTTTGCTCTTGTCACTGAGGAAACTGACAAATTCCAACTCCAAATTTGATGTCCTAGATTCACCATCATCCCTATCTACGAAAACAACAAAATCATCGTCTTCTTTACTGGTGCTTCTACTCCAGGTGTCATTTTAAGGTTTTTGTAATTTTCTCCAGAGTATAAATTGCAAGATTTTGGATTCTTTGCCTTTCTTCTTTCGTGATGTTTTCTGGCAGCCAACGCATCTTAAAACTAGGATGATAGCAGGAAGCCAAAAAGCCCTATTTATTTCCGGTGATAGTTTAAAAAACGTATCGAATCTTTTTTCCAAGCTCTCTTTTAAGCAGTGGCAATATGATTAAAGACTACAATGAATTTCTCTAAATATTCCAGTTCTATAGCTGCGAAAGTGCTCTCCTTACGTAACTTACCAAATAATTCATTTAATCTGGATTTACTTTTCATAAGTTTTGCTATAGAGTCATACAGAGAAATACTGCCATTTTTTATGTATTTAAAATACTTCTATTTATTGTATGTATTTAAAATACAAAATACTTGCAGGACATGTATTTAAAATACAAAATACTTGCAGGACATGCATTTAAAATACAAAATACTTGCACGTCAGGTATTTAAAATACAAAATACGTATTTGTATTTTAAATACGTATTTCTAATACATGTATTTTAAATAGTGGCCAGCCCTGTGTATATTGTTTGTTTGAAAATACGGCGGATTTGTCACAAAGTTTATTTTGTGCCGGTTCACACACTTCAACTTTTGCCGATAGTCTTAGTTATTAGTGCTTTATTTCTTAAGATTTGTTATAATTTAATTATAATAGATAATAAAAATAAATAAATAACTTTTGCTGCTCAACCCGTAATTCAGCTCTAAGAAAGCCGGAGAAGGAGCTACAGATATCCCTTTTTTCTTACAAATTACGAGTTGAGCAACATAAGTTGAAGTGTGTTAACCGGGGCAAAGTAAATTTTGACTGTGGCAATGGCGTCTCAGCAAATATTTTTAATATTGCATCTGCAACTCTAAAAAAAATTTTGTAGCCAAGGATGCTAAAAGATACATATATGTATGTACATACATATGTATTCACAAAAAGTGTTATCCTTGTGATTTGGCCGGCACTGATAGGATTAATAAATTGAAAATAGAAACACTTGAAAACAACAACAGATTGCCAAAATAGCATATTTTCTTCACAACGCTCATGGTAGAATAATACAGGTAGTGTCGAAGCTACAACAACACTGCTTGTTATTGTTTTTAGGTTCGAAGTTGTCAAAAAGCACAAAAGAAAAATGGCAAAAAATTTGTATGTATATTCCCACGTGTGTTTGGTTGCATTTTCTGTTCAATAAAGAATTTTATTCCTTTTATTATTTGCATTTGAAACAAATGTTCAAGTGTGCTTTTTAGTAGTGTGGGTGTTTGTTAGTAAAAGAAACAAATTTTGGCAGACTCGAACCCAAAAAAAAAGTCCGTTAACGTTTGGATACTACTTGTATTATTCTACCATGACATCGCTCAAATTCAAAATTTGTATGCATTTGATTTTTCTGTCAGATGTTTTTGATTAACAGAAAATATTTTACACTTTCAAAAAGAATATTGTTTTTGTATTGTTGTAATTAGTGTAGGTGTGGGCTTACCTCGTTTATTGTATCATGCTTTCATGACAATTTGGTAAAGTGCTAGTTGTAATAATAAGTCAACCTGTTAGATAAGTCTTTGATTTGCTTATTGTCCTACTCCGGATAAAATCCATTGAAACTGGTACCCTGTGCTGGTACCATCATCAAAATACCAAACTCTAACCTGTAATTCCTACAGCAACGTGAACAATCGCACGGCGAATCGACTGACATCAGCGCTTTATTACGCTTGCATTTTGTGGCTTGGATGCTGCTGCGGTGTAGCCTTTAGGCCGTTGCCAGAAGTGAGACACGTAATTCTTGTTCATAAAATAATTGAATACACTATGTACTTTATTATGGTCACTAGATCTCTTTTTAACCAACTACCCAAATGTTCTTGCATGATTGCTTTAAAGTACAATGGATACGCTACATCAAAGAGTCTGACGAAATCAATACCTCTAACTAAAGCCACCAAAGTTTATAGTTCTAATTTTGTAAAACAATACTGTTCTGCTGCAAATAAAATACCAATAGTTTCTTATGAGGATATAAAACAATTATCAAAACGACCAGAAATATTATTAATTGATGTAAGAGAACCACAAGAACTGCAAGAGACTGGACAAATACCTACAAGTATTAATATACCACTGGGTCAGGTTGTGGAAGAATTGGGACCAAATGTAGACAAGGGTGCCTTCAAAGAAAAGTATGGTCGCAATAAGCCGGAAAAGTATACGGAAATTGTCTTCCATTGCAGAATTGGTAAAAGATCGCAAAACGCTGCAGAACTTGCAAGAACATTAGGCTATGAAAATACCAAAAACTATTTAGGCTCTTGGACGGAATGGGCAGAAAAGGAAGGTCTGCCTAAGTAATTACTCAATTAAATAAAAGTCAACCAATTTCTAAAATTTATTTCAAACGCATTATGTATCAGAAATTTCTACAAGCCCAAGAAACATGATTAATTTTACAATATTAAATAAAAAGATTGAAACAGTAGTGATAATAATGAATTCACAATTAAAAATTTCCTATTATTAATGCCTACAATATAAAAATTAATTAAGTCCATCCGGAGACAAAAAAGGTGTTTAATGGTTATTTCTTTTATTTATCGTTTATCTCCATGCCTATGGAATAGACCTGAGTGGTAGGTATTAAATTTTGTTAAAAAAAATTTGGCAAATACCTTCGCAGGGGAAATTGTAAAATTGATACCGAAAATATTTTAAAACTGGTTACAATGGTGGTATTGGTTTAAAAACGACTAAATGTTCTGGCTGCACCTGATATGTCGCCGAGGAACGAATATTGCCTGGCAGCCGTCCCGAGAATTTTAAAATTTAATATTTTTTTTATTATTAAAATGTTTTATTCTCGAATCTTATAAGCTAAATAAGGTACAATGTTATGAGATTTTACTTACGTACTACAACAATTAAATCTAATAATTGAATAAGGAAACTATTAATAATACCGTCTTGAGGGAAATTTGGCACAAAACCCTCTTACAAACTTTAAAAATGTTATAACGAAATTTGGTAAAAACAATCTCAAGCAAGATTCTTTTTAATAAAAGATTCTCAGCGATTGCTTATTAAATTTCTTATTGTTTCAAAATTAGATTATCTGCATTTTTCATTAAATGACAGCGTAAAATCATTGGCGAAAGCGTTTATCTTTTTGTGTTTAAATCTATTGTGTAGTAAGTCCGTGGGGAATCTATGCAAAAGATTATGAATTATTTTGAAATTTTTGTTTTATAACCTGAAGCCTTTTTCTGTGTCTTAGCAGTTTTGTGAAACCATGCTGGGCGGCCGTAAGTCATAATACACATACTATTATACAACAATATCTTTTGAGGTTGAGCTTAAAATTATACATTTTTGTACAATAATTTTAGAAAACTTTTTAAAAAGAGATACAAAATTCATAATTATTCCAAATCAAACATGTGTATTTTATTGGACAAAATTTCTTTTTCTACACTGAAACAAAAAGTTGTGTTGAATTTGCTTTGGTGCCACCAAAAATTAAAAAAGCACCGAAATTACAAAAAAAAAACCCAAAAATGGTGCGAAAAGCACCGTGCTGACACCGCTGACAGAAGGTATTCAGAATCCTTTCTATGATCCAGCAATAGGCGACTTCGTCTAATCTAGTCCGTCAAAGTAAAGCACCATACATATTATTAGCGTTTTTTTACCATTAAAAAACTTCACAAAAGTAAAAAGAACTTCATTTAATATAGTATTGTTTTAACATAAAACATGTTTCCTTTATTTAACTATAAATTACAAAATATACATATTCGTATATACACGTTTTTCTCTACACTATAGTATGTACACATTTATTCTAACGATTGTTTATGTAAATATATTAAATATGTAATAAATTAATGAGATGATACAACAATTTTAATTTTAATCAACTTCTTCCACAGTAGGACCATTTCTGCTTGTGCCAAATCCCCCTGCCTGCTGACCGCATGTTGGTCCAGCACCGGCACCATTATGCAGTTTAGTCATTAAAGGTGTGCATAGTTTTGTCAGAGAGTTCATCTTGTCTGCGTATTCTTCTTTTTCAGCCAGGGTATTAGAATCCAGCCACTTTATTGTCTCCTCACAGGCACGGAGCGCTTCACACTTTTCTTGAGCTGGAATTTTGTCTCCGGCTTGATCTAATGCTTGCTTTACGCCAAACACATAACTTTCTAAACTGTTGCGAGCTATTATCTTATTTTTTTGTTTCTCATCTTCTTCAGCAAATTTCTCGGCCTCACTGACCATACGATCTATTTCGGCTTGGGATAGTCGGCCCTTGTCGTTTTTAATAGTAATGTTCTTGGCATTACCTGAACTCATTTCCTTCGCAGATACATTTAGAATACCATTGGCATCCAAATCAAACGTAACTTCAATTTGTGGCACACCACGAGGGGCAGGCGGAATGCCCGATAGATCGAAAGTCCCCAATTCGTTGTTGTCTTTTGTCATTACACGTTCACCTTCGAACACTTGAATGGTCACACCTGGCTGATTATCTGAATAAGTAGAGAATGCTTGTGTTTGTTTGCATGGAATGCACGAGTTGCGTTCGATAATTTTAGCCATTACACCTCCGGCTGTTTCAATGCCAAGTGATAATGGAGCTACATCGACCAGTAGGACATCTTGGAGGGCACTGCTCTTATCGCCGCTAAGTATGGCAGCTTGAATAGCAGCACCGTAAGCAACAGCTTCATCAGGATTAATTGACAACTTTAGACTTTTGCCACAGAAGAACTGTTGCAATAAATTTTGTACTTTGGGTATGCGGGTAGAGCCCCCAACCAGGACAATATCATGAACTTGGTTCTTGTCCATTTTAGCATCATTAAGAGCCTTCTCTACTGGTTGCAATGTTTGACGGAATAAATCAGCACACAGTTCTTCAAAACGGGCCCGGCTTACTTTGGTATAAAAGTCTTGCCCCTCAAACAAAGCATCTATTTCAATCGAGGCTTCTCTGCTTGATGACAGTGTTCGTTTGGCACGTTCAGCAGCAGTCCTTAGGCGTCTCAGGGCTCTAGGATTTGAACGTAAATCTTTTTTGTATTTACGTTTGAATTCATCGGCCAAAGTGTTCGTTTGGCACGTTCAGCAGCAGTCCTTAGGCGTCTCAGGTCTCTAGGATTTGAACGTAATCTTTTTTGTATTTACGTTTGAATTCATCGGCCAAGTGTGAGACAAGTCTATTGTCAAAATCTTCACCACCAAAGTGTGTATCACCAGCAGTTGCTCTTACTTCGAACAAAGAACCTTCATCGATGGTCAAGATGGAAACATCAAAGGTACCTCCACCCAAGTCAAAAATCAAAACATTTCGTTCACCTCCTAAGTTCTTGTCAAGACCGTACGCCAAAGCAGCTGCCGTGGGTTCATTAATAATACGCAACACATTTAAACCAGCAATTCGACCAGCATCTTTTGTAGCCTGACGTTGCGAATCATTGAAATATACAGGAACTGTGATTACTGCATCTGTAACTGTCTGTCCCAAATATGCTTCGGCCGTTTCTTTCATCTTTGTCAACACCATTGAACTTATTTCTTCTGGAGCAAACTTCTTAGTTTCACCTTTGACTTCCACGCAGATTTTCGGTTTGCCACTTTCACTGACCACTTTAAATGGCCACTGCTTAATATCTTCCATTACCTTGTTGTCATCATATTTTCTGCCAATTAGACGTTTTGCGTCAAATACTGTGTTCTTGGGATTCATGGCAACTTGGTTCTTGGCTGCATCTCCAATGAGACGCTCAGTGTCGGTGAAGGCAACATAACTGGATGTTGTTCGATTACCTTGGTCGTTCGCAATAATTTCAACTTTACCATGTTGGAAGACACCAACGCAGGAATATGTTGTTCCCAAATCAATACCAATTGATACCATTGTGACGGCGTCTGTTATTTAACGGATTTAGTATTAAAAATATGTATGTATGTAGTGTGTAATTTTTCCGGCAAAACTAGCTTATAGTCACTTAGTATTAATTCAAATATTTTATTATTCACTTAAATTTATTTTTTAAATATTTTGTCGAAAATGTATTTAAAAGTATTTATTCGTTTACTTATTTGTGTTTACGTTGCTTGCTTTTTCTGTAATAATACTCTTGCATGAAAAATCATGAACCTACTAGAATTGAGTAGTTGTAAAACTCAAAAGATAATTCTCTAGACACTTGAAGCTCTCTAATTTAATGTCATTAAATAATTTTTAAGAGTATCGCTTAAGTTGATTATTAAAAAAGAGAGGGGTTTTGGTTTGTGGAAAAATTTTGTAAACAGCGATGGGATTCGGAAATTTTTTGTTGAAGTCGTGCCAAATTATATATGCATATTAGCCAAAAGTACATATAATTTACATACGATCGTAAATAAAATGTTAGCAGTATTATAGGTAGGTAGGTATGTATTCTCTGGTGTATTATTCATCTGATTTATAAAATTACACAGTAAGTATGTATGTTGTATGTATGTATTTTTTCAAATAATTTTTTTTACAACAAAGCGAATTTTGGTCATTTGCATCAAAGAAAGATAAATGTTTTTTTGCATTTATTGTCGATTACAAGGATGCTAAGACAATATGCGAAGATTTGTGTCTGTAATATAAATAAAAACTATGGTTCAGACAAATGTTTTGAGTTTTGACACTAGTAATGTAGCGTAAACGATTGTCTGCTTTGAAGGGCTTGCCGTGTTATCCAATATAAGCAACAGTAAATCACTCAAAGTAGAACGAAATTGTCCTAACAAAGGAACACTCGGAAAAAACGGGTTATACCATAAATCTTTTTAGATAAAGAAAGCTGGATTGATACAAATTTTTTTAAATAAATATATATGTATATAAATAGCTTATCACGCATCTTATACATACTCTTTTGAAAAAGAAGAATTCCACTTAATATCACTTAAACTTTTGATGTTATACATTCTACTTTTTACATATAAGTTTCAATATTCAATAAAAATATTAAGGCTTATATTCATAAAAATATAAAATGTATTTGAAATCTCTTTAAAAAACATTTTTTATTAAAAATTTTAAATAAAATACATTTTGAATTTTGTAAATATGGGAGTAATACTCTATTTTTCCAGAACATCAAAAATTAAGTTTACTTTTACTTTTAAAATTTAATTTCAGTTCTTTTCTAAAAAATTGCCTGACTAACTCAGAGTTGACCATTTAAACAGCTTTATTTGATATAAATGTACAAATAGTTAAATAAAAAACTATTTTTAAAATGAAAAAATCATTATATATGTATTTAATTCCCGAGATTAATAATGCAGTTTATAATAATTAAAATAAATCTAGCCTTTTTTGAACTGTAGAGTTGACATCACGGATTAATTTTAAATAAAGTGTTAAGAGAAATATTAAGGGAAATATTCAAGTTACAATTTAATAAAATTTAAGAGAATATTTTTTTGTGTGAAATGCAAGGGATGACAAAGCTGTTACAATTGTACAACATTTGATACACTAAAATCCACATTATTGTGAGCATTGGTACTAATATCTAATATCTTCTCTATAAATAGACTATAAGTTATTTATAGTGATGAACTTCCTTAATAGCTTATTTGTTTATACATAGCTTACGAAATAGCTATACAATAAGTTTTTATTAATGAAACTCTGTTTTTATAAGAATGTACATATATTGTCTGGCAAGCTGACTAGTATTCCAATAGCAAAGAACGATATTACACATGTTGGATATAGCGATTTTTTTCTACTAATGAAGTTTGATAAAATGGCATCTGCATAGATAATCAACTTAACTGTCTTAGTTTCAATACACATAAACTTTTTCACTAACCCACTTATACTTTTTCAAATTGTTCATGAACTTGAATAGAATTTCTCTTTCAAGACGAATTTCAATATTACGGGAAAGCTAAGCAACTCATAATTTTTCTAAATATATGTTGGTATTTTGAATAAAATCAATAAAAAATAATGATTTGTTGCGATTCATATAACTATTTTTTGATTTGTTTCCTTGACGATGGCATCTTGAAAAGAAAATTACGTCGTACTTGCCATTTCGATGAATTTTGAGAAGTATTATGTGAGCCAAACTTGAAAACACTTCCTTAAACGTTTTAAGTGCATATGTTCACGGTTCACACAATTCAATTATTTTTACTCAATTCAGTTTGGAGAAAGGCATTAAATTTTACACACATATGTATGCATGTATTTCTATCTCATCTTTCATATACGAAAAAACAACTTGAGCGACAAAAAGTGTGCGGTCCGGAACTAAGGATTTTCATATGATCTGAAACTAATGCACTAAAAATTGAAAACTTCAAACTCGTTTTCTGTAAAACTAGTTTTTAGCTACATATACATACATATGTATGTCTAAATTGGTTTTCTACGATAATTGACATTAATTTTTAACAATGTTTGAAAAGTACTAAGAATAACAAAAAAGTACTTTTTTATAATTATTATTTCCCATCACTAACACAAATTGAAATCTCTTTTGTATCTCTGAGCATTATTTCAATTTATCATCTACAATATTCAAGAAATTTCTATGAAAATATTCTCGAATTTTCTTATGGTTTATTTCAAAAATCCAACAAGTATAAAAAGACGGCATATTTTCTCAGTTGTTACAGTTCAATTCAAGAAGTTAAATTGAAAAGATATACATATTAAAGCGAAGCGTTTGTAACTCAATTTTTAAATTGTAAACATTGTTCAATTTAAGCGAAGATAACAAAAACAAATTTGTGTGTATTAAAATTATAAACAAAAATAAAAATGGTAGCAATTGGTATTGATTTGGGTACAACATACTCCTGTGTTGGTGTGTTCCAACATGGAAAGGTAGAGATTATTGCCAACGATCAAGGTAACCGCACTACACCCAGTTATGTTGCATTTACGGATTCGGAGCGTCTCATTGGCGATGCGGCAAAAAACCAAGTAGCAATGAATCCTCAAAACACAGTTTTCGATGCAAAACGTTTAATTGGCCGTAAATATGACGATCAAAAGATTTTAGATGACTTGAAACATTGGCCTTTCAAAGTGGTCAGTGATTGTGGTAAACCGATGATTTCAGTTGAATTTAAGGGTGAGCAAAAGAAATTCGCACCAGAAGAGATAAGTTCAATGGTGCTGACAAAAATGAGAGAAACAGCGGAAGCATTTCTTGGCACAACAGTCCGTGATGCAGTCATTACAGTGCCTGCATACTTCAACGATTCACAGAGACAAGCCACAAAAGATGCAGGTGCCATTGCAGGACTTAATGTATTAAGAATTATCAATGAGCCCACAGCCGCTGCTTTAGCATATGGTCTTGACAAAAATCTTAAGGGTGAACGAAATGTTTTGATTTTTGACTTGGGTGGAGGTACCTTTGATGTTTCCATCCTGACCATCGATGAAGGATCTTTGTTCGAAGTGAGAGCAACTGCTGGTGATACCCACTTGGGCGGTGAGGACTTTGACAACCGCTTAGTAAGTCATTTTGCCGAAGAATTCAAACGAAAGTACAAAAAGGACTTGCGTTCAAATCCTAGAGCACTACGGCGCTTACGGTCAGCGGCTGAACGCGCAAAACGCACCCTATCTTCTAGCACAGAGGCTACAATTGAAATAGATGCTTTATTTGAAGGCGTAGATTTCTATACCAAAATCAGCCGTGCTCGTTTTGAAGAATTGTGTGGCGATTTGTTCCGCAGTACTTTGCAGCCGGTGGAGAAAGCATTAAACGATGCCAAAATGGATAAAAATCAAATCGATGATATTGTCTTAGTTGGTGGTTCAACTCGTATTCCTAAAGTTCAAAATTTGCTACAACAATTCTTCTGTGGCAAAACTCTTAACCTCTCAATTAACCCTGACGAAGCCGTGGCCTATGGTGCTGCCATTCAAGCAGCTATTCTTAGTGGTGACAAGAGCAGTGCCATCCAAGATGTTTTGCTGGTTGATGTAGCACCCCTTTCATTGGGCATTGAAACGGCTGGTGGCGTGATGACTAAATTAATAGAACGCAACAGTCGAATTCCCTGCAAACAAACAAAAACTTTTACAACATATGCCGACAATCAACCTGCCGTCACCATTCAAGTTTTTGAAGGTGAGCGGGCAATGACTAAAGATAACAACCTGTTGGGTACCTTCAATTTAACTGGCATACCCCCAGCACCCCGAGGAGTTCCTAAAGTTGATGTCACATTTGATCTCGACGCAAATGGCATTTTGAATGTAGCAGCAAAAGAAATGAGCACGGGCAATGCAAAGAACATTGTTATCAAAAATGATAAGGGCCGCTTGTCGCAAGCCGAAATCGATCGCATGGTTCATGAAGCCGAGCAGTATGCAGATGAAGATGAAAAACAGCGCCAACGCATAGCAGCACGGAATCAATTGGAAGCTTATGTATTTAACGTAAAACAGTCAACAGAACAGGCTGGCGACAAAATAGCCAAATCCGACAGAGATCGAGTGTACGAAAAATGCAATGAAACAATCAAGTGGTTGGACAATAACACAACCGCAGAGAAAGAAGAATACGATTACAAATTAGAAGAATTGACTAAAAGTTGTCAACCTATTATGACGAAACTACATCAGCAGGCCAGTGGTGATACAGCTAGCTCACAAGCAGGTCCTGGTTGTGGTCGACAGGCTCGTGGTTTTAGCGGAGGTAATTATGGAGGTCCTACTGTTGAAGAAGTGGACTAAGATGATTATTATTCATCAATTTTAAACATTCCCATATCGAAATTTTTACCTAAATTTATGTTTTCAGACATCATTTATTTATTGTAATACAAAATCATTACATAAGAATACAATGTAACAATACCTGAAAAAAGTAAAATATTAGGCATAAAAATAGTATTTGAAGATAAAACTAACACTAAATATTATTAACTTTTACAAAACCTAATATATGTGTATAATTAATTCTCATAGTTTAATACTAAAATAAGTTATTTATAGTTAGTTTTAAAGTAAATTTGTATGTACCACCACTGTGTATAAATAAGTATGTATGTATAATCATACTTATTTAAAAAATAAATTATCAGATGCCAAAGATAAATTATGCAGTTTTTCTGAGACTGAAAAGTCTACGGATAGCAACCAACCATCGCATCGGTGGTTATGTTTCTGGAAACTATGTTCAAGATGACAAAATTTTGCATTAAACTAAAAAATGCATTAAGAAAAATTCATAGCAAAAATGCTTCTTTGGTAGTTGATTGAGATTATTTTGAAAATTCTTCATACAATTTTCAATATTTTTAAACATTTTTATACAATAAACAATGTAACATATCGTTGGTCTCAAGTAGAAACTCAATCATTTTAGCCTTACAGGAAATTGTAAAAACATAAAAGAAACTGTACAACTGATCGTCTTTCCTATATTTCCAGAATGTCAAAATCGATATGAAAAAACAATATTTTTTACATACATACATACTATGTATCGCTCCTTTATTGCAACATGATTATTGAGTTAGGAATGCAGAATTATTCGTTGTATCGTTTTGTGTAAAAAACATTAAAATATCTTGTTTCCATCGTCTGTTTTTCAAATTCAATATAAAAAAAAATTAACAACATTTTTTATATAGGGAGTTTGTTTAGCAGTCACACGATTTTACGTTCTTGTTGAAAAGGTGCATGCCAAGTCTTTATGGACAAGTGTCAGAAACAGAGCACCAACCAAATCTTTTTTAAATTTATCCATTTTAATTTTTATCTATTTTAAGGAATATTAGTCCACATGCATATATAATTTTATAAATAAAATAAATGTATTTCAAAGATCATTAATGGAAAAATTATTAAGTCCCACCCTACGTCAGATCTTCTAATTTCATATCAGAAATTAACAATTTTTAGGTATTCATTTCATTACTTTAGTGTTAATGAAGATGGCCCGATCGAAAGCCATATTTCTATACATTGAACTCACTTAAATTTTAGTGAAAAAATTTTGTGTTTACTATTTTGGAAACATTGAAATTAGGTATGATATTTCAGAGTAGAAAATAGAATGGAAAAAATGTAGCGTGCGTCTCAAAGGGGTCATGTCTTTTGATAAAAAACTCGATTTCGAATTTGTTGTATACGCCTTTTCTCATTTAGCTAACGATATATGTACTTAATACGTAAATAAAAAAAATCATGAAGTAATGAAAACTTTTTTCAACTTGCATAACTTCAAATATACAGCAACTGAAACTACATATGTATCTACATATATCGGTCAGATTTTGAGATAACGGTATCTCTACGTAAAAAGTCTGTTTAAAAATTTTTCAAATTGAATTTGACTTTAATGGATGAGTTATAAAAATTGATATACCAACAGAAGGATATTTTAGGTAAATTATACCTATGTGTTCTATACTGTCATAACTGATCCATTAATAAAAGTTTTGAGCCCCGTAACGCTTTTTGCACTTCTTAAGATTAACAAGGTTCATGATATTTTTTTTTTCAATTTCGAAACATCTCAGGGGTTTTTGCGCTTTTCGAAATTGCAAAATGTATAATATACCGTTACAAGAATGGGAAGGTTTAAAAACGACAAAATGTTCTGGCTCTCTCATATATCGTCGAAAATGTCCTTGGACGTTGATAAAACTAGCCCAAGATTTTAAAATTTAATAATATTTATTTATTTTCTTTTACATAAAACTAAAATGGGTACAAAAACATCATTGCGTCAATTGAGACGAATAACTTGTCCAATTGATGCAAGACTTAATGCTATCCCTATAATGTCAAGTGCTGCCGCAAAAAAAATCTGATCTGCGCGCGGCATCAAAATCCTTTGTCAATATAGTAAAACAATACCGTTCCTGGAGAACAATATCGCAGTAGTTTCTTACGAATATAACAAAGAATTCATTTGAATGTGTTATGGATGTTAGAGAGCGTTATGAATTGAATCTGCGTTTATTTATTTACTTATTATAAAGTATAGTTCAAAATTTTGCTCAATTCGCGAGAACTAAAGGCTTTCAAAATTAGGTCCAAATTGTGGTTTCGACTGGTATGTAGTACATATGTACATATATACATACATACATTGTGTATATATGTAAATAAAAGATTTAATTTAAATAGTAGTTACTGCTGCTGGAAGACCTTATACCGACAGAAGTGCTTATCTCAAGGAAATCAATGCAGAAAACTTCCTTTTTCGATATAATATAAAACTTTATAATTTTGATTGCTAATTTAATTGTCTTAGATGCACAACATAATTTTCTCAACTTTTTGTGCAGATAAGTCAAAAATACTATTATCTGAGATGTACATATATACATATGTACTTATCTGTGTGCAGCTACTAATAATTTTTATATGAAAATAATTTACAACTTAAAAATATAAGGTAAATGTGCAGATAAAGAAAGTTCACTTAACATAATTTTGTATTAAAAATATAACAATACAATAATAGTCTCCTAGAGTTAAGCGTTAAAAAAACAAGAAAAATAGATTAAAAAAACATTTTTTATTTCTTCAATTCTATATTAAACTTTTTAAAAATAGATCAACGATTAAAAGTAAGTATTCAAAATGAATAGTAATTTATCGTTGTATTAAAATATTTTTAAATATTTGCTTTTTATCAGAAGCTTGATATTTTCATATTAGAAATTTATAATGTACACTGTAGGAAGGGCCGATTTGTAACGACAAAATTGTCTATATATTGTGCCATCCATTTTTCGATAGCTTTTGGCATGAGGAAAAATAAGTTGCACTACGACATATCTAAAGAATAATTTTCGATGCGCCCAAATTTCAATTAAAATTTAGAATTTTCATTGATAAAAAATTTAGTTTCATCAAAAATAATTCAAAATAATAATAATTCAAAAATAAATATCAGCTTCGAAAGGTAATATTTAAAAAACTTAAATCACTTACTTAAATTACTTACTTACTAAAAAAACGTTAAAATAAAACATTTTTCTTCATGCCACAAGCTATCGATGGCACAATATCGATTGCTACAATCGACCCACCCGAATGCACAGCCTTTTACATTGTATATACTTTAAAAAACTAAACAAATTTGTACATACATAGTATGTATGTTTGCGATAATTTGTACAAAATGATACATTTTTGTACATTAATTTTATGAAACTTTTTAGAGATACAAAATTCATAATTATTCCAAATCAAACATGTGTATTTTATTGTACCAAATATCTATTTCTACACTGAAACAAAAAGTTGTGTTGAATTTGCTTTGGTGCCACCAAAAATTAAAAAGGCACCGAAATTTTAAAAAAGTGCACCGCGCACCAACTAAAATTTTAAAAAGCTCCAAAAATGGTGCGAAAAGCACCGTTTTGACACCGCTGACAGAAGGTATTCAGAATCCTTTCTATGATCCAGCAATAGACTTCGTCCGTTAAACAAAGTGAAGCACCATACATATTGTTCATCGTAGCCACTGTGCAGTCAACAGCCGCAGATTTATAATCGTTTTCGACTGCGTTTTATATGTTTTTAGCTATGTATATTGTGTGCGTAATCTTTATTACGCACTTGTTTTTAAAGCATGTAAAATCAATTATTTACAACAATAAAAAATATGCAAAATATGAATTTTAATAATTGTAACGGTGCAGAAATACAATGCAGCTTAATCTTAATAATGAAGTTGTTTTGTAGCTTTTGTTTTAAATTTCTATACTTAAAATATTTTAGCAATCTTGTCATTCGTATTGAAGAAATCAAATAAAACAGTTGGAATTTGGTATAATAAAACTTATACAATTTTGTTTGATTTTTGTTCAAAGTAATAGTTTGTAAAAAGGCTTACAAGCTCAAACACATATTATTAGCGTTTTTTTACCATTAAAAAACTTCACAAAAGTAAAAAGAACTTCATTTAATATAGTATTGTTTTAACATAAAACATGTTTCCCTTATTTAACTATAAATTACAAAATATACATATTCGTATATACACGTTTTTCTCTACACTATAGTATGTACACATTTATTCTAACGATTGTTTATGTAAATATGTAATAAATTAATGAGATGATACAACAATTTTAATTTTAATCAACTTCTTCCACAGTAGGACCATTTCTGCTTGTGCCAAATCCCCCTGCCTGCTGACCGCATGTTGGTCCAGCACCGGCACCATTATGCAGTTTCGTCATTAAAGGTGTGCATAGTTTTGTCAGAGAGTTCATCTTGTCTGCGTATTCTTCTTTTTCAGCCAGGGTATTAGAATCCAGCCACTTTATTGTCTCCTCACAGGCACGGAGCGCTTCACACTTTTCTTGAGCTGGAATTTTGCCTCCGGCTTGATCTAATGCTTGCTTTACGCCAAACACATAACTTTCTAAACTGTTGCGAGCTATTATCTTATTTTTTTGTTTCTCATCTTCTTCAGCAAATTTCTCGGCGTCACTGACCATACGATCTATTTCGGCTTGGGATAGTCGGCCCTTGTCGTTTTTAATAGTAATGTTCTTGGCATTACCTGAACTCATTTCCTTCGCAGATACATTTAGAATACCATTGGCATCCAAATCAAACGTAACTTCAATTTGTGGCACACCACGAGGGGCAGGCGGAATGCACGATAGATCGAAAGTCCCCAATTCGTTGTTGTGTTTTGTCATTACACGTTCACCTTCGAACACTTGAATGGTTACACCTGGCTGATTATCTGAATAAGTAGAGAATGCTTGTGTTTGTTTGCATGGAATGCGCGAGTTGCGTTCGATAATTTTAGCCATTACACCTCCGGCTGTTTCAATGCCAAGTGATAATGGAGCTACATCGACCAGTAGGACATCTTGGAGGGCACTGCTCTTATCGCCGCTAAGTACGGCAGCTTGAATAGCAGCACCGTAAGCAACAGCTTCATCAGGATTAATTGACAACTTTAGACTTTTGCCACAGAAGAACTGTTGCAATAAATTTTGTACTTTGGGTATGCGGGTAGAGCCCCCAACCAGGACAATATCATGAACTTGGTTCTTGTCCATTTTAGCATCATTAAGAGCCTTCTCTACTAGTTGCAATGTTTGACGGAATAAATCAGCACACTGTTCTTCAAAACGGGCCCGGCTTACTTTGGTATAAAAGTCTTGCCCCTCAAACAAAGCATCTATTTCAATCGAGGCTTCTCTGCTTGATGACAGTGTTCGTTTGGCACGTTCAGCAGCAGTCCTTAGGCGTCTCAGGGCTCTAGGATTTGAACGTAAATCTTTTTTGTATTTACGTTTGAATTCATCGGCCAAAGTGTTCGTTTGGCACGTTCAGCAGCAGTCCTTAGGCGTCTCAGGGCTCTAGGATTTGAACGTAAATCTTTTTTGTATTTACGTTTGAATTCATCGGCCAAAGTGTTCGTTTGGCACGTTCAGCAGCAGTCCTTAGGCGTCTCAGGGCTCTAGGATTTGAACGTAAATCTTTTTTGTATTTACGTTTGAATTCATCGGCCAAGTGTGAGACAAGTCTATTGTCAAAATCTTCACCACCCAAGTGTGTATCACCAGCAGTTGCTCTTACTTCGAACAAAGAACCTTCATCGATGGTCAGGATGGAAACATCAAAGGTACCTCCACCCAAGTCAAAAATCAAAACATTTCGTTCACCTTCTAAGTTCTTGTCAAGACCGTACGCCAAAGCAGCTGCCGTGGGTTCATTAATAATACGCAACACATTTAAACCAGCATCTTTTGTAGCCTGACGTTGCGAATCATTGAAATATGCAGGAACTGTGATTACTGCATCTGTAACTGTCTGTCCCAAATATGCTTCGGCCGTTTCTTTCATCTTTGTCAACACCATTGAACTTATTTCTTCTGGAGCAAACTTCTTAGTTTCACCTTTGACTTCCACGCAGATTTTCGGTTTGCCACTTTCACTGACCACTTTAAATGGCCAGTGCTTAATATCTTCCATTACCTTGTTGTCATCATATTTTCTGCCAATTAGACGTTTTGCGTCAAATACTGTGTTCTTGGGATTCATGGCAACTTGGTTCTTGGCTGCATCTCCAATGAGACGCTCAGTGTCGGTGAAGGCAACATAACTGGATGTTGTTCGATTACCTTGGTCGTTCGCAATAATTTCAACTTTACCATGTTGGAAGACACCAACGCAGGAATATGTTGTTCCCAAATCAATACCAATTGCTACCATTGTGACGGCGTCTGTTATTTAACGAATTTAGTATTAAAAATATGTATGTATGTAGTGTGTAATTTTTCCGGCAAAACTAGCTTATAGTCACTTAGTATTAATTCAAATATTTTATTATTCACTTAAATTTATTTTTTAAATATTTTGTCGAAAATGTATTTAAAAGTATTTATTCGTTTACTTATTTGTGTTTACGTTGCTTGCTTTTTCTGTAATAATACTCTTGCATGAAAAATCATGAACCTACTAGAATTGAGTAGTTGTAAAACTCAAAAGATAATTCTCTAGACACTTGAAGCTCTCTAATTTAATGTCATTAAATAATTTTTAAGAGTATGGCTTAAGGTGATTATTAAAAAAGAGAGGGGTTTTGGATTGTAGACAGCGATGGGATTCGGAAATTTTTTGTTGAAGTCGTGCCAAATTATATATGCATATTAGCCAAAAGTACATATAATTTACATACGATCGTAAATAAAATGTTAGCAGTATTATAGGTAGGTAGGTATGTATTCTCTGGTGTATTATTCATCTGATTTATAAAATTACACAGTAAGTATGTATGTATGTATGTATTTTTTCAAATAACTTTTTTACAACAAAGCGAATTTTGGTCATTTGCATCAAAGAAAGATAAATGTTTTTTTGCATTTATTGTCGATTACAAGGATGCTAAGACAATATGCGAAGATTTGTGTCTGTAATATAAATAAAAACTATGGTTCAGACAAATGTTTTGAGTTTTGACACTAGTAATGTAGCGTAAACGATTGTCTGCTTTGAAGGGCTTGCCGTGTTATCCAATATAAGCAACAGTAAATCACTCAAAGTAGAACGAAATTGTCCTAACAAAGGAACACTCGGAAAAAACGGGTTATACCATAGATCTTTTTAGATAAAGAAAGCTGGATTGATACAAATTTTTTTAAATAAATATATATGTATATAAATAGCTTATCACGCATCTTATACATACTCTTTTGAAAAAGAAGAATTCCACTTAATATCACTTAAACTTTTGATGTTATACATTCTACTTTTTACATATAAGTTTCAATATTCAATAAAAATATTAAGGCTTATATTCATAAAAATATAAAATGTATTTGAAATCTCTTTAAAAAACATTTTTTATTAAAAATTTTAAATAAAATACATTTTGAATTTTGTAAATATGGGAGTAATACTCTATTTTTCCAGAACATCAAAAATTAAGTTTACTTTTACTTTTAAAATTTAATTTCAGTTCTTTTCTAAAAAATTGCCTGACTAACTCAGAGTTGACCATATTAAACAGCTTTATTTGATATAAATGTACAAATAAGTAAATAAAAAACTATTTTTAAAATGAAAAAATCATTATATATGTATTTAATTCCCGAGATTAATAATGCAGTTTATAATAATTAAAATAAATCTAGCCTTTTTTGAACTGTAGAGTTGACATCACGGATTAATTTTAAATGAGTGTTAAGAGAAATATTAAGGGAAATATTCAAGTTACAATTTAATAAAATTTAAGAGAATATTTTTTTGTGTGAAATGCAAGGGATGACAAAGCTGTTACAATTGTACAACATTTGATACACTAAAATCGACATTATTGTGAGCATTGGTACTAATATCTAATATCTTCTCTATAAATAGACTATAAATTATTTATAGTGATGAACTTCCTTAATAGCTTATTTGTTTATACATAGCTTACGAAATAGCTATACAATAGGTTTTTATTAATGAAACTCTGTTTTTATAAGAATGTACATATATTGTCTGGCAAGCTGACTAGTATTCCAATAGCAAAGAACGATATTACACATGTTGGATATAGCGATTTTTTTCTACTAATGAAGTTTGATAAAATGGCATCTGCATAGATAATCAACTTAACTGTCTTAGTTTCAATACACATAAACTTTTTCACTAACCCACTTATACTTTTTCAAATTGTTCATGAACTTGAATAGAATTTCTCTTTCAAGACGAATTTCAATATTACGGGAAAGCTAAGCAACTCATAATTTTTCTAAATATATGTTGGTATTTTGAATAAAATCAATAAAAAATAATGATTTGTTGCGATTCATATAACTATTTTTTGATTTGTTTCCTTGACGATGGCATCTTGAAAAGAAAATTACGTCGTACTTGCCATTTCGATGAATTTTGAGAAGTATTATGTGAGGCAAACTTGAAAACACTTCCTTAAACGTTTTAAGTGCATATGTTCACGGTTCACACAATTCAATTATTTTTACTCAATTCAGTTTGGAGAAAGGCATTAAATTTTACACACATATGTATGCATGTATTTCTATCTCATCTTTCATATACGAAAAAACAACTTGAGCGACAAAAAGTGTGCGGTCCGGAACTAAGGATTTTCATATGATCTGAAACTAATGCACTAAAAATTGAAAACTTCAAACTCGTTTTCTGTAAAACTAGTTTTTAGCTACATATACATACATATGTATGTCTAAATTAGTTTTCTACGATAATTGACATTAATTTTTAACAATGTTTGAAAAGTACTAAGAATAACAAAAAAGTACTTTTTTATAATTATTATTTCCCATCACTAACACAAATTGAAATCTCTTTTGTATCTCTGAGCATTATTTCAATTTATCATCTACAATATTCAAGAAATTTCTATGAAAATATTCTCGAATTTTCTTATGGTTTATTTCAAAAATCCAACAAGTATAAAAAGACGGCATATTTTCTCAGTTGTTACAGTTCAATTCAAGAAGTTAAATTGAAAAGATATACATATTAAAGCGAAGCGTTTGTGACTCAATTTTTAAATTGTAAACATTGTTCAATTTAAGCGAAGATAACAAAAACAAATTTGTGTGTATTAAAATTATAAACAAAAATAAAAATGGTAGCAATTGGTATTGATTTGGGTACAACATACTCCTGTGTTGGTGTGTTCCAACATGGAAAGGTAGAGATTATTGCCAACGATCAAGGTAACCGCACTACACCCAGTTATGTTGCATTTACGGATTCGGAGCGTCTCATTGGCGATGCGGCAAAAAACCAAGTAGCAATGAATCCTCAAAACACAGTTTTCGATGCAAAACGTTTAATTGGCCGTAAATATGACGATCAAAAGATTTTAGATGACTTGAAACATTGGCCTTTCAAAGTGGTCAGTGATTGTGGTAAACCGATGATTTCAGTTGAATTTAAGGGTGAGCAAAAGAAATTCGCACCAGAAGAGATAAGTTCAATGGTGCTGACAAAAATGAGAGAAACAGCGGAAGCATTTCTTGGCACAACAGTCCGTGATGCAGTCATTACAGTGCCTGCATACTTCAACGATTCACAGAGACAAGCCACAAAAGATGCAGGTGCCATTGCAGGACTTAATGTATTAAGAATTATCAATGAGCCCACAGCCGCTGCTTTAGCATATGGTCTTGACAAAAATCTTAAGGGTGAACGAAATGTTTTGATTTTTGACTTGGGTGGAGGTACCTTTGATGTTTCCATCCTGACCATCGATGAAGGATCTTTGTTCGAAGTGAGAGCAACTGCTGGTGATACCCACTTGGGCGGTGAGGACTTTGACAACCGCTTAGTAAGTCATTTTGCCGAAGAATTCAAACGAAAGTACAAAAAGGACTTGCGTTCAAATCCTAGAGCACTACGGCGCTTACGGTCAGCGGCTGAACGCGCAAAACGCACCCTATCTTCTAGCACAGAGGCTACAATTGAAATAGATGCTTTATTTGAAGGCGTAGATTTCTATACCAAAATCAGCCGTGCTCGTTTTGAAGAATTGTGTGGCGATTTGTTCCGCAGTACTTTGCAGCCGGTGGAGAAAGCATTAAACGATGCCAAAATGGATAAAAATCAAATCGATGATATTGTCTTAGTTGGTGGTTCAACTCGTATTCCTAAAGTTCAAAATTTGCTACAACAATTCTTCTGTGGCAAAACTCTTAACCTCTCAATTAACCCTGACGAAGCCGTGGCCTATGGTGCTGCCATTCAAGCAGCTATTCTTAGTGGTGACAAGAGCAGTGCCATCCAAGATGTTTTGCTGGTTGATGTAGCACCCCTTTCATTGGGCATTGAAACGGCTGGTGGCGTGATGACTAAATTAATAGAACGCAACAGTCGAATTCCCTGCAAACAAACAAAAACTTTTACAACATATGCCGACAATCAACCTGCCGTCACCATTCAAGTTTTTGAAGGTGAGCGGGCAATGACTAAAGATAACAACCTGTTGGGTACCTTCAATTTAACTGGCATACCCCCAGCACCCCGAGGAGTTCCTAAAGTTGATGTCACATTTGATCTCGACGCAAATGGCATTTTGAATGTAGCAGCAAAAGAAATGAGCACGGGCAATGCAAAGAACATTGTTATCAAAAATGATAAGGGCCGCTTGTCGCAAGCCGAAATCGATCGCATGGTTCATGAAGCCGAGCAGTATGCAGATGAAGATGAAAAACAGCGCCAACGCATAGCAGCACGGAATCAATTGGAAGCTTATGTATTTAACGTAAAACAGTCAACAGAACAGGCTGGCGACAAAATAGCCAAATCCGACAGAGATCGAGTGTACGAAAAATGCAATGAAACAATCAAGTGGTTGGACAATAACACAACCGCAGAGAAAGAAGAATACGATTACAAATTAGAAGAATTGACTAAAAGTTGTCAACCTATTATGACGAAACTACATCAGCAGGCCAGTGGTGATACAGCTAGCTCACAAGCAGGTCCTGGTTGTGGTCGACAGGCTCGTGGTTTTAGCGGAGGTAATTATGGAGGTCCTACTGTTGAAGAAGTGGACTAAGATTTTAAACATTCCCATATCGAAATTTTTACCTAAATTTATGTTTTCAGACATCATTTATTTATTGTAATACAAAATCATTACATAAGAATACAATGTAACAATACCTGAAAAAAGTAAAATATTAGGCATAAAAATAGTATTTGAAGATAAAACTAACACTAAATATTAACTTTTACAAAACCTAATATATGTATATAATTAATTCTCATAGTTTAATACTAAAATAAGTTATTTATAGTTAGTTTTAAAGTAAATTTGTATGTATACCACCACTGTGTATAAATAAGTATGTATAATCCATACTTATTTAAAAAATAAATTATCAGATGCCAAAGATAAATTATGCAGTTTTTCTGAGACTGAAAAGTCGTTTACGGATAGCAACCAACCATCGGTGGTTATGTTTCTGGAAACTATGTTCAAGATGACAAAATTTTGCATTAAACTAAAAAATGCATTAAGAAAAATTCATAGCAAAAATGTTTTGAATTAATATAGGTAGAAATACTTAAAAAAAGGTTGATTGAGATTATTTTGAAAATTCTTCATACAATTTTCAATATTTTTAAACATTTTTATACAATAAACAATGTAACAAACATATCGTTGGTGTCAAGTAGAAACTCAATCATTTTTGCCTTACAGGAAATTGTAAAAACATAAAAGAAACTGTACAACTGATCGTCTTTCCTATATTTCCAGAATGTCAAAATCGATATGAAAAAACAATATTTTTTACATACATACTATGTATCGCTCCTTTATTGCAACATGATTATTGAGTTAGGAATGCAGAATTATTCGTTGCATCGTTTTGAGTAAAAGCATTAAAATATCGTTTTCATCGTTTGTTTTTCAAACTCAATATAAAAAATTAACATGGAGTTTATTTAGCAGTCACACCTAATTAAAATTTATTTATTTATTTGTATATATTCTGCAAAGTAAATTTGCAGAATATAGTTGCACAAAAATGGCGCCGGTAACTAGACCATATGTCCAAGATGTTATTAACAGAATTTTAAAAAAGTTTTGTGGCTGACTATACACGACCTATGCCTTCACATAGGAAGTAGTAGCAACGTGGTTGTCATCGAAATTCCACAAAAGAACCGTAAGACTATACGGTTATCCGTGGCAAATCAGTCAACCAGTGCGAGCGAGACGAAAAACTCTCGAAGGCTAAACAACACACGCAAGCCTGACCGCACTTAAGAAATAATTACGATGACGCGAGAGCTGTTCTTCAGCCCAGAGCTGCTTAACGACTGTAATTAAAATTTATATTTTTTTGAATTTATGCAATATGTATGTATATTTTGTCACAGTGTGATTTTTTTGATTTTGTGTGATTGTGTCGATATCTTTTTTCAAAAATTTGTAAAAACTGGCTGCAAAACCCTCAACAAACAAAAGTTGAAAATTAAATGTACATAGTATCAAGGTGATTTTAACTAGGTGACAGCATTAGGAAAACAATTACAACAATACAAGAACAACAGGCATTTTTGTGTGTACAGTTTCATTGCTATGTCAAAAACAGATACAGAAAAATAAGATAAAAGTATCTATATTGTATGTATTTGGTGTATTCATGAAACCGCATTACCACAGTCAGAGTTTACTTTGAGGGCTTTGTCACAGTCAAAGTTTACTTTGCAAAGTTTTTATTCAGTGGCGAAGCGTTAACGGACTTTTTTTGTTTCGTTTCTGTCAAAATTTGATTATGTTTTACTAACAAACACCCACACTACTGAAAAAGCACACTAACATTTGTTTCAAATGCAAATAAGAAAAGGAAAAGAGACAAAAATCATTATAGAACAGAAAATGCAACCATTTTTCTTTTGTGCTTTTTGACAGCTTCAAACTTAAAAGCAGTGTTTTTGTAGCCTCCACACTACCTGTATTATTCTACCATGCATGGTACATAATAAAATTTTGACAGCTGCGAACCCAAAAATAAAGTCCGATAATGCTTCGCTAATACCTGTATTATGCTACCATGTGCACAACCTATATTATTCTAGCATGGGAGACCTACTGATATGCTTTGCGGTTTTTTATTACTTCAAAACTCCCTGGAACTTCACTTTATGCATTTAATCGGCCTTGATCAAGACATTGCACGTCTTAAATTTATATCACAGATTATATTAATAAGCTGAATTATGGCATTGTATTGAAAATAAAGTTCCCTGAAGAAATGTATATGTATGTATGTACTTATGTATATAATATGGCAGCTCCAAATTTTTTGTTGTTTATTTTTGAAATGGCATAACATTACACAGCTGGACCAAGAACATCTGCAAATAATTTATCTTTAACGTAATTACAATGGAAGAAGAACCAAAAAAGGTTTGCTAATTGTTTATTTGTTATGCGATAAAACAAAATACATTATATACAAGTATTTTTTTCATTTAAGGGTTTAACAATCTTTGGGCGTGATGTTTCACAAATACCTTGTTTTCGCAGCAGTTTTTTGTATGGGATAAGTGGTGGTATTGGCATTGGTCTGTTAACGTTTCTGGGAACATCTCGCACAGCATTTTCAACACATGTTGGCTTTGGCACATTCTTTTGTGGTACAATAGTATATTGGGGCTGGTGTCGGTAAGTGAATTTAAGCGTGTTAATTGATATGAAGTAAAAATATATCAATATTTTTTAAGGTACCAATGGTCTGTGCATCATTTTGAATATGCAAAATTACAAGAGGGTATGCGTAAACAGGCCCTATATGAAGGTACGGAAATAGAAAAAAAGCTCGACATTAAGTCGGCCTAGTAATTAATAATTTAAAAGTAATAATGGCTGTTCTTATTTATTTCGTTAATATTTTTGTATAAGTACACGTTTTAAAGACGAAGAAAATGATTTTCACAGTTTACAATAAAATTAAAAAAAAACAAAAATTTGTGTAATCGCGCAAACTGGCCAGCATTAATTGTTAATGCTGGCTTTACACATTATGTATTTTACAGTGTGTCTGTCAGTTTGAAAATTCATCTGTAATTGCGCATGGCTGGCAAAATTTTACATTTACAGACGGTTTATAATTTTTGCTTTTTGAAGAATATGTACATATGTATAAACACTTTTTTAACATACAGTCTGTCAATAATCAGTTTTCATATTGAAAATAAACACGGTTTAGTTAAATTAGTAGCAATTAAATTATACTTTTTGTTTAAAAAAATATATTTTATTTACACTTGCTAGAATAAATATCCGTACACTCATTTCATATTGTACGTCTCAATAAATCGTACATAAAATATTTTTAGATTTAAATTTTGTGTTATACTAAAGTAACACTGATCACTATATTTTCTTTTTATAATGCATCCAACAACTTGTTGCTACTTAAACGTTTGTTACAATGCCGCAAAGACAATATGGCGACATTTAGAACCAGAAAAAGTATCCGTACATAAATTGTGTGGTAGGCCCGTAAGCTAACGGCACTTTTTACAAAACTTAAAAAGAGGTTCTTATAATGTGTGTGGTCTTATTTAAGCTTGTGTGATATATTTTGCATTCTGAAACAGTTTTTTTGTGGAGAAATTATAAAATGAGTCCTAAAAGCAAGGAAATTGTTGCTGACGAAAGGAAAATTATTTTAAAATTAAGAAATGAGGGAAAATCATATCGCGAAATAGCGGAAATAGTTGGACGAAGTCACTCTTCAATACACTACGTCATTCAAAGTTTCAAAAACACCGGCTCGATTCTATGAAGACCTCGTTTAGGAAGACCTTCTGAGTTGACAATTCGGGAAAAGCGTGAAATACTATCTTCAGTCAAACAAAATCCTAGAATAACTGCTTCTCAAATCTGTGTAAATATAAAAAAATCATTCGGAAAAGACATTCATGAAGACACCGTCCGAAAAATATTAAAAAAGGAAGACTATCACGGTCGTGTGGCACGTAGAAAACCTTTTATGTTTGAAGTGAATAGAAAAAAACGTATGGACTTTGCAAATGAGCACGTAAATAAGCCCTTCGAGTTCTGGAAACGTGCTTTATTTTCCGATGAAAGTAAATTCTGCATATTTAGGATCAAGGGAAGAAAAATGGTGTGGCGAAAGAGTGGTACCGCTTTTGAAAAAGAAAATCTGTTGCCAACAGTAAAACATGGCGGTGGTGGTCTAATGGTGTGGGGGTGTATGGCTGCTAGTGGTGTTGGAAATTTATCATTTATTGAGTCCACAATGGATCAATTTAGATATTTGAACATCCTCAAACAAAATTTAAAGCAAAGCGCCGAGAAATTAGATCCAGGTGAAGATTTTTGGTTTCAGCAAGATAATGATCCCAAACATACGGCGCACAATGTGAAGCTTTCGTTGCTTTACAACACCAAAAACCAGCTTAAATCGCCCCCTCAATCACCAGATCTAAACCCAATTGAACACCTGTGGGATTTACTTGAACGCAGAATTCGTGAGCATAACATTACCTCAAAAGAAATGCTAAAAAACTTCATCTCGGAAGAGTGGGCGAAAATAACGAGCGAGGAAACTTCAAAATTAATCAAATCAATGCCAAACCGGCTTGCTGAGGTTTTAAAAAGAAAAGGATATCCTACAAGTTATTAGTTTTTATTTATTTTTTAAAAAAAGTATAATAATTATCAACTTGATCTTTGTGTACGGAAACTTTTTCTTGTGAACTCCGGTGATATTTTAATTTTTTTTGTTTTTTTAATGCTAAGAATTAAAGATTTATTTTGAAACATTTCACTACATAAAAAGAGGTTTGTTGGATAATTATTTCGTAAGGATTTTTTTGTAAATTCCCTTTTAATCATTAGTATTTTTAAGATTTGGGTTGCCACAGCTCATGTGTACGGATATTTATTCTAGCAAGTGTATGTATGTATGTATATTTTAATACATTTTTAATAATTTGCCGAATCACAAACACGATGTTGAAAATTTTTGCACTGCAAAAACGGCCTGACCAAAGCATTTTTTGCTTTTACACACAATGTGTACATTTTGCAGTGGGAAATCTAACAAGCACACAAACGATTAATAAAGTTATTGTAGGCTTAATGTTGGATTTTTCTATGGGAAAACGGGTTTTAATGTACACATTAACTTTATTAAGCGTTTGTGAATAAGGCCAATAGTGTGTAAAGGCAGCATAAATAAAGTAATTTAAATGGTTAAAGACACATAGCAAGATTGCCGTAGGGACGTGAAAGTCGTGGGTAAGAGAAATCTCAAATACATCTAAGAGGCTTAGTTCTCATAGAAATAAATACAAACGTAAATCTCAGAGATTTAGGGATCCACATTACAAAACCTGATTACGCGAGATCTTAAGGCGGCTTAGTAGTCTGATTGAATTCCACCTTAAGATAGATAAATGTGAATCCTGTTCAAGATTTATTTCAGAGCTTCCCCAAGGATCCAAAAAATTCTGAAAACTAACAAAAGCTTTAAAGGGAGAGAACTTGGTTTTGGCAGATCTTAATAGAAATGAAGTTTTGAAAAGTGCCGTAGAAAAATCTAGTGCAATTGCCGATTTTTTAACTCGCACAGTATTACTATCAGGAACCCATCGCGTTTGGATACATTTGTATACAATTTTGTGAATTGTCTAGATTATAATACTCCTATTGATAGTACGGATGTCACTGAAGTAAGGCATTTGTTGTGCTATTGAAAAATAATATAGCCTGAGCTTAAATGGTATAAATAGTATTACATATTCTAAAAAATTTTCCATATTGCTTTTATAAAATTCTTGGTAAACTATTTAACTGTTGCTTAAGTAATTAAAAAATATCGAAAGCAATGCCGATTTGTAAAAAGGGGAAAGATCAGAAAATACCCACCACTTATAGCGCAACAAGCATTTTACTAGACAAGGTCTTTAAAAAAATAATTCATAAAAGAATAGTAGATTTTGCAGAGCAAAATAATATTAACCACCAACAGTTTGGATTCCGTAAGAAATACTTTACTGTGCAAAAAATAAAGGGAGTTGCGAATTTTATCGAAAATAAAATATATCGCAAGAGCAGTGTCGTTATTTTTCTCGATATAGAAAAGGCTTTTGGTACAATCTGGCATAATGGAATGTTATTCAAATTCAATTTGTTGAGTGTTCCAATATATTTACAAAGAATTATACAAAGTTTCTTAAAGAACAGTATATTTGTTGTGTGTTTTGACGATGAATTTTCTAGATGAAGAACAATTCCAGCGGGATTGCCGCAAGGTCGGTATTGTCAACAACACTACTCCTTGTATACGTTTGATGTGGCGGTGCACAGAAATGAAGTGGAAACTTTCGAATGCAATTTAACTAGCGTAAAATAAAAGTAACTGATAACAAAATGCAGGCCTTTATATAATATCGCCATCAAAGATGGTCTTAAATATCTGGGTATCGCCTTAGATTAAAAGCTTAAATTCAAACATATTAATTACATCTGTGATAAAGCTATAAAGTGCGTACGTGACCTATACCCCATAATTAATAGGAGGCCTAAGCTCAACCTTAAAAATAAGATATTATTGTATAATATGTATGGTCCGCCGATCCTCACCTGCGGCTGCCCAGCCTGGTTTCACAAAACTGTCAAAACCCATACAAAAGATTCAAATTATTCAAAACAAAAATTTAAAAATTATTCACAATCTTTACCCTAGATTCCCCATGGACAATAAGAAATTTACTAAACAGTCACTGAGAATCTTTTGCTAAAAAGAATCTTTCTGGTGATTGTTTTACCAAATTTTATTATAACATTTCTAAAGTTTGTGACAAATTTTCCTCAAGACAGTGTTATTAATAGTTTCATTATTTAATTAATAAATTTAATTGTTGTAGCACGTTTAAGTAAAATCTCATAACATTGTACTTTATTTGGCTTAAACGATTTGTAAATAAAATTTACCCTTTAAACATAAAAAAGGAACACTTGAAATAAAAATTATTTTTTTAATACAGCAGTTACAGTTTAGCAACCAAAATATTAATTGATCTGTTTTAATGATGGTTACTAGACGTTTGATTGAAAATAAATTTTATATAAACTGTAAGCCAAGGCCTGTTTACATTAAATTGCCTACGCCTTGATGTAATAAACTCTAATAAAATATCAATTTTATTAAAAAGATATACTCTCTTGCATCCAGATGTTTTTCTTTTGTATAATCAAATTTTTAAGAAACGCATTTTTTACTTAAGCTTTTTAGGCAAATATTTGACTAAATATACGTAGCCACTAAATCTTAATATAATTCCTTCCAAATGTTTATTAAGTTAAACTACATATGTATGTAGTTCCTATCAAAAATTATAGAAAATACAGGTACCAACATTTTTTATATAATTTTATCTAACATTTGTAGTAGTTACGCTTATTTCGTAAAATATTTGCCTAGCCTGAACTAGTTTACTCTCTGTCTCTCTTACCATACTACATATTGTTATGAACAAATAAATATCAGATAACATGCTAAATAAAGTTTGTGTGTTCAATGAAATAAATAATTTCTAACCGAATCTCAATTTATTAGTTTGAAACGTGTGATCATTGTGTTGAGACGTCTTCTTAAAAAGTGCTTCTTGATTTTTCTTTATTTCGTTTATACATAATACAATTAGAACGATAACATAAAAAATAGACATCGTTGTAATTGGTTTGATAAGAAAATATAAAAAAGATCGAGTGTCTTTGGAGTGAAAACATTCAGTAATGACGCAAAATCGTAGTGCAGTCTTGGATTTAAATCCAACACATTCTACTCTGATATTTTTTGTTAATGGCAAAAAGGTAATTAAATTTCATTAAAGAAAATGAAATATATGCATAAGTACGTATGTAGATACATACACACATCCCACTTGACCAAAACCTTCGATGAAACATCGATTTCGAAGATTATTACGATCGAATCTTCGAAGATCAATAACGAATCTTTATTTGTTGTTTTGTTTTTAATGTAAATGAACTTTATACCTTTTAACCTCCGACAAAAAAAGGGGTGTTATACATAATTTTGTAGTGTCAAAATGGCTGGACCGATTTTGATTAATTTTTGTTTTGTTTGAAAATTGACTTGATCGTATTCTTAGCTATGTTTGAAGAAAATCGAACAAGCCGCTTATAAGCTATCGAAAGTTTTTAATATTTTTAATTTAGTGTCGTAATTTTATGTACTATTTATACCAATTAGAACTATTGCTGAGATTCCAACGAGAAACTTCCATACTGCTAGAATAGCACATTACCAAACCGAAGCATTTGCTTTTGGTTTGTTTACTGTGTATAAAGAAAAGTATTCACGAACTATATTCAAGAAATGATTGGAAGTAGTTCGCATTAACGCACATTCATATCTTACCAATTTTTCGTATTTTTTCGAATGTGTGTTTTGAAGAAATTATGACCTGCTTTAGCTCAAAAGTATAGCCACAATTTTTGCAATAATAAGCAAAATTTCGGAAATCTGGCCTTATTTTTAAAGTATAGTAATTTTGGGTTAGCTGCACAATCAACTTTGCACGATTTTTTATGCTGATAAGTCAAAAATGCTGTTATCTTAAATGTTCATATGTACATACTAGTGCTGGCAAAGTATTGAGTAGTGGGTATCGAGTATTTCCTTTTTTGGTTACTCAATACTCAAAAGTAATTACTCGATACTTTCAGAGTTCTATTTTTAAGGAAGTTGAGTGGCTAAAATAGTGGATAAAAATACATCTGTGTATAAAAAGATTCTTTAATCAAATCAAAACTAATTAATTTTTTTTGAGAACAATTAAATTATTTCTTAAGTTGTTGTTGACTTTAAATTAAAAGCTAGCTTTACATTTATTTTTTATTTAATAATAAAAGACATACAAAACCAATAATAGTTGAAAATCTATATTTAATTTTTGAAGGAACTACTTCAGTTTGCAGATAAAAAGTATGCGTTACAAATTCAAAAAATCCGTTAAAAGTATCGAGTAGTATTGAGTACCCAAATGAAAAGTATTGAATATTATTGAGTAATGAAAGTAGTAGAATTTGCCAGAACTAGTACTTGAGATTTTTGTGAATTGTTTGGGATTTCTTTTTAATTATGAATGACTTAACTTGGATGTTAATGTGAAAAAGTGACCTCCATATTTCTTTAAAATATTTTAAAACTGCCCAAAAATATGGTAAATATGTGAGTATACAAAATGCACTTAAAAAAGTCCAGGAAGAATAATAACAGAAAATATATATGTATATATTTTCGGGCAGTTAAGTCAAAACGCAGCTAACGTTGTTTTTATTTGTATGAAACCAATTTTAAAATGACAAAAAATTTTGACATTTATCTTAAATGTACAGGTACAGAAAGGGCACTTAAAAAAAAATTTGTATGGGATTTTAAAGAATAGTGACAAATTACAAATTTTGTGCAGTTAAATCAAAAGTGCTATTAAACAAAAGGCAGCTAAATCAAAACTACCGTAAATACAATATATTTTATATTCAATTTTGTAGGTGAGTGGTCGTTTAAAAATTAAAAAAATTTCTCAAAAATGAGTCTAAAACAAAGTGAAACGACGGAATCAGCGTAAAATAATTCTTCGCACAATCGTTTCAAAGATAAAACAAATTTCAAAGTGTAACTCGCAGTGGTAGAATGCAACCCTATAGTTAGTACGAGAAGTAAAACTCGAAATAAAAATTATTTCAACTTATATTGTGACAGAAATAAAAGATTTTGAAAAGGACGTACACTCCAAAACTGTGCGGAGAACGTTGCATGCATGAAGCTGGGTACAACTCACGTATAGCTAGACGTCAGCCTTCAACATCAGCCATTAATCCAAAGAAGCGGTTGGACTATGCAAAACGATCTGAAAGTGCCCCATGTAGTTTCTAGAACTAGGCTCTCTTCTCAAACGAGAGCAAAAACATATTTTACCGACAATGGAGATTGGTGGCGGCGGAGTAATGGTGTGGGTCTGCATGTCTGCTGTGGGTGTGGGGGAGCTAGTTTTTATTGAAAGCATGAAGGATAAGACAGTATACCTTAAAACTGTAAAGAAAAACAACCTACCAGCCTCATTCACATTTCAGCAAGGCAATGACCCAAAACATTGTGCATATAATATGCTAATATAATGGCACATGTTCTATAACTTCCGCTGCAGTCCCCAGAACTGAATCGAAATTAAAATTTTTTTATTGCCTTTAATATATGTTCATGAAATAAATATTTGTGTTTTTTTATTATGGAAAACCTCAATTTGTCCTGAAATGCAGAATGTGCTTATAATTTAGTCCATCACTGTATATTTTTGTAGAATACCAATTTTTCTTTTAATTTAAGAAGTTGTTGATATTTTTATTCAGAAAGTAATATTAAAACATTTTTTCATCAAGCTAGCAGAACGGAATTGCTAAACACTATCTTCAAAAATATGTCAATTAATTTGTTAATTGAATTTTTGAAAATATTTAAATTAAAATTTTAGTTAATATACAATATTTTTAATTGAAAAAATCCTGAAATCTTTTGAATTAAGTTGTTGCGTTAGTACTGCAAATTACGTTATAGGTTGAAATCTATATAACTGTACTCATTTAGCCTTAACCAATGATATTTATTTTAAAAATCACTTATTAAACCAACAACCTTCATTTCATTAACGAAAGACTGTGAATTTGAGCCTTAATCTATTTTAGACTTTTCAGGACTTAATCTATTTTCCCAAATTTTATTATTTTCATCGATATACATAGTATGTGTGATCTTTTTCTGGTTCTGGTGTTTTTACAATTATATAGATTTTTAGCCATTTTAAAATTTTTTTCGACTTTAGCATTTTTTTTAATTGTTTAATTTTTATTCGGATTTTTGTGTGCTCACGGGACCTTAATGCAAGTGCAAAGTTTCTTATGCCTTTTTCTTTTCTTTCTAACAAAATGTAAAATTTTTTTCTTTTTATCCAAAAAATTGCATTTTAAAGTTTTCGTAAGACAACAATTTTGCCTTCTAAGTTATTGTACAATAATTTCTAATAAACTCAATATTTCAAAGAATCAGTATATTGCAAATTTTCAATAAAAAGTGCAAAAAATGTTGCACTTTTTTCTAAAAAAGAAAACGCCATTAAATGTCAGTTAAGTAGACAGGTAAACTAAATTTGGTAAAATGTGTGTCCAAGCTGTGTTTGCATAGTAAAGATGAGGTTTTGTACTAAAACAGTATTAACAGAGACAAATGAAATGGTTTTAAGGAAAATGTTGGTAGGAAGAATCTCTTAAAAAGATAATGATAATAAAGCGCACGTTTTGATATTGTGATATAAAAATATATAAATAAAGTGAACACTAAAACTCGATTGCGTCAGAACATATCGGTGTGTTGAATTTGAGATTAAATATATGTATGTATATTTATAATAATATGCATTTTGATTATCTCGGATTAAAAAATTATATACATACATACATGCATATGTAAATACATACGTGTGTGTAATCATGTGTGTATATAGATGTTTGCTTATAAATTTGTTGCGATGTCAATGGGGGTCTGAATAATGTTAGTGATAAGGTTTTTTTTTATATTTTCAGAGAATTGCACATGAGCGAAACTGTCTTCAAGTGTTATATTTCTGTATGGATGTACATATGTACATATATACAAAAATTTTTTTTTGAGCCTGAAAATAATAATTATTTGTTTCTTTTACTTAAAATAATTATTGAAATAAACACAACAGGCGAACAATTTGTAACGTAACACACCTATCCACAATTTTACAAAACTAAAACCCATGTTCACCCGATTGTCAAATCACTTGCGATTTAAAAAATGCCAATTTTATTTCAGCATGTGCTTGAGTGCATGTGTGTTATTTATTTATTTTTATTATATGCCTCATTTAATGGGTGGCGCGAAATGAGCTACATATGTATGTACATACATAATTTGTTTAAATTGCTTATAACTTTTTTATTTATGCGATTATAATTATTTTTTTTAATCACTATATTATTGAAAATTTTTTCTGGTTAGCTTTGAAATTGATATCCTGTGAGTGGTGGCCATTTTCTGCTTCGCACATATGTACGTCCTCTTTTTAACTTCGATTGTAATGACCATGATTTCATTTCGAATGTTTTTATTTGGGGATGATACTTGGCAAGTTAACCATACACTCCTTCTTTCAGAAGCTCTTCAGTCCGGTTAAAGCCATTCAGGCACTTGCAGTATGTGCTGTGGCTCCATCTTGTTGAAATCATAACGTTTGATGGTTTTTCACAGTTGTCCTAGTAAAATTTTCCAACATCGTCCGATATACACCTTCCGTTGTCAGATATATGGACCAATTATACTTTCGGACTTTTTAATAAAATACACAAAGTAATTTGCTCATTAACCAAAGTTAACAAATATTTAAAAAAATTGATTTTAATAATAAATGAAATGAAACTATTTCATTAGTTCAATGAAACAGCTTTATAAGTGAAGTGTGATGGGAAATACCGATCCCTGGATTTTTGGTATGTAAAATTAGTTAAAATCAGAAATACAAGAAAAAGCTTTCAGCCAGTCATGTTATATACTTTTTTGAGAAGTCTTTACGCAGCCCGAATAAAATCCCTATTTTTCCCTACGCGTTAAAAAAATTGTCTCTACAAAAATCCCTACAACTTTTAAATGATGTATACGTATAAATTTTATTTAAATATAAACACTTTTATGTGCGTGAATCAGTCCTTTTTTTTTAAAGTGGTCGGCGATTTGCAAGGCCACATCGTGCTCAGCGAAAAACAGCTGATTCGCTGCTTTTCTTTTTTAAAAAAATTGTCAATTTGTTTGTCTTTTTTACAGAATTCACATTTTTTTGTGTTTCTTCCTTTCTGCGTGCTTCAGAAGATCAGACTTGCCGCAATTTAAAATTTTAGAGCATGCAAAACACTTGTTTCATGAGAGACAGCTTCCAGCCAGCCTTTAAAGTTATCGTCCTCCAACAATTTTTTTGCTGAATTTTTGTTTTCAGTACTTTTCGATTTCCTCTAAGCACGCCGAAAAGTCTGAAGAACGACACGAGTTCATTATATATAAATATTAAAAAGGCAATATTTCATGAATTTACTTTAAAATGAAAGCTGAAATGCGGCAAGCGATCATTTAAAAAAATATGACAATTTGTAATATTCCCGTATTAAAAATTTCGTTAGTATTTTGTCACAAATCGAATAAGGTTGTAAAATTAATACCTTTTTTGCCACATTATTGAAAATTCCCTACATTTTAATGACTTCAATAAATCTGTCATTTTCTCCCTACGGCCATTTTTTGTAGAACGTATAACATCAGTGCTTTCAGCTCGTATATTAGACCGACTCATCTTGTATGAAGATGAAAAATGTGTTGTTACCCTTTCAAATTATTTATTTGCTTATTTCGCGATTCCAGAAAAATTTTAGGGGGTTCGTTAATGCCATGGCGATTTTCAGATTCCTAAACAATCCGCTCTTTCTGTTACGTCCCGATGAACACGATTAACTTTATTGATGAATTTTTAAACAACTTATCGGATGCGTGTCTTTTTCAAGTAAATGGTATCTACAATGATTTTAGCAGATTGCTTGATCTGGTATTTGTAAATGAACCTGCCGAATGTACTCTGACGCGTCACTATCCAATCTCTAGACCGGAGGACCGATATCACACCACAATCGAATTAAAATGTAATTTCCAGTACAACATAATTCCTAGACGGAACCAAAATCGTATAATGGACTATTGTTTAAAGAAAGCTGACTACGAAAATCTAAACTTTTTGTTAACCAACACAAACTGGATTGATATCCTCTATACATGATAAATCACCTGATGCCGTTGATGGAATTATTAACTCCTTTTATACTATTCTAAAAGATTATATTGATGAGTGTGTACCAAAACATTTCGTCACTTCGTCATCTGGCCCTCCCTGGGCATCTAAAATATTATCAAGATTAAAAAATCAAAAGAACAAACATTTAAAAAAATATAAGTCTACATCGTTGTTAATCGAATATATTAAATATTGTAAATTGCGGGCAGAATACAATTTACTTAAAAATTATATAAAAAACATAAGACAAATTCTAAAACGTGATCCAAAATCGTTCTATAAATTTGTGAATACCAAGAGAAACTCTAATAGTTACCCCTCTACTATGAAATATTCACGGACAGAATCATCTGAGGCAACTATTATAAGTAATATGTTCGCTGATTTCTTTGCCTCAAATTATTCTAATGCAAAATATGACACGTCACGAAACTATCCTTTTCCTGTACAAGAACATCCCATTTTGCTTCCTTGTATCAATAGATCTAATATTACATTTTTGTAAAGAAACTAAAGTTTTCAACATCCAAAACTATTTGAACAATGTGTTTGTGAGCCTCTTTGTCAAGAGATTTCATCTTTTTTAACACCATCTCAACACGGCTTTTGTAAAGGACGTTCTACTTCAACTAATCTGCTGCATTTAACTACAATCATTAATCATGGATTCACAAATGACAAATTTACAGATGTTATTTATACTGACTTCAGTAAGGCTTTTGATAGCGTAAATCACTACCTCTTGTTGCATAAATTCTATTTAATGGGGTTCTCTAACAGAACTTTGAATTGGATAAAATCGTATCTGGAAGATAGACATCAACGTGTTCGTTTCGTTAACGCTCTTTCTAGAAAAATTCATGTTAAATCTGGCGTTCCACACGGTTGTTATCTTGGACCCATTTTTTCTTGCTTTATATCAACGATTTTCCATCCTCAGTACAATTTTCTGATAGACTAATCTATGCCGATGACGTCGAGATATTTTTGAATTCGGATGATCAACTTAATCAATCATATCTACAGCGAGATTTGGATTAATTTTTTATTTGATGTAAAGAGAACCTATTGGCTTTAAATCTCAATAAATGCAAACATATGCATTTTTACAGAAGAGCTAACACTAGGGGGTGTTTCACTTTAGGAGGGTCCATATTCGAGAGCGTGGGTGAGTTTCTTGATCTTGGAGTTCTGTTTGATCGAAAGCTTCTGTTTATTAACCATGTAAATATGTGCATAAGTAATTCCCGTGGTGTATTTGCATTTATTAAACGGTGGGCCAAAGAAGTTAATGATTCAGCAGTAACGAGGCAACTTTATACTTCCTTGGCCAGACCTATTCTGGAATATTGTTCCGTCATCTGGGACCCTTATTATAACATCCATAGTGATCGTGTAGAGTCGGTACAGAAGCAGTTTCTACTTTATATATTGCATAATTCATACCCCAACCGCGTGTCCAACTTGCCATCATACGAATTCAGATTACAACAAATTTATTTGCCTACACTGAAGAGCCGGAGAAAAGTTTTAAATACAATATTTGTTATTAAACTTATAAATGTGACATCTGTTCCGAGTTTCTGGTAAATGAGCTGACATTTAATGTCACTGCAATATTTTCGTCAAAACCATGCTAATGCTGATCCATTCCGTAGAATTTGCTATAACTTTAATGAATTGTACAATGGTATTGATATGTCTTTTCATATAAATGTGATTAAACGTAATTTAATTGTATACTTAAACAACTAGTTTAGTTCTATATGATTTCATGTAACTTTTCTTTTTTTATAAATATGTTGTCTGTAAGGATTTTATTAATCCACAGACTTAAATAAATAAATACAAAAATACAAATCATGGGTTCAAGGAAATAAAGCGCTCTTAATGGATTGGAATCTTATACAACATCTCTAGGAGTCTTAAAGAATCGTAATAAATTCTTTAAATTTCATTAAGGTTTTATTAATATAATGAATAACATTTAACGAAATCATTTCATAGTCTGAATGAATAATTTTTCTTTCAGTGCACGGAACCACAGACAGATACATACTTTAAAACTCCCATTTTTCTATTATACTAAAGTTTCTATTGCTGTCTGATTTTTCTAGGTAGTTGAAACCTGTCCCGATCCAGAATGCACTCTTCTGACGTATTTACGTGAAAAATTGAACTTATGTGGCACGAAATTGGGTTGCGGTGAGGGCGGTTGTGGAGCGTGTACTGTAATGATATCACGCATTGATCATAGAACAAATAATATTAAACATTTAGCAGTAAATGCCTGTCTTACACCAGTATGTGCAATGCATGGGATTGCTGTCACCACTGTTGAAGGTATTGGAAGTACACGCACTAGATTGCACCCGGTACAAGAACGTCTCGCTAAGGCCCATGGAAGTCAGTGCGGATTTTGTACTCCT